>JAWWEV010000039.1:2443309-2495210 GCA_035583235.1 Hafferia zeledoni | reverse complement strand
CTCCTCTCCTCTCCTCTCCTCTCCTCTCCTCTCCTCTCCTCTCCAGCTTTGAACTCAGAGTCACATTTTATTTTATTACAGCAGTGTCCAAAGTGGCCATTGGAGTTAATTGTTCTTTTTCTGTCTTAAAAGATGATTGAATCCATCCAGCAAAAAGCCTGTGGGCTGGAATTGTGTGGTGATTTTCTGTGTGGAAGTTACAAACCCTTGGAAATCCCACCTATAGGAACTCATGAATTAGGGAAAGAAGCAATCCATTCCTCAGGATTTGGAACAACTGTTCCAAATTTAGCAGTTGTTGTTCCCAATTCAGCAATGATGATTTCCTTCTAGAAGCTGCTCTTTGAACACATTTGGTGGGAACTGCAGAAACCTCCTCATTGTTCAGGACACAGCCAAGTGTTAAAATGGGCAGCTCTCAGGTAGCACATGGGGAGAGGTGTCGTGGGATGAGCTGTGTGACCTGAGAACACCCACCTGGAGAGAATGCCAAGGGTTAGGAAAAGAAAGCTTATTCCTTGTAATTCAGTGCTTGGAGTTCTGGAGCAGGGAGGTTTGGCCAACCTGTGGGTTCCAGTTTGTCCAAGACAGTCCTGTCACTCACTGGAACTTGTTTAGCATGACCAGCAATTGTGTTGGTTAATGTGTCACTCATCTGTCTCCTTCACATCATTTGTGAGTCAGGATTTCAAAGCTACTGATGCTAATTCATAATTAATCAGCATTTTAAACAAGCCAGCCCAGGCTGCTGTGGCACTGTAAACTCCACAGTACAGGCTGTGCTTTCCAGCCACTCTGGCATCCCTGAGGAAGGAAAAGCTGCTTTTCCAGCAGCAGGAATGCTGAGCAGCACAACCCCCCCAGCTGGTGCTCTTTAACCCGGGGCTTTGGCTGGGCTGGGGGGGCTTTGTCGGGTGGGTTTATTTGCATTGGGATCTATTCATGTTGTGGAGGAGGATCCAGACAGGTGGGAAAAGGAGGGGGAGTGCTGCAAGTTGAATGGGAGAGATACTCAGAAGCCAAACTTTTCTTTTGTATTTTGCATTTTATTGGATGGAATAGGCTGTTGTGTCCTTTGTGCTGCTGTGAATGGGTGCCCATCTGCTCCAGAATGTTTGTGGTGTCTCCTGGTGCCCGCTCAGCTCTTGGCATGTCCCACACAAAACACTCCCTCTGCTGCCCCAACTCCTCCAAAGGCAAACAAAGGTCAAGCTACATTTCAAAAGCAGTTGGGCAAAGCAACTGTCCATCAGCTCTTGAACTTGATGAGGTTTTCATGCTCTCTGCTATAAAAACAAGTTTAATTTTAGTGCTTTTTAAATTTTATTGATACTTGGGGATTGTGAGGGACCTTCAGATTCCGCCCATGGCTGGTTTGATTTAACTTTGCTTTAAAGCAAACTGTCTAAGGAGTCACTTGGAGTGATTCTTCCTTCAAGTGATTGCTCCAGCAAAGCCTGCAAAAAGAGAAGGAAAAAGCTGTAAGTTGGTTGAAAGCTTTTAGTGAAGTTATACAAGCATATTCATGGAAATACTTGAACTCTTGTGGTTATTGTGATGAAACACATATAAGGAAAACTCACAGTGATGCTCAAACTCAACTATTTAGCACTCTTGTTTAAAATTCAGGTATTTTGGGGGGTTTATCTGGTGTATTTCTGAGCAATACTGAGGAATAGAGACAAGTTTCAGCAGCCTCTGTGTGAGCTGGGGGGGCTGTGTGAGATCCTGAGGCCTCTCAGGAAACTGTAACGTGGAGAAAAAACAGCTTGTTAAAACCCTGTAAAACAAGATACATCAAATTTAAGTTTTGTAAGTGACAGCCATGTGGATGAGTAACTGCTGGATTAATTTTATTTATTTCCATACTCTGCATGCCTTATTTTATGAGCACAGCTAATGGGAAAAGCTGGGGAATACAATCTGGTGTCCTGCAAGTGTTGGGATGACCCTGATCTCATTCTCCTGGATCCAGTGAAATGTTTTCTGCTGCATTGTCTGTTGGGATTCCTCTTTAGGTGCCTTGAAAATACTCAGGCAGCCAAGAAAAACAAGGAGGTTTTGGTTATTTTAGAAATCAGTAGCTTGTGTTACACTGGGGGATAGAAATGAGCAGCAAATGAGAATCGACCGAGGGCTGGGATTTGTGCCCTGGAATCTCTCCCAGCCCTGTGCCTGTTTCCTTGGGAAGCAGGGCAGTCCATCAGCTGGGATCCCTGATCACTCCTGCTGCAAACTGAGAGGTGTCTTTGTTTTCAGACTGGGAATCTGCAATCAGGGTTGGTGTGCTGGACTGTGGGGAGCAGGAGAACCACGAGACCTGCAAAGAGTACGGGATTCGCTACTACCCGACCTTCAGGGTGAGTGCAGAATGTCCTGCCTGAGGCAAATAATGCATGTTTTATAGGAACTAACCCCAAAAATTGTGTGTAACTTACTGTTCTGTAGCTGGACTTGTACTTTGCTTTTTCTGAAAAAACTGCATGCTTGATAAAAGATTAATTTGAGTTTTTTTGCTGAATGCAAGAGCTGATGCAGCTGTTCAGAGCAGAAATTGTGGATCTGGAACATTCTAATAAAAAGTACTGTGTTGGTACATCTGTATAACACCCAGGTTGAATAGATTCATTAGATAATAACAATTGGTATAAGTATTTTTCAAATTCAGATATGAGGTGATTATTAATAGTGGTTTTAGTTTTGGTGTGTGAAAGTAAAGGAAACACAGTGAAACTGCCCTATGAGAACAGCTGATTTCATGAGCAATTAAAAATTTCCCCTTGATTGATCTTTCACTATTTTTCTAATTAATTTCATCATTTGCTTAAATTGGCTTTTAAAAAGATCTTGTGTTAGCCAGAAGTATCTACCATTGTTCATTTTTAAGTATAATGCAATTTTTACCTTCTCTGCCTCTGTCAGTCTGTATAATCACATTATAACTGTGAGGATGAGCAGAATGTGGTGGATGGAGAGGATTGAATAAACTGTGTTCATGATGAGAGGGAACAGGAGCCATCTCCCTGCAGGATTTGTGATCTTTTACCCTGATAAAACAGTATTTTTTTTAATCTTCAAAGTTTTAAGTGTAAATTGAAACACAGACTTCATTAGGCACTGAATAATTTCTATTTTATTTTTCATAGCAGAAGGCAGCCAAGCTCCCTTAGATCTCCTGTTTAACCACTGGAGGGAGTTGGAAAAATGTGAATAGTGTTCCAAATATATACAGAGCTGGTAACACTGATTTGGGAATCAGTTCACTCGTGTTTGGGTCAGTGTTTGCAGTAAAGGAACAATATACACTAGTGAATTAAGCATTAGAGTGTTTTTCCTCTAAAAATTGGCTTTATTGTTACCAGAGTTTTGAGTGGTGCACATGAGTTACCTTCATGGAAGGTGAGAAACAGGTCTTTGGAACTCACAGACTAAGAGGGAAAACTCTTAGATAAAAATGTTTTGTAGTTAGAGCTGTAAAAGTAAAAATTCTTGTTCCCAAAGTGTGCTTTTTGTCTGATACAGTGACTTTTCTCCCCCACAGTACTTCAAAGCATTTACAAAACAGTTTACTACTGGAGAAAACTACCAAGGTAAGAAAATCCAGCTTTAAGGAGTCCCAGAGCAGTTTCCTGTGAGCCAGGGATGTGTCACACAACAAAACCCCTTTGCCTGTCAATTAGTTTGGACACTAAATAGCTTTTAAAGACAGAATATTCCAAGTACTGTATAGCAGAATTTTTGACAGAGAAACATTTATTCAAGAACTTCAGGCTACATTTATCTTTTTTATAAATGTAGCTCCTTATTTTCACAAATGGCTGAATAATTTTTTTTTTATTCCTATTTTTCCACCACACACCTCATTGGCCAGAGATCCAATTTGCTCAATCCCAACTCTGGTGGCTTTTGATCTGTGAGCCACTTCCCAGGCACCCTGAATTGCACTGGGAGAGCCCCCATTCAGCTGTGGGCTGGCTGCAAACAGGCTTATCCCGTGTGTCTGACAGGATCACAGCTTGAGGTGGTTTGTCTGGGACAAAAGTGATGTTGTCCCTTTCAATAGATTAACATTTACAAGGCCAGAGGTCAGAGGAGAGACCACCTGCACCATTAACCCTTCCTGGCCAAGAGAACCACACTTACACCTGTTACTTTTAATTGATTTCCTGCTTTTTAATTGATTTCTCTTAAAGCAAATAAAATATTCTCACAGTTATTTCTTCCTATCATTACCTGGCCCATTTGGTAGAATCGATACAGGTTTTAATTCATCATTAATATCCTTATTGCAAAACAGCTCCTGAAGTTGCCCAACCCAACTACTGTGAAAGTGCTCACAGACTGAGACTCAGGCATTGTTTAAAGAGAAAATCAGCAAGGCAGGCAGATGGATAGATTTGGAAAAGTCTTGGGTTTTATTAATTTTGGGGTGGGATGACAGCTTGTAAATGTGATCTGATAGCAGCATTAAAATGAAATCCTACCACTAAAGCCTTAGTTCCTGTTCTTCAGCCAAATAGTATGCTGGGTTTTAAGTCTGAATTTAAAGCAAAACCAGAGCAAAGCATGAGCAAAGCTGCCTGCACAGCAGAGCTGCCTGGGAGTTGTTCAGCCCCAGTTGCTGCAGGGTGGTCTCTTCTGTGCCCTGTTCTCAGCAGGAGCAGATCGAGAGCTGCAGACAGTGAGGCAGATGATGATTGACTTCCTTCAGAACCATTCCCAGGAGGTGAGGCCTCCTGCTTGCCCACCACTGGACCCAGTTGGGTAAGTTCCCTGGTTCAAATGCACCTGCTTGGGTTTACTCAGTTAATTAAATGAAATGTAGGAGCTCTTATTGAAGATGACGTGAGGGGTTTTTTCTTCCTATCAGTTCTGCTGTGAGATTGCAAAAGGAAATTCTACCTGTGATAACATTCTACCTGTGATAACATTCTGCCTATGCTAAATTGCTTTTCTTCTGTTAAAGGTCCAGTGATGTTACTGCTCTTTTTGACAAGAACAGCCACCATTACACTGCCATAGTGTTTGAAAGTAACAGCTCCTACATTGGACGAGAGGTAACTGTGACTGGGCAGGAGTGTTGTCATCACACAGCTGAATTGGAGGGTATTTAGCCAAGCAACAACCTGATTCCAGGACTGAATCCAAGGGTCATAAAGGGCAGGTCACGGATGTTTGAGGAATCACAAAGCCAAGGGATTTATGGGGCTGTGGTTCAGTCACACAGAGGAACTTGCTCACAAAACAATGTGATGTCATGTTGACTTCTTCCATTCATGTTTCAGTGGGAGATTAATGTATCAATGTCACTGTGAGCAAAATTCTTTCTTCTTTCAACATTTGGAAGATCACAAAAATAATATTGTCAGATTATGTTACTGTTTTGTTACTGCTGGAAAATCATTTATAATATTCATTCTTCTGGGCAAATTTCAACACTTCATAATAATCTAAATTCTCCAGTTCCCTTTCTTCACATATAAATTTTGGGAAATTATGTTCTAAATCAAGATGACAGCATAAAATTATTTGCACATCTCTGAGACAAGACAAAAGTGGAAGTCTTTGGTTTTTGCTTTCTCCACTCCATCAGTAAAATATTTGATTTGGCATCTTTTCCCCACCTAATGAGCCTGCTGTTAGCTCAGACAACTGCTACTTTTCTCTTCCTGCCAAGATCTAGGATAAGTGAAGAAAATAAATTGCATAATTATCTAGCCATAATCTGTGTAGAAACATCCAATGTCTGCAAAATGTTTCTAATTAGGTTTGATGCTGAGATGGCCCAGTTACAAGAGGGGAGGAGAGAGTGCTGCCAAAAGGCAGAGTCACTTTGGGAAGCTCTGCCTCCAGGCATTTGTGTCCTGCAAGCTGCTGTGTGGATACAAGTAGGCATTACTGGAGAAAAGAAATATGAATATTAGAAAGTTCTTCAGCTTTTTGTGACACTTGCTTTGATCCTGCTGGTAGAAGGGAAGACTCAGAGTCATTTCATTGGCACAAAGTGGGGTCTGCTTTCAGAAGAAAAAGTAGTTGCTGATGTTATGTATCATTTTAGCTTTATACAATAGTTTAGTGAAATATAAAATAACATTGTTTTCATATTTAAAATATAAGACAATGTGGGCTCCTGAAGGAGGGAAGGCCACATGTTAGCACAGATGGGAGGAAGGAGGAAAAGACCAGGATAGACCAAGAAAAAATTTTAAAAAAGGAGTAATAATTTCCAGAGAAGAGTAAATCTTCTTGTGGTGCAATTGTTGGTGTGCACAGAGTACTCATGGCTGCACTTCCTTGGCAAACAGCTCAGTGATGCCCTTAAAGGATGATGCTCCTCATCTGTTTCTGTGCCTTGTCCTACAAGGTTGGCTGTTCCTTGAACAATGTACAGTTCCTGCCATCTTCTCATTACCAGGTCATCTTAGACATGATCCAGTATGAGAACATCGTGGTGAGGAGGGCCTTGAATTCTGACAAGGCTTTGCTTGAGAAACTGGGTGTGCCCTCAGTGCCCTCCTGCTACCTGGTACAGCCCAATGGCTCCCATGGGCTAATTAACAAGTAAGTAATTGTCACAAGGGAGCATGAGGAGGGTCATTTCAGTTTTAAAAACAGCTTCCATGGATTCCTTTTGTACAAAGCAATAATTCTATAAGATAATAATTCTAAATACAATTCTATAACCTCCTTTTGCCTGTAACAATGACGTTGTGTCCTGGAATGGAACAAATACATTGTACTGCCTGAAGTTCTGTGTTACCCCTATGAGCAATATGAAACTTAATACTACTTTTATTTACCACTGCTGCCTATTTGTAGCTTTAATTTATTACTGTGATAGATCTGAAAGGAAAAAACTTTGAAATAAAAGTGGAAAAAATAAATGAAGCACCGAAGTTCTTAGAAAAACTTGATTGTAAGTCAAAATACTTGTTCCACATGAACATTTTTGGAGGAAAGTGAATGGACATTGTGCTGAACATTATATGTTCTTACTCTGAATGGAATTTCACATCACTAATCCAAATTGTTAGTCCTGAATTGAACATTATTTCATTTCACTTTGTATCAAAACATGCCATGCTGCACTAGGACTGTGAAACATCAACCAAAGTGAATAGCTGGTTTTATAAATGTAGTGATTTGCTTTGGACATTCACTTAGCCTGAGATTAAAAGTAATCTCTCTTTTTTATTTCTGTGCAGTTTGAAGCCTCTACGGTCTTTCTTCTCTTCGTATTTAAAGTCACTGCCAGGTGTAAGAAAAAAACTCCTTTTGCCACTCCAGCTGCCTGCTCAAGAAAACAAGGAGGAGAGCACAGAAACCAAGGTGTGGAGAGACTTTGATAAGTAAGTGACACCCTTGATTTTCAGATCAATACCTGATTGTTAAAATCTGCTTGCAGGTTTTTCTTGCCCCGTGGGAAATTGTGCTATAATTTAGTACAAAATCCTAGTGCAGCTCCAATTTTTACTTCCTTCCATCCCAGAGGATGCACCTTGAGAAGAACAGGTTGATCTCTACTGAATGTTCAAACAATTCACAGGTGAAGTTACTGAGGGCTGCCAGTATTTTGGTTTTAGCAGCATCTGCACTGCTGAGCAAGGCATGTTTTTGTCTAAAAGTGTAATCAAGTATTCAGTTGATTTCAAAATACCAAGGACTTTTCACCCATTACTGATTTGAATTGTTGGAAAACCTCAGGAAGTAATTAGTGTCTTTAAAAATTAAACAGTGGGATAAAAACTGTAACATTTCTGCAGAAAGGAGAGTTCTCTGTGTGTGTGATAGTAAAGCAGTGCCCACTAAATAATGCAAATATGACAGAAAATGCTGCAGTCACTGGAAAGGATGTTTATATCCCAAATCCTGCAAGGTTTATCTTCACCCTCTTTCCCTCTGTGTCTGTTTGAGAGAAGGATGTAAAGCCTTTGCAGAGAGATAATCCCTCAGCATCTTTAGATGGAAAGATGGAGGTCTGAGTGCTTTAATTTAGTACTTATTTCCTTTCATAGACACTATTAGTGTCATCTTCTTTCAGTGACTATTATAAAGTACTTTATATGAAACATTCTCTTAGCAAAACAACTTAGTTAAATTGAGCTGCTTTCCAGCAAGGCAAAATCTTGTTGGCATGAATCTCCAGTCCAAGTATCTTCTGAATAGGATCCTTTGGAAGAACCTCCTGCATTCATGTGGATGTCTCTTTATTTAAGAAACTTGAAGCAGAATTTTGCTGTTTTTTAAAATTTAAGTGAGTACATTATTAATTAAGGTGATAAATTCAGAGTAAGTCTGTAATTTGAGCTGCTAAGATATAGAATATTCTGTGTTTTAGTATGTTCTTTCCTGCATGTAATTTAGGAGGTGGGACCAGCCAATTTCTTGAATTTCTTGAATGATTGTTTTTAATTCTGTGTTTGTAGAACAGTAGTGCTGCTGAACTCTTACAAGAGTTAATTATTAACTGTGTGACCCTGTGTTTGTTCAGTTCCATTGCTCTGTCTCAGTGTCTGGAAGCTGGAATTGTGTGCTTGATGCTTTTGCACTCAGTAAGGTGGGGTTTGTTGTGAAGATATTGGGTTGTGAGAAGGAACTTTTAAAAATGTTTCATTTGTTTTATGTGTTTTCTTGTACCTGTCATAAGGTGCCCGATTTTATCTTAAGAGCTGATGTAATTACATTTGTACATAAAGGACCTGCAGTAAAACTACTGCATTTGGGAGAGGATTTCTGTGCTCAGTCCTTTCCAACACTGCCATTTCAGTCCTGTTTGCACCCCTGCTCTGTGCATAACCCTCTGTTGTTGGACAGGAGTTTCCTTTGTCCATAACCTGTCATTTTTCTGTTTGTGGCCAACCCAGCAGAGAAGCTGCAATTTCCTTACCCCACTTATTTCCTTGCTGACAATGTCAGGGCTGTAATTTCATTGCAAGGTAAAACTGGCTGGGAGGCCAAAAGTTCAGTTAAATATAGAAAAAACTTTCTGAAGTCTGGCTGTGCTTCATTTGTCCAAACCCTGAAGAGAACGGAGGAGTCCAAACTGAGATAACTCCACTCACTGTGGGGCTGCCACTGTTGGGGCTTCAATGACACCTCTTTATATCAATTTATCCTCATGACTGGTGAGCAAACAAGCAAAGAAACTGCCAGTTTGTGCCCTGATTTGTGTGTTTTCCAGATCCAAGCTGTACATGGCTGACCTTGAGTCAGGATTGCATTTCCTGCTCAGGGTGGAACTCGCCACGCACAAAACGCTGGAGGGGGCTGAGCTAAAGACCTTCAAGGACTTTGTCACCATCTCTGCCAAGGTACTGCCAGTCTTTGATTATTTGTAAGAATGAAGAGACTCTACCATAAAATTTATTATGGGACAAAAGTCTCTCAAAGTGTCTTTCACAGTGTTTAAATTGTGCATCCTCTTAAAACAGAGTTTTATGGCTTTATTCAAGTGTTGGGTTTGAGGTATTTCATGTTCTGACATAATTACAGGGTTAAAGTGCATTTTAATTTAATCTTAGAGGGCTCAAAATTAAATAAAGCTTAAGCAGTCTGCAGCATATTGAACAACCACTGTAAATATAGTCCATTTATCAGATTTTCAGGATAAGTGGCTGTTGTAACTCAGTGGGATTAAAACAACCTTTGTTTTTCCTTCTTGACTTTTGGATTTCATTAATGCATACTTGGCAAATGGTGTTCTGTTTAGAGATCTTTGTGGCTTCTGTCTAAATTTGGAATATAACTGAGGTACTGAATTTCATTAATTATTTGAAAATAACCAAAGTATTGAATATTAGTGAATATTTTAAAAAATAAAAATGCTTACATACTCCATTTTAGTGAGGGGAAATATAATGTGATACAAATAGGAAAAAATAAAACAATTTTACTTTATAAAACCAGCTTTCTGAAATAGTATCTCTTTATATTTACTTCCAGTGTAGCTACCACTGTGTTTTATTTTAAAAGAGTGAATCCATAACTATTAAAGGAATAATAACTCCTTTATGAATGGTTTCCAAATATCTGGATTTATCTGGATATCAGACAGACAGTTTCTTACCCACCCCCCCTGCAGCCATCAGAGGGCAGAAATCTCTCACTGGCCTCATTTCTTTAAGAAAGTGTGGTGTTAATCTTTCCATCATATTATCCCTCAAACATCCTCTACTCTTCCTGATGGCTCCAGGCCAGCTGATGTCATTTGCTTCCCTGGCTTTTAGTGCAGAAATTGGGAATGCTCTCTTTGGGGTCCCTGCTCAGCTCCACCTGCCCTTCCAAGGGGGCTGCTGGCCTTTATTTGCATTTTTTTGTGCTGTGACACTTTCTTTGTGACTCTCAGTCATGATTTGAAGGTGGTTTTGTTTGGAAATGTTGATCCTCCTCTCCTGCAAAGGCACAGAGGTCTCTGCTTCCCTTCTTGGGGAATTCTCATTACTGAAATCCTCCTCCCTTATGGAAGGGTCCTAAAGGATGGTTGGCATATTGGACTCAATTCTATAGTAATTACAACCCTAATTAAAGCAAAATACCATTTCTGGTGTGAAATAACTGACTGACAGTTCCTCACACTCATCTGCCAGTCTGTGACTTCTGTGAGTTCCAAGCCAAGGAAGTCGCTGTTTCCAAATCCCTTTGGAAATCACTGTGACTTACACATATGAAAAGGAAAATGCTCTTCTGGATAACAGGCTTCTAAATTTAAAGAAATCTGACCCAAAAGAACTAATTTTTTTTAATTGATCTGAAAGTGAGAAGGATTTCAGCTTCTGCTTCACTGTGGTGTTACTTCCATTCTGAACCACATTCTGAACTGAATTACCTTAACGTGAAATTCTCTGTAATCTGTCAAAGTTGTTCCATAACATTCCTGCTTGTTACTCAGTACCTTCGTTTTTAACATTTTGCACATAAAACTTACTAATTTTTTAAGCACAACTTTAGTATGAGGTGGCTTTTCACTGAAAGCAAAACAATTTACTCATAACAAAACAAAATTCGAAGCATTGTAAAGAAAGCAAAAACATTTCAATAAAGGCAAAAGTGCCTTTCTGCTGCTGAGATTTGTGCTTTAAAATATTTCCTTCCTTGTTTTTTTATTTTCCTCAGCTGTTTCCAGGCCGTCAGCCTGTGGTGAAGTTGTTAGAGACCCTGCAGGAGTGGCTGGTGAGCCTTCCATTAGACAAAATCCCTTATGATGCTATTCTGGATCTGGTCAACAACAAAATGCGGGTAAGCTGTTCCCAGTTCCCCCAGCAAATGCAGCATTAGGAAAGGATAAGATTCTCTATAAATCTAAGACATCACTTATGATGGGCCCTCAGGCATAATGGAGTTATAAGAAGGTTAAAATGAAAATAAAGTAAAATCGTTAGCAGGGAAAAAAAAATCCACATGAAGAAATTGAGATGAGAGAATTGAAACACCCAGTCCTGGCTGGGTTTGTAGTGAACAAGCAAGAGTGTTCCCTGAGATCAGCTTCCAGTGGGCCAACATTCCCAGTGGATACTTTGGACTTTGCAACAGGATTCTCTGAAAGGTCAGAGTTTAAGTGATGAAGGGAAATTTACCCCCTGAAAGGGGCATTATTCCTGGAGAGTTTCCCCAAACACGCTTTAATTTCCTTGCTGGAATCCCATCCCACTTTGGCAAGCAAAGCCCTGGGATGGGGCTATCTTTGCCCAGAAATTAGGGATCTTTCTTCCCTATTTCCTCTCTGAAATTTGGAAACCTCCTGTATGTTTTAGGAAGCAGAGAGAGAAGTCTCAGGAACTAAAAACTTGCACTGTATTTTAGGTGCAAGGAATAAGTAGTGAGTTTGTTCTAAGGAGAAATAATATTAAATTTTCCCTCTTAAGCTGTTCAGGTTTCACCACTGGGAGCCACGTAAACCTTGAGGAATAATATGGAATGTTTAATATGTCCAGGGAAACTGGAGCTCTGTCAGAGTTTACAGGAGCATTTCTCTGTCTGTGCTGTTCATACTGTGCTTAAAACAAACCTTTACAGCTTAAGCTGCTTCAGGTGCTCTGTCAGAATCATTTGACTAGGTTTGACATCAGTATTTTTATCCTGCAAGAGGGTTGTTTTCTAAAGGTGCATCAGAGGATCTTGGACTTACGGATTGTTCTGAGTGTAAAATTCATTTGCCTTCAGCATGAATTCATTAGCAACAAGTGCAGAGAAAGTCATTTACTGTTCTTTACTCCCAGATCTCCTCAAATCCCTGGAGGATCAGCTGTGCTGTTACTCTCAGTAGTACATTTAGGTCCCAGAGCTGCACAGATCCTAAATCCATCTCCTTTTTTGCAGATTTCTGGGATATTCCTCCCCAAGAAGGTTCAGTGGGTTGGCTGCCAGGGCAGCAGAGCAGAGCTGAGGGGTTACAGCTGCTCCCTTTGGAAGCTGTTCCACACCCTCACTGTCCAAGCTGCACTGAGACCAAAAGCTTTGATAAATACAGGTAAACAGCTCATTTTTTGGTGTGGGAATCCTCAGTTAATGCATTTGTGGAGGGCAGTGGCTGCAGGTCTGCACCAGCAGGGGTCAGAGCTTTGCTGCAGCTGGAAGGTTTGGAAAGCCTTCCCTGTGCCTGGAAATGTGGTAAATAAAGTGTGAGTAATAAAGCAGAAAAAAAGAGGAGAAAATTTCAAACAAAGGAATTCTGAGCTCTCTGAAAAGGGATGAAAATTATTCAGGTTACCTGAGGTTGCACTGAGAATTAAATTTGAGAAGAATGAGATTTAACCATGAGGTTCAGTAACTATAAAGGATGTACAACATTAGTTGATCCTTCTGTAATGTTAGTTCTTAAATACTGAATGTTATGACTGTTTGGGGGTTTCTTTTTCAGCTGAATGTACCTGTCATAAATCTCTGCAGTGATTTACTCCTTTGCCAGCACTCTGTAAAATTGCTTCTTTTTAGACTTGCAGCATCTTTTGAAGCAGAGTGTTAATATTCTGGTGATGATTCCTATTTAAGAAACATGCTGGATATATAATCTATTTTCCTCACCCAATGAAAATAGAATTACTAATGCTAAAATATTGGCCTTCACATATTTTTGTTCTTGCCAGGGCAGTGCTTTGTTTGGTTGCAGTTCTATTTAGTTCTCATTTAAAGCCTTTTAAATGTCTTTTCCAAGGAATATGAGAATGCTCCATGGGCTGTAACTAAACCATAAAACACGATTTCATAAAAGACACATAAAAGACAATTTCAGTTTGCCAGTTGTTGATTGTATGTTAATAAAGTGTTTTATCATTTCAAATTATAGATACATGTGTTTGTCAAGCATTATTTGCAATCACAGTGAAAATCTTGCAAATCTTAATAATTCTCCTGCCAAATAGAGATTTTTTTTTTATAGCAAATCATTGTTGATTTTTGTTGTTCTCTTTGTTTTGTTTTCCATGGGACAGTGGGTTAAATATTTTCCTTTTAGTGCTGTGAGTTTGGGGGTTTGCACTGGATGATTTTTAGCTGTTCAAGATCCTGCAGAAGTTAAACCCTCCTTTTTGCCTGAGTTGCCCAAAGTGCTCTGATTAAAAAAACTCTTAATATATTTAATTCTACAAAGCAGCCCCTTCAGCTGTGTGTTTGGAGCAGGAGCTGCAGCCAATGTGGAGGTAAAAACCCGTGGCAGAACCTGAGAACTCTTTGGCACAGTTCCCCCTGGCTGGAAACGGGGCCAGCTCTGTGCTGATCACTTCTTACAGCCAAAGAATTGGGTCAGTCTGAGACTGTGGGATTATGTCTTGGGAGGTTTGCCTCTCCTTATTGCTTGCTTAAATCCCATCTACTAAAAAGCATGCTGTACTCCCTAATCCCTCCCACCACAGGTAGGGTTTTATGGTTCTTGTCCACTTTAAAGATTAGGGTTACCCTGAATTGCAGGAGTTTGGGAGGAGAGAGAAAAGGAGGATTACACGATGATACATGGCAGATGTTAATAGAAGATTCATCTCGGGGCTGATAAAGGAAAAACAAACAAAATGAGCCATTTTGCAATTGTTTGTTTTCTTTTGGAAGCAGATGTGTTTTTCTTGAGTGTTTCCCCTGCGTGCAGGGCCTGGCACTCTGAGTGAACTCGTGGGGATTTGGCCTTGAAATGTTTTTATTGGTCTATATTTGGAATATTTTAGTGGTGAATGGGGAAATTTGAACCTGCAGTGGGATCTCAGTGAGGGATCCAAAGGAACTCAGAACTGCTCCCACCCAAGGATGTGTCAAATCACTGCAGAAATCAAGTCCTGAGCACATTTAATTATAAAGAAATGAGTTTTTAGGTAACAGGATTTATTGGTGTGAATTAGACAGGCTTGTGGATTTTTTAATGAATTATCTGGATTCTTTCCTTATCTCTTACTGAAAGTTCTCCTCACAAAATTAATTTTCAGGAGTGTAACATTGCACAGGAGAACAGATATAATTAAATCTATGTATGAATCTATTCCTGCACAAACAGATTATCTACAAAGAGTTACTTTTGTTGTGTTTATTGTTGTTATTTTCTAAACACATATTTTACTATAAATGATAAAACTGTTTTGCCTGAAACGTGTTTCAACTTTCCAAAATTATTTTTCAGCCTTTCTTTTAATACAGTAATTTAATCTGCTTTAATCTCATAGCTTTTATTTATACATGTCTGTTCAATCACAGATATTGCAGGGCTGAAGAGACATTGGTTGCTTTTCAGGATTTCTTTTTGGCTTTAAAGTCTTCTTTTTGCTGCTGTGTGTGAGAATATCATGGTATTATTTTAATAAAGGTGTAATAACAGTCTACATATATTTCTTATAACAGAGAGATCTGATAATTTGAGCAGGTTTTGTTGAGGATTATTTTTTTCCCCCAAAAAACAATGTAACAGTAAATTACTGCAGTGTTCAGCAGGAGGCTGTAATTTGATCAATCTGCACCATAAAATGTGTTTAATTTGACAAGTGTGTGTTCGTACAGCACATTTTTAAATGCTTTTTGACATAATTTACTGGGTCAATTAAGCATGAATCAGAAATTCTGTGAGACAGAGATGAAACCATTAAGATTTCAACGAATTATGTCAGGTTTTCAAGCCACTCAGAGATGGAAGAACTAATTGCTGATGCAGTAAAGGCCACAAAGTTCTCTATCTGGGAAGAGCTTTCTATATTCTGCATTAATTATTCATTATTGAGTGTAAAAAAGTGTGAATGATGTAGAAGGAATAATATGTTTGTGTTTATTTATTCCTGATTCCCTCTTGAAAGTGCAAGTGTTGCTCAGCAGCTGTTCCTGTGGGTGCATTCAGTGCCAAAAAAACTGTGCAATTAATAAGTGTAATGAGATTCTGGTGCTCTAATTCCTAAAAACCAAACAGACATCACAGGCACCTTGGGAAATACTGACCAGAGGGGGTTTCACTCTGGATTTTCCAGTAGCAAAAGCACCATAAATTCAGTGCCTGGGCATGAATGGAATAGCATTATAAAATTAATATTTAGTTATTGGGCAAAACATTGGAGTGAGTCTCTACTGCCAGAAAAATTGTGACATAAAGACAGTGTGAACTCTGCACATTCCACAGTGTGCTCTGAGAAAAATTAATGTCTGGTTTTCTTTTAACAAAGTTAAAAGTTTTAAGATACTCTTTGAAAGGGGAAATTTCACTGTAAAAAACACTTGACCTTCAACTCTTATTTTAGTGTGTTCAGGGTAACTTTGAGCACGATTATACAGATTAATTCGTTGGTATAAACAGCTACTTTGCATTTTTAGAATCACAGAATCACAGAATATTCTGAGTTGGAAGGGACCCACAAGGATCATTGAATCCAACTCAAGTCAGCACTTAATGTGTTGGAAATAATTCCCTTATAGTTGTGTCTGATCACCCAGACCAGCTTTCCAAACAGGATGTTTTGGAAAGTACTGTTTGAACTATTTATTACCAAATAATTTTGCTTCTAAATGTCTCACCTCAACTACTTAGTGGGAACATTATATAGGAACTGCTTAGTGACAATATTATATATTAACTACTTAAAGACAATATTGTATATGAACTATTTAAAGACAATATTATATCTTGAACTACTTAAAGACAATATTATATCTTAACTACTTAAAGACGATATAATATATGAACTACTTAAATATAATATTGTATATGAACTACTTAAAGACAATATTATATATTAACTGCTTAAAGACAATATTATATATTCACTACTTAAAGACAATATTGTATATGAACTACTGAAAGACAATATGTATGTATTTTGTTGGAGGGGGTATTTTTCTGAATGAGAATAACTTCATGACAATATTATATCTTAACTACTTAAAGACATGAACTACTAAAAGACAACATGTATGTGTTTTGTTGGATTTTTCTAAGAACTGAGTGAAGATTTTAATCCCTCTGAAATCTTTGTGACTCGTATGGTTTCTCTTGTGCTCTGGATATGTTTGAATTACAGAAGTGACTGTTTGCTGAGCTCTCCAGTCAGGTGTGAATGTGCATGGAACAAGAGTGGAGCAACATTTGCTGCTCTTTTCCCCGAGCTGGCTTTGGTGTTGAAGGGCCTGTGTTGGAGCTGGGGCTGCCCAGAAGGTGCTGAAATGTCTCCTTTGTGTTGCAGGTCTGGAAGACAATCCCCAGGTGGTGCTGCAGGTGCTGAGGAGGTACATCCAGCACTTCTTTGGGTGCAGGGCTTGTGCTCAGCACTTTGAGGAAATGGCCAGAGAATCCCTGGATTCCGTGAAAACCTCAGACCAGGCTGTGCTGTGGCTCTGGGAGAAGCACAACGTGGTGAACAACAGGCTGGCAGGTATGGCAGGGACACACGTGAGTGGGAAAACACCTGAGATGCTGTTGGGCCTTCAGGGGATAGAGGAAAAAACACCTTTCCCAGAGGTTGTTTCTTCTGAGGTTTCATAGAATCAATTTGGTTTCACCCATTGCCTGATGAGAGGATTTTTCTGGGGTACAAATCAAAGCCTTCTCCAAAAAGGGGCTGTAACAGAGGATAAAAGAATCACATTTCTTCCTGTAACTCTTTAAATAGATCTTAAAACCTGCCTTTGTTTTGCTCCAGAGCAATGCTGGATAGAAAATTATAATTGAACAAGAGGCTTTCTCAGGATAAAAGAGCCTGAACTTTTTTGCAGATCAGCAATGGAATAAAATAAAATTACTGTGGGAAGGAAGTCTGTGCCCCCTCTAGATCATTGTGTTTTCAGTGAGACTAAAAGTGCTGTTAAAATACTGGTTGTGTTTAATCCCTTCTGTTATGGGGGTATCAAGTAACTAAAGCACTAAAGAAAATTGGTTTCTCTTTGCACTAAATCCCTGTCTGCTGTTATGGATCTGGGTAATGTAGCATTAGTTACAATTTAAATATGCTGCATGGTGTTTATGTTGTGGTGCTGCTGAATTCCCAAGGTTTATGAAGTATTAAACACTGTTGTGAGCACAAACAGTTTGTCTCCTTTGTCCTGAGGAGAAGAAAAGCAAATGATAAGGGATTAAATAAAAGCATCCCCTAATTTTGGTTCCAATTTCTGGGCTGAACAGGACCAGGCAACTCCCCTTGGCTTGGGCTTGCTAAGTGGTGGAGCAATACACTTATTTAGAACATTAAGGTATTGGAAAACTCACAGGGATATTGATTTAGGTGATGCAACAGCCAGCTAAAATGCCCTTTTAGTAAGAAGAATAAACACACTGGAATAAATAATAATGGTAAATTAGGCTTTTCAAGTTTGCTCAAATTCCTCCATGGGACAGTGATGTATTTTCACCCTTAAAAGCTGCAGCTGTATTTGTGCTCCTGCATGAGGCTTTCAGGGAGGAATGATGGTTGGGCAATGGAAACACCTTGGCCCAGCCTCGGGGTGGGTCAGGAGGTGGCTGGAAATGGCTCTGCCCTATGGAATTATTCCCTGTTGCTTTAGAAGGGATGGGATTTACAGCATTTTCCTCCTTGGCAGGAAAAAACCACCGAGTATTGGGAGTTTTCTGTTTGCAACCTCATCATAATCCAGGTTATTTCTACTTTCTCTACTGAAACATTTTCATTACTGAGTGATCTTTAAGATAAAAAAGCAAATTTGTTCTCTTGCTTGTAAATATCAAGGAGACAAATATTTTTAAGCATCCTTTGAATCCCTGTTTTGCTCAAAATCATGGAGAAGTTTCCTGCCTTTAAAAGGAATAAAAATAATAATCTATACTTTTGAAATATTTAAAATATTAATGTACTAATAACAGCTAAACAAATTAGGTTTTTCTTGCACGTTTTTTCCTAAAAATTATCTCCATCTATGTTTTAAAATGTTTTTTTTTAGAGCAAAGGGTGACACCAGCTCTGCTGTGCAAACAGAGAGGTGGCCAGAGCTGGGAGCAGCAAATTAATTCAAATTAGATCTAAATCAAGACAGCATTACATGTTTAAAGGCTAAAAAACAAGCTGAAAAATACATCTTAAATAAGAAAGTGGTTTTTAAAGAACAGGAAATAGTTTGCTCCAGTAATAATGCAAAGCTGAGGCTGGAATGATTCACAGCACAGGAGCATGAAAATGTCTGAGCCTTTGGCCTTGAAGCTGCTCCTGCAAACCAGGCAGAGCAAGGGATTAAGGAGCACTGAGTGAAAAGAGCAGTTTGTTTTGCACCATCATTCAAGTTAACCCTGAAGGGCCCAGATTTGTGTTTTCCTGCCTGTTAAAGCAGCAATTGCTGGAGCTTGGGTTGGGATTCGAGTGCTGCAGCTTTCACTGCAAGAAAAGGCAAATTATCATTTTGTGTTGGTATTTTGAGGTCAGAATTGCTGCATCTGTAAGGAAACAGGAATTTCCAAATCTGTTTGTGATTGTCTTGGTTTAAGACAAACATTGTTGTCCTGGGGGCTGTTTTGGGGACAACTTCACTGTTTGTAAGTGGGAAATACCCTCTGGGAGGTGTGTGATGGTTCAGAGACGTGTGATGGTTCATTCCCCACTTCATTCACTGATCTTCATTCTGATATTTATTTCTACTGTATTTTTTTCTCCTCCCAATCAGGTGATTTGACTGAAGATCCCAAATTCCCCAAAGTCCAGTGGCCAACTCCAGACATTTGCCCTTCATGCCACGAAGAAATCAAAGGATTGCACAGCTGGAATGAGGAGCAAGTGCTGCAGTTCCTCAAGTCCCACTATAACAGTGACAATATTCTCCTCACATACAGCGAGAGCCAGAGCGACCCCAGTGACACCGAGCAGGGACCTGCCAGGGAGGGGAAGGACAAAATCCTGCCCAGGAAACCAGGGGGAAACAGAGGGAATCAGGTGCAGGCTCAGGGCAAGGCAGTGGATTCGGGCTCGGAGGGGTTGGAGCAGCAGGTGGGAAATGCCGGAGCTGTCCAAGGTAGCGGGAAAGGCTCGGCTGCCTCGGGGAGCCTCAGAGAGACCAGGCAGGCTGTGTCCTTCCTGGGCATTGGATTTTCCAACATAGACATGAGTCTCTGTGTCATCCTCTATGTAGCATCCTCCTTGTTTTTGATGATCATGTACTTCTTTTTCCGGATGAGATCCAAGAGGTGGAAGGTGAAGTATTACAGGTCGTCGGTGTAGGAGTTGCAGTGGCAGACACAGCTTTACTATTTATGATCAGGGATTTTATACACAGTATTCCTTGTTTGAAAGCCCTTTGTCCTGAGGCATTTGCAGGTGTTCTGGCTGGATATGTGGTGCTGGCTGTGAGAACCCCAGTGCTTGCCCGAGGCACATCAGTGTGCTCTGAAGGGAGCTTTGCATTTGTCAGGTCAGATTTTTCCATGACTTACCACCAACATCCTTTACTCATTTTCAGAGTAAACATTGCATTATGCAATCCACTGTGCCTGCTGCAGAAGGAAATTGGATATTGTTTTGTGTGTACTTCAAGTCAGGTGTTATTTCTTTTTAATTTATCCAGAGCTGCTTTCACCTCCCTGAGTGCTGAACAGTTCCAGTGGTACCTTGGCTGCTTCATTTGGAGGAGCAAGAATTCTGGTTTGGTTTTTTTTCAGGAAACAAGAGTTCTATTCTGATTAAACCATTTCTAAACCTTTGTGACTTTGTGAAATATTATTTATGTGTCATATTTAAAGGAGAAAGCATTCTGTGTTCATTTTCCCACTCTCTTGTGTATTCCAGCCAGGGATGAGTGTGTGTCTGCTTGGATGGGAGTTTTATGTCTCAATTCTGATTTGCCAGTGCTGTCATCATTTTATTGGAGTTTGGTGGGAGCAAGGACAGACTTGGACTTGATGCTTTACTCTCCACTATTGGATGTGTTAATGGAACATTGGAGAACTCACCTCATTTATGAACCAGGAAAATAGCTGAGTAATTATTCTGTTATCCAGATGGAAGCCAATCCTGATGAACTGCACTAAAGAAAAATAATATTTTCAGTGAAGGATGCTGAGATTTGTATTAGCATGGCAGAGCAGATCAAAAAATCTGGAAATACTGATGGATAACTCCATAATAATACAGCAGTTAATGCATCCCTTGGCATTTGCAGCTCTGAGCTCACAGAGTGTCACCTGCCAGGTGTGAAGGTGCCTGTGCAGTGCCCAGGGCAGCCCTTCCCTCCATCCCTGCTGCTGGAATGCTCCTCAGGGGCTCAGGGAGGATTCTCTGATGGGTCAGGACAGAGCTGCTCCATTCTGGGATGTGGCAGCACTTGGGAATGTGGCATTTGCCTTTGCAGGTCAGTGTGGGGTCCTGGTGGGCAGAAGAAACCATGAGAACAGTTCTACAACCACCCCTGGGAGTAGGAGCTCCTGGGATTCTGGCAGGGGGGATAATTCAGGTCCTGGATAGTGAAGTTTATAATCCTATCCAATGTAATTGAGCATGTTCTAGTTATCCATTACCTAATCTTTAGTTAATCCTAATAGGTTTTGGCCTCAATGTTTTCTTGTGGCAGTGAGTTCTCCAGATTAATTATGTTATATAAAAAGGCTTTTCCTTTCAATTCTACATTTGCAACTTTTAATTTAATTGAATGTTTGCTGGCTCCTCTGTTACACCAGAAGGAATAAGGAGTCCCTGGCCAATTCCCTGTGTTTATACCATTAGTGTGTCCTCCTCTGATTTCCCTTCTAAGCCCCAGCATAGAAAGTTCAAAACCTGGCAACAAGAGTGATCTAAAAGCACAAAAACTCCAGAGAGTTATTTTTTCATGATGAAATCATGTTTGTTCAGAAAACTGAATATTTCTGACATGTCTCTGCAGCTTCCACTTGGAATAACAGAATGGAACTTCAAGGATTCACTGCCCCTTGTTGCTTTTGACTCCCCACAATCACAGCACTTGTGCTTGGATATTAAAACCCCCTGTAAACAACTGGAGTGATGGTGGGAGGTGGGACAGGCTCATCAGTGCAGGTTGTTTGGGCTGGAATCCAATGGGAGATCCCAGGAAGAGGCTGGTTAGGGGGAAGACACAGAGATTCCACATTTATTTTAAAAAATCAGGTGACTTTCAGGTAGCCTGGTCTGGGCAGGTGTTCTCAGCCCACAAGGAAGGACATTTAGCTTAAAAAAAAAAAAAAAAATACAAGGACCACAAACCCCTAATCCAGCACAGCAGAAATGGATGTGGAAAACTGGGCTGGTTTCTGTGGGACTGTGGAATTCCTGCTGTTGGAATTGTGGCACATTCTAAAGCTGAAAATCAGACACTGCTGCTGGTGATTACAATTCCACCACACACATAGTCCTGGTTTCATTAGCTTTGACTCATTCTGCTCATTATCAGCTGCATAGGAAAGCAAAGGGGCTTAGGAGGTTTTTGGGGATGATTTTGCCATTAAAAAACAGCAAATGTGGGTTTGGAGTAAGGTGGGAGTTTTGCTGCCCACCATTAACTGCCACATTGCTGTGACCCTGCTGCAAACACAACAAAATAAGCCACTGCAGGTCTGAGTGTTGCATCTTTTTTGTCTTTTAAGAGTGTAGAAGTATGAAATTAGGATATTTCTTGTCTGTGTTGCTGCTCCAGCTCTTGCCAGTGAACCAGCCAAGGCTTTCACTTCAACAACCTCACCTGGGAAGGTTTTCCTTGCTTTGAATTCAGTTGTGTAAATCTTGGTTTGCTTGTTCTTGTTTTCCATCTTTCTAATGACAAATTATGTCATTTTGTGTCTCTGTGATGATACAGTCTGTGCTGGGGGATGGGTGATGCTGCCAGGAAAGTGTTTCTGCTTTAAAAATTGCCTCCAGCCCCATCTCCTGAGTCCTGGAGGGTTTTCTGTGTGCTGTGTTGGACCACAGAGGTTCCTGCACTGCCCCTTCGCTGTGGGGATCGTGCCGTGCTGGGGCCAGTCAGTTCCAAGAGGAATATCTTGGCCCTTTGTAATTCACGGAGCTTTCTTTGCTCTCTGGATCTTTTAAAAGAGGGAATATTAAACCTGCATGGAAAATAAAAGGAGTATGTGCCAGGAGAGAGAGAAAAGCTGCAAGCACTAAAGAAATGTAATGAAGTTATTCCTGAGAACTCCTAATTTGTGATTTCCAGCAATGTCCATCCTGCTGTTCCTGCTCTGAACTGGATGGGAACAAAGGTCCCAGGTGTGTTGTCTGGGTCTGTGTGTTGCACACGAGGTGTTGGAAATAGTGACAATACCATTTCGGTAATTTAAATGTTCTATTTATTTTAATTCAGTAACTTGGCATTTTCGAGTCTGCTCTGGTTTGGTTTGGTTGGTTTTTTATTGTCTCGTTCCTCTCTTGGAAGGAAAAGTGACTGTTTTGTACTGAATTGTAAATTAATGTGCTTGTTTAAAATAAACTGCAAACGTTTGGGCAGAGTGGTGTGTTTGGGCTCTTTACCTGTGTTTTCAAATTGGTTTTAGCTGAACTGCATTGCCAGGATTCCTCCTGACCGTGTCAGTTCATGGTCTGATGCTGTTTTGGGGACAGGGAGGGTCCAGCAAAAACTGGCACAATTTCCTCAGATGGTGCAGCCCCTGGTTTGGCCACAGAACAGCAAAGAGAAGGGAACAGGGAGGGGGATATCTTTAAGCCCAGACTTCTCAGGAGCTGCTGAGGGACCTTGTGAACCAGGGAAGACAGAAAAGCAGGAGAACACATGTATTTGGGTGCAGTTTTATGGTGGCAGAACCACAGTGAGGAAGCCCATGGGCAGAATTTGGTGCCTGCTACAACCTGGGCAAGAGGGCACAGGGGGAGATCACCTGAGGGGCTTTTGTGGGAACCTGTGAGATGGTGCCATGGTGTGAGACACCACGGGGCTGGCGTGTGCCATTGATGGTCCTGAGTGGGACACAGCCCCTGCCCTCCCCCCCTGCCACATCCCTGCCCTACGCGTGGAGGAACAGGCACCACCACACACGTTTTCTGCAAGTGCTTCCTTAGAGGCTCAGATAAAATCCACTTTAAAACTGAATTTAAAAAGGACCGTGTGGGTCATCACCTGTCCCCCAGAAGCTGTTCCTGCCCCTGGGGAGGGTCGTGGTGCCCCAGCACAGCCGGTGCCACCCGATGTCACTGCAGCACAGACAGTCATGCTCCAGCAGTGCTGTACCTGCACTCCAGCCTGGCACTTCTGGGCACTTTATTTGGGGACTGCAGATCCTGGTCCCCCAAATGTCTCCCTGCAGTATTTTCCAACCGTACAGGGCTGGAACCCCAGAGTGGAACCTGTCCCCGGGCAGATGAACCCCCGCAGGGGACAGTGCTGACCCAGCCCTCGGCCCCGCAGGACCCGGAGGAGGGGAGAGGGCAGGAAGGCATCCTGGCACCCCGAGTGGGTGCCCCCAGCCGGGGGCTCGGTGTGGGGCTGCCCCCAGGAGCGGGCGAAAGTCGCGGTGCTGCCGTCGGCAGGAGCATATGTGTGTGCGGAGGCTCCCGCCCCTAAGCTGCTTTTATTAATTTGTAATCCCCTGCGAGCAGGAGGTAAAGGGATTCGAGGGATTAATGGGCTCACAGTAACAACCACAATTATCAGCTCCGGCTGCCTGGGGCAAGCGGCGCACACACGCACGGGCTGGTGGTGGCACAGGCACAAGAAAACCGCCCCACGCGCGGCCGGGAACGCACCGCGGAAACACCCGCGGAACAGAGCGCAGACACCGGTGTGCACACACAGACCTGCACAGCCCCGCTGATCCACACACACAAACCTGCCCAGCCCCACGGGCACAGCCGAGCGGATCCACACACACAAACCTGCCCAGCCCCACGGGCACAGCCGAGCTGATCCACACACACAAACCAGCGCACACGCACAGCTACACCCGCAGCTCCGCGTGTGCGCACGCACAGGTACACCCAAATACACCCAAACACACACAGGTACACCCACACACGTCCGTGTCCGCCCCGTCTTCAATTAGAGCAATTAACCTCTGCAGCCGCAGCGCGCCGCTGGCGGCGGGTCAGACACCCGCTACCTCTCTGCGCTCATTAATTAATTAGCGGAGGGGGAAGAGCGACCCCAGCTCCCCACGGGAGGCGTCGGGGGAGACCCGCGAACCGCGGGGACAAACGAAATCCGGGCGCGGGGGCGGCCGAGGGGCGGCGGGGCCCGCGGGGAGGTTCCCCCCGACGGCGGCTCCCCCGACCCGCTCCGTGGGGTCTCCGGGGGGCTCGTGGGGGTCCCGGGGGCCGCTTTGCGCCCGCGAGCGGCGGCTGCAGCCTGAGCCCGCGCGTGGGCCGGGGAGGGGACAGCGCTCCCCCCGCCGCTTTTGTGATGCTAAATAGCCCGGTGGTGAACCGCGGCCCAGCTGCGGCCCGGTGCCGCCCCCGGCCCGCCCCCCGCGCCCCCCCGCTCCGCCCAGCCCCGCGCCGCTCCCTGCGCGCCCCTCCGCGCCGCTCCGCCACTCCTGCGCAGCCACCCGCGCCCCTCGGACGGCGCCCACGGAGGCCGCGATGCTGCTGGAGCGGGTCCGCGCCGGCTCGGAGAAGGCAGCGGAGCTCTGCCCCTTCCCGAGGAGCCCAGGTGAGGGCAGGGCACGCCAAGCTCCGCGTCCCCCCGCGGAGGCACCGGTGGCGGCTCTGGGGGTCCCATCTGTGCCAGTTCCGCGCTCCTCGGGGCACTGACGGGGCCCGCGGGCGGGACTGGCTGAGGGGAAAGGCGGGCGGCCCGACGGCACCCAGGGATCCGTCCCGGTCCATCCCTCCCGCTGTCTCCTGCTCGTCCCCGATATTGGAGACCCCCTCTCTGTCCCCCGCTCTCCGGCGCCTCCGGCCCCGCGCCAGCTCCAGATGCCCGTTTGGGTCCTGTCGGGTCCAGGCTGGGTCTCCCCGCCGCTCCCGGGACTGCCCCGGGCTCACGGCTCTGCCCGGTGCCGGCGCAGCGGCGGCTCCTGCCCCTCGGTCCCTCCGCTCCCCGCGCAACGAGGGCAGGGACGGAACGGGGAGTTTCTGCAGCCCGACGGTTCCTTTCGAAGGCGGGGACCCCCCGCGCCCCCCGCACGGCGCCCACCCGGTTTTTTCCGCACTTTGGAAAAACTCCCGTTAATTCTTTTCTTACATGTTTTCCCTTCCCGTTTAACGAACGGGGCCAGCCCTGTCGGGGCGGGGAGAACCGGACCGCGCTCCCCCGCCGTGCTGGGGCTCCGCGTCTCACCGCGGGTGGCTCTGCCGGGGCTGGGGCAGCGGGGCCGGTCCCGGTGCGGGCCCGTCCCGCAACATCGAACGCAGCCGGCGGAGGCTTAAAAACCAAACAACGAGAAGCCGGGGCGGGGGCCCCGCCGGTGCGCGGGGATCGAGGTGCCACCGGGAGAGGGACCGACCCCGCGGACCGGCAGCCCCCGTGGTCGGGCTGGTGCCACCGATCCTGCCCCGGTTCGTTTTTCCCTGTCTGTCCCCGTCGGCTTCCCGCGGCCGCGGGTGTTGCGTGTTTGACTCGACAACCGGGAGCTGCTTTTGCTCTCCGGGGGCGGAGGTGACACGTCGAAATCGAACTCTCGGTAGAACGAAGGACGCGCAAACACCGTTTTCCCGCAGGACGCGGCGCTCGTTGCGGCCCCGCCGTCTCCGGCTCCGTCGGGCAGGAGCGAAGCTTTGCCCGAGCCGGGGGCAAATCCCGGGGGTTGCGGCTCTCAACGAGCTCGGGGCAGCGTCTGGCTCTGCCTCCCCCCGGCGCGACCCCCGCCCGCCGCCGGCCCCATCGGGGTCGTTTCCCGGCGCTCCGGAACCCGTCCCGCCGTGCCCGGGAAGGGGCAGCGGGAGGGAATGGATGTGGGGATGGCCCCGGGGACGGCGGGGATTAAACCCAGCGCGCCGCGATGCCCTGCCCGGCGCTTCAGAGCGGCACCGGCGGCTAAAAATAACCCGCTTTAGCGAATTAAATCCCCGGCGCCGCGGGGAGGGGGACACGACTGTCGCCGTGATCTGGGGGGGATCCGGCAGGGGCAGAGACGGGGCGGGGGCGGCGGATGATGCGCCGGAGCCCGCGGGCGGCTGAGCGAGCGCCATGCAGAGTAAGAGGCGCGGGCTGAGCCGAGCCGGGCTGGGCCGTGGCACCGGGGCCGGGGCTCAGACCTGGCCGGAGCCGCTGCCGCTGTCGGGGCTGTTTGTTTGGACGCGGTGAATTGTTGAGGATAACGATATCACCTCCACCTCTACCCCTGCGCACAGAGAGGCAGCTCCGAGTCTCCACATACAGTTATCTTTACGTCTAGATACTCTCATGTTTGTAGCAATCTGTATCTCTACAGCCATGTCTGTATCTTTCCGTCTCTATCTATACCAATATATATTTATTTATGTATCCCATAACCATATTTCCACCTACATATCTCTACCTATACCTGTGTACTGAAATCCGTGTATTTATGTCTATAAATCTATACATTTCGTTCTCTATTTGTTGTATTCGTTTATTTTTGTATCTCTATTTCTCCATATCTGTATCCTTATCTCTCTCTGTATCATCTCTGTCGGCATCTGCAGGGTGATGAGAAAAGCCTACCACGCTTTTATTTTCCATGCAATTCTCGTAATTTGTGGTAGTTTCTTTCCTCACTCCACCCGGGCTACCCCGCCGTTACTTGAAGGTGAATTATGGAAGTGCAGGAAAAGCAAAAAGAGCCTGGAATAATCGCAGCTTTGCCGGCTGCTCGGTCAGGGGGTTAATTCCGTTTCCATCCCTTCCCTTCTTTCCCCCAGTGCTCTCGGGTGTGCTCGGTCCGGGGGTTCGCTGCTCTCCGTGGTGCGGGCAAAGGCTCACATGGTGCTGTAACAACGAATTCGAACGAATATTGGTTGTTTTCGGGTTGTTCTCCGGGTCAGCCTTTGGGCGACAGGACGGGCCGGGCCGGTCTCGGAGGGGAGCGGGGCTGAGCGGGGCTGAGCGGGGCTGAGCGGGGCTGACCGCGGCTGCCTCCCCGCAGAGATCCCGCTGTGCGCCGGCTGCAACCAGCACATCGTGGACAGGTTCATCCTCAAGGTCCTGGACCGGCACTGGCACAGCAAGTGCCTGAAATGCTCCGACTGTCAGACGCAGCTGGCCGAGAAGTGTTTCAGCCGCGGGGACGGCGTGTACTGCAAGGACGACTTCTTCAAGTGCGTGGGGATGGCACGGGATGGAAGGGGATGGCACGGGCTGGCACGGGCCGGGGGCGGCCGGCCCGGATGGGGGTCGCAGCTCGGGCAGCAGCTCGGGGCGCAGGGGGTTCAGCACCGGGACAGCGGCCGGTTCAGCACCGGGACAGCGCCGGGCAGGGCCGGGGACCCTTCTCCAGCATCTCCCGTCTGAGCCGCCGCCTCTTGTCCCCCCCCGGTCAGGCGCTTCGGGACGAAGTGTGCCGCCTGCCAGCAGGGCATCCCCCCGACCCAGGTGGTGCGCCGGGCCCAGGACTTCGTTTACCACCTGCACTGCTTCGCCTGCATCGTCTGCAAGCGGCAGCTGGCCACCGGCGACGAGTTCTACCTCATGGAGGACAGCAGGCTGGTCTGCAAGGCGGACTACGAGACGGCCAAGCAGAGAGGTACCCCTTGCCCTGTCCCTTCCACCCTTCGAGGGCCCGGGGCGCTCCCGCACTGCGGGACAGGCTCATGCACCGGGCGGGAGGGGTGGGAGCATCTGCCCCCGGGGGCGGCTGGAGGGAGTGGAGGGTCCCGCGTTCCGGGGTAACTTCGCCTCTAACTCGCACCGTGTCGGCAGAGGCTGAATCCACAGCCAAGAGGCCCCGCACCACCATCACGGCCAAGCAGCTGGAGACCCTCAAAAACGCTTATAACAACTCGCCCAAACCGGCGCGGCACGTCCGGGAGCAGCTTTCGTCGGAGACGGGGCTGGACATGCGGGTGGTGCAGGTGAGAGCGGGATGTGCCAGGGCTGGACATGCGGGTGGTGCAGGTGAGAGCGGGATGTGCCAGGGCTGGACATGCGGGTGGTGCAGGTGAGAGGCCTGTGCCAGGGCGGGGGCCGCGACAAGGACCGGCCCCGCAGCCCCCGAGCTCCCCGACGCGCCCCGCCCGCAGGTCTGGTTCCAGAACCGCAGGGCCAAGGAGAAAAGGCTGAAGAAGGACGCGGGGAGGCAGCGATGGGGTCAGTACTTCAGGAACATGAAGCGATCCCGAGGGACATCCAAGTCCGACAAGGACAGCATCCAGGAGGAGGGGCCCGACAGCGACGCCGAGGTCTCCTTCACAGGTCGGTCCCCGAGCGCGGGCTGTGCCCTCCCCGCAAAGCTGCTGCCCGTGCCCTCTCTGCAAAGCTGCTGCCCGTGCCCAGGCTGTTTTCACCCCCTCGGTGCCGCGGTCAGAATTTTCAAACATAATCCAGGGAGTGAAATGAAGCGCCCGAGGCGAGGGAAGGGCAGAGCCGCGGGATTCACCGCGATGCGGTGCCGGCTGCGCGGTCCCCGCCGGGGCCAGCCGGGGCCAGCCGGGGCCGAGGGGCGGCGGGGGACGCTCTGCTGCTCCTCCGGGGGCTGTGTCAGACCCGCAAAGGTGCGGGCAGAGCTCCCCGGGCAGGCGCTGCGGTGTCAGAGCCGCTGCTCATACACGGCCTTTTCAAGGCACTCTTGGAAATGCAACCACCAGAGAGTCCAGAACCGCTGAACGTTTTTATGGGGAAAATAGTGTGATTTTTTTTTAAATCTTATTTAGGGATGGTTTTATTTGTGTAGTTCCTCGTTAGGTCTCCTCAGTCCCGTGGGAGCTGTGACTGTGCTGCAAAAGGCAAATTGCTGCCTGTTAGGAGTTTTCTGCATCGGATAGTGCCCTTTTTGGAGCCGCGATTTCTGCTGGCAAATCGAGGGACTTTCCTGCTCCAGTTCGTGTCCTGTGCAGCCTCGCCCCACACTCTGCAGCGCTGCAGGAGCTGCAGGACGGGGCAGGGCAGGGACGGGGCACGTTCTGGGCAGTCCCAGCTCCGGGCAGGGCTCCATCCCAAACGTGTGTGTGAATCTTTTTAGGAATAACCAGAGAAACTGAAATGCAAAACTCTGCACATATTTACACAGACGTGTCTATAATGGGTGTGTTTATACACACACAGCTTTGCATCTCAGCTCCTCTCCTCTGTTTCTAAAATCTGTTTGATTTTCCAGTCTGTTTATACACACACTGTGTATCAGCTCATTAAATATGAATATTCTATAAATAATAACTAAAAATGTTGAGCAGTTATTGGGAGCTCGATGCCACAAACGGGTTTGTATCCCAGGCAACAGTCAGCTCTCACTGTCCACAAACCCCTAACAAATACAAACAATTTTTGCTGGATATTAAAAAATGTTGCTCAATTTTCAGGAGTGTTTTTAAGACATACAAATAGATCCTGTAACTGTGTTTTCATTAGGCTGTTCCTGAGCAGACAAATATCTCAATCTAATATCTTTTTTTCCCGAGCAATGGAGATTTTTTTTTGCATTGGTGAATGTTCAGGTAGCTCCTAAAAATTAAATCAAAATTCAGGATAATCCTCCAAGCCAAGTAGAAACAAAAGGTGGAAAGTTATTGAACTCACTTTCCCTTTAAAGGATTATTTTTAAATCACAGTCTTATATTTCAATAGGTACTTTACATGCATATTTTTAAAATCCAAAATGTATTAGATATTTGAACTCAGAAAAAAATAATAATTCTATGGCTTTCTATGAAGATCCATCAACAAGGATGGGAATAATAAGGAATTAAAAGTGGGGAGAGTGTGGCTGCTCAGCTCCAATCCATCTAATCTATTTATACCCAGAGCCATTGCCAGCCCCGACCATTGCTGTCCCAGCAAAACCAGTCCATTCCAACCATAATCATTTACTATCCCAGTAAAACCAGACCATTCCAATTATAATCATTGCTGCCCCAGTAAAACCAGTCTATTCCAACCATAATCATTTACTATCCCAGTAAAACCAGTTCGTTCCAACCATAATCATTGCTGCCCCAGTAAAACCAGTGCATTCCAGCCATAATCACTTCTGTCCCAGTAAAAACAGACCATTCCAGCTGTGACCATTGCTGCCCCAGTAAAACCAGACTATTCCAACCGTAATCATTGCTCCCCCAGTAAAATCAGAATATTCCAACCATAATCCTTGCTTCCCCAGTAAAACCAGTCCATTCTAACCATAATCATTGACTGTCCCAGTAACACCAGTCCATTCCAGCCATAATCATTGCTCCCCCAGTAAAACGAGTTCGTTCCAACCATAATCACTTTTGTCCCAGTAAAACCAGTCATTCCAACCATAACCATTGCTCCCCCAGTAAACCCAGTCCATTCCAGCCGTGACCATTGCTCCCCCAGTAAAACCACTCCTTTTCCCTTTCAGATGAGCCCTCCATGTCCGAAATGAGCCACTCCAATGGGATTTACAGCAACCTCAGCGAGGCGTCCCCTGCCCTGGGCAGACCGGCTGGCACCAACGGGAGCTTTGCCCTGGAGCACAGCGGGCTCCCCGCCCAGGACCAGTACCACGACCTGCGCTCCACCAGCCCCTACGGGATCCCCCAGTCCCCGGCTTCCCTGCCAGCGCTGCCAGGCCACCAGCCTTTAATCTCCAGCTTGGTTTACCCCGACAGCAGCTTGGGCATCCTGGCACAAAGCGGACAGGGGGTGCCGCAGCCCCTGCGGGTGCTGGCGGGGAACGGCCCCAGCTCCGACCTGTCCACGGGCAGCAGCGGCGGGTACCCGGATTTCCCTGCCAGCCCGGCCTCCTGGCTCGATGAAGTCGACCACGCTCAGTTTTGATACAGGACCCAGCACGGCTGGGTGGGCAGGGGAAGGACTCGGTGCTGTTGGACTCGCGGAGGTGACAGAGGGACGAGCCGCGGCTGCCGGCGGGGCAGGAGCGAGAGAGGACACGGAGGGGACGGCTGAGCTTTCAGAGGGGACCCGGCCTCGGGCAAAGGCAGTGGCACCGCAGTGCCCAGACAAAACTGCTTCTCGTGTCTTTACTAAACACCAAGACTTGTGCTTTACAGATTTGATAGGAGGTATTTTGCGTTCTGTTGTCAGTGCATTCTCCAAAGCAAGGACTTGCCTCATCACCCATCCACACCGAGACATTTTAAAGGGAAATAAAGTCCTCAGCCACGGTGAAAGGTGTGACAGTGTCTATATTTCTGTAGGAGAAAAGCTCATAGTGAATCACTTCAGAAATCCATGGTAGGAAACTTCTCTGTTCTTCCAGCAGATTTTTTTAAAAGCTCACGGGTGTGTTTGGGTTTATTTTGAATTTACATTAACTTTTCTAAACTGAAATGCTCTTTAATATGCCAATCGTTTATCAACAGCCCTTTTCCTTTGTAAAATGAAAATCATTGTTAGTTCTGCTTCTCCTCCTTTTAATTTGTAGATTGCTAGTTTGACTCTTCCATATAAGCATTAAACCGTGAATAGATGTATTTATTACCAAATAATTCCACGTTTATCACGAGGTCAGGAGGGGAATTTTCTTGACCCAGGAACATTTAGCAGCTCTGGGTTGTGGATCTTATGCTTTTCCTTCGAATTTCTTTGCAACAGTTTTGCTGCAAAGTGTCTCAAACATCACCCTGATGTCTTGTTGCCAAATACCTTCTGGGGGTGTCTCAGCAGAGGGTTTGGCTGGTTCGGTTCAGGCCATTCCAGGCACTGCTGGGAGTGAGCACAGACTTCCCCGGGGCCACATCTTTGTTCCAGGCCTTTGTGTATTTCCATGGATATCGTGCGAGCTGATTGTCAGGAAAGGCAAGACAATATGTATATTGTTATCTGTAAAAAAATTATGGCATTAACTGTAGATTATGTGAATGTCCAGTGTCTTTTATTTATATTCTCGCTTTCTCTCGGATGATCAAATACTTCAAGGTTACAAATAAATTTGTCAGCTAAACTTTAAATAGTCTTTTGCTAAATTCACATCGAAAGCATCAATATAAGTAAATAAAACACCTTAATGTAAGAGTAAAAGCTCTTTAAACTTGGTGCTGTAATTCACCAAAGTGTTGAAATATTCCCTTCCCTTTCAATAGAGCAGCAAACCCAGCGGTGTGGAAATGCTTTGAGAGGAGAAAAATGCCAGTTTTCGGAGTCTGGCACTCCTTGGATGATCCAAACAGGATTGCTCTGGGCACCCACAGACTTTGGTCGTGGTCTGGCTGGTTTTGATGGGTCCTGGTTTTTTTCAGCATTCATTGCAAAGGTGTAGCAGAAATGTGGGCTGATAAAGCCACAGGAAATACAGCCTGATGGTGTCTGCATGTGAGCAGAGAGTTGTGGATGTGAAACACAGTCAGATATTGGGATATTTCAAAGAGAAATCAGAAAGAAAAGGGAAAAATCCCTGAGGGATTAAGTTTGACAGACTATACACATGTATTTGCTTGGTTTCTGTATCTACACACACACACATATCCAGACAGACACATCCCCTCGTGCACAAACGTCTCTGCTCACCCTGCCCAGAGCAGAGGGAAGTGCTGAGGCCTCTGGTTCAAGGGATTGGTGACAGACACTTTTTAAAGCACATGGGTTTGATGTCAGGGAGTATTTGCACGGGGGTTTTCCATGAGCACATGGGAACAGCAGCACAGCTGGGCAGAGGGTAGGGCTGTGCTGTACCAGGGCCTGCCCATGCCTGGCACAGCCCCTGAACCCACAGATGTCACGTGGAGACACCTGGAACATCCTGGCTTTTATTCCTCACCTTCCTCAGGCCCAGGGGAGGGTTGTGGCTGTGATCTCTGCTGTTGGGCAGCTCTGGGGGCTGTGCTGAGCAGAACTCCCAGCCACATCCCCTCCTTCCTGGCCCTTTGCTCAGGGAGGGTGGGACACTGACACCTGCAGAAGGGAGCAGGTATTGGCAATATTTGCAGAAAAAGGTTTAAATCTGCAAAATCTACACCACCAGTGCTGTGGAAATGTTTTCACAGCATCCCCACCTCCTGTGACACACTCAGGACACCTGAGAGGCAGAAACACGTCCAGGTTCTGCTGCCAGAGAGGCACAAGGAACGAGTTCCAAGCAGAACAATCCACACCCACTGCCTTGGCCAGGCATGACCCACCCAACAGAGAAACTCAGCCTTTGTTTTCAGGGCACCCACTCCAGGAAAGGGAAAAACCCCACTGGGTGACACCACAGGGCTTTGGGTGTAAAAACACCCCACCAGCTTGGACCTGGGGGTGACACATGGAAATCTGCTCCTGGGGAATTCTGGAGGTGGGTGAAGCTGCGTCTTCTTCAGCCAGGGCAGAAAATTTCCTCATTCAGGTCTCATCTCTCGAGTCTGAGCCCAGAGCTGGGCTCAGCAGCTTTTCCTTTCTTCTCCAGAACTGAGCAATAAAGAGACAACTGTTGCTGCCAGCCCGTGGGTGCATCACAAGGACATTTTTTATGGAAATTTATGGAGTAAATAGAAAACTGCAGGATTAAAAAAAAAAATCAGATTGCAGAACTTGTCCTAAACAGAAAAAGAGGATTTGTGTTTTCAAGAATTCTGTGTCTAGAAACACCAAAACTGAAACTCACCAAAACTGGGCCAGTGTTTTGCATCAAAACATTTTAGTGGGTCAAGTATTAATAATATTTTTCTCTAGAAGACTAAAAAAATACTTTGAAAGACTCTTATTTCCACAAAGTAAAGAAATAAGAACAGAAAGACAGATCTGCAGTTGATTTGAGGATAATGCTGTTGTTATAAAACCAGTCTAAAAACTGTAGAGATCAAACATGCATTTTCCAGGTATTTTTCTCCTGGTTTCCCTCCCAGCAAATAACGGCCCCTGCTGTTCCCCTGCCCCGGAATTCCCAGGGGATGGCTGAGTTTAAGAAAGGGAGAAATGCAAATCTCCTGCTCTGCCTTTGTGCTTTGCTCTGCAAGGCAGAACGGGCTGGAAGTTGCCGATGTTTGTGCTTGTCTGAACACAGAGAGGAGCTGCCTGAGCGTCCTGAGATGGAGTTCAGGGATTGCATTTCAGCCTCTCCTTTCAGGGCTGAGGCTCAAGGATTCCATTAATATAAATGCTTTCTTGCTGTTAAAAAGAAAACCAATTTGAAAGAAGCAAATAAAACTAACACTGTCCAAGTGAGTGACAGCTTGTAAAGCCCAGCCAGAATTAGGAAGGGAGGGTTTGCCTTGCTCAGTTTGCAGGGGAGCTTTACAACCTCTGCTGATTTCCATGAGTGTGTGACATGGGAGGCAGGAAATATTTTGTCTTCTCAGTGAGGAAAACCTACTGTATTAATTTTTTTTTCCCAAACAGCAAATTCACCTTTGTGCCTAAAAGTGTGCTCCCTGCAGAAATCATTAGATTTTATGTCAAATAGTAGAAGTTGCTTGTTTTTTTCTTATTTGGATTTGCCACATGAGGCCAATGAAACCAAATCCCTCGTGCCTGAGGGACAGACACCTCCTCACTGTTAAATGTTTCCTGAGTTTCTGCAGAGGTGTCAGCTCTTCCTTGGAACCTGTTTGTGATGGTTGTCCCCAGCTGGGACCCGAGGGCTGGCCAGGGGACAGACACTTCCCTGAGTGTGGGGCTTGGGGACCTCAGAGCCCCTCTGGGATGTGAAACCCCCCATCCACAGGGAGCAGGGAAGGTGGATGGGCCCAGGTTATCCTCAGTTTTCTGTCTGGGGACTTATCCCAGATGTATCAGAGCATCCAAGCAAAGGCATTCCCAGCACTCTGCATGTCTGACCTCTCCTCCCCTGCCCACACCACAGGCCTTGGGAACAGGGCAAGAAAACTTCCAGACCCTCCTCCGGCAGCACAGGCAGAGATGAAGAGATCCCAGAGGTTTGGACTCAGAAAATATTCCAGCAAAGATGCTGCAGGTTAACAGGCAACTTGTGTCACCAGCATTGCAGGGATCAGCCCAAACCAAACTCTACACCTCTTTTAAGCTCCCTGGTGATTTTTTGACCAAGGTCTGAAGACCATCCCTGTCTCTCCAGGGAGGACAAAGCCACTTGCTTCCAGAATCTGCCTGGATAAATGTCCTGCCTCCCACTCCCACCCAGGCACGGCCTCTTCCAGCGAGGAAAGTCTCCGAGTCAGCTGGAGGCGAGTAAATCACTCCTGACAGCTACATCTCTACAGGGCAGTTAGAATTAATGTAACAATTTGGCGTTTAATGAAGCAACAACATGCTGGGCTGCAGAGAATAGCCGGGACCTGCTGCAGTCACATTATAATCCCTGAGGGACCCAAACGGCAGCGACTCCATCAGATGCCGACTTGTTAAGCTGAGCAAAGCGCCGGGTGGGGAGAGCAGAGCCGGGAGCGCCTCCAGCTGGGAAGGAGCCAGCGTGGGGCAGACCCGCAGCCCGGGGTGGGAACGGCTCCCACCAGCATCCCAGGCATCGCCAGGGAGTGCCCGGAGCTGCCGAGGGGCGCAGAGATGCTGAATAGCGTTGTTTGTGAGAAAAAAATACCTTGCGGAGCTTGTTAGAGGAGCAGAGAAATAAACGAGCGCTGGAGGAGCCGCGCAGGGCAGGACTGGCAGAACAGAATGTTTGCTAAATAAACCCCAGCTCCATCAGGTGCTCTGCACCCAGAGGTCTGATCGCTGCACGTTGCAGGTATTCTGGTTGTCTCCTTTTAAAAACACCGCAGGGAGGAGGGAGGGAAGGCAGCGAATGCAAATGACTTTGGAGACAATCTCCTGCTTCCCATGTGTATACATACACACTCAAAGCATTGCAGCAGCTTGAATGCTTTAAAATAAATCATGCGGTGCTTTCTTTCTTTTTTTTTTTTCTTGCTTGCTTTGAATTGAAAGCACAGCACAAAACAGCATCCCCTGAGCTCCCAGCCCAGCCAGGCTGCATCTCCTCTGCCTGGGCTGCGTGGCCATAAAGCCCCACACGCTGCTGTGAAGCCTCCTGGGCAGCAGCTTTAAGGGCTTGACAGGTTTATAAAGTGCTGAGTGTCCCCCAGGGCTGGTGGCACTGTTTGCAGGGCAGATGAAGCGTGCCATATCCAGCTGCTCTGAGCAGGCAGAGGGAAATCTGAATTAATTCAGGAATCACTGCTGGGGTTCCCAGGGAGGATGGTGGTCTCGGGCTATGGGAATAACACACTGGAATAGGTATTAAGGGCAGGGATGAGGGCAAGGCCAGGCTCCCCTCTCGTGGTGGTGAAAATCAGGGCAGGGAATGAAGAGGCAAAGCAGAGGAGAGAAAGGGAGGCCCCAGGGCTGTGCCCTGCAGGGACAGGGGCTCCCTCCCACACAGACACCCCCCCAGGGCTAGGCAGGGTTTGGGTGGGAAGGTTTATTTCCACCTGAAACAGCTGATCTCCTCCAGCCTGCCTGGAGAGAGGGATTGGCCTCAGCAAGGCCCACCTGGGTTCTGCAGGGGAGGCCAGAGGGAAGTTCTTTGGTGGCTCCTGGCCCCCCTTATCCAGGCCTGTGTCTCTGCTCACCCCTGGCCCCCCTCAAGCATCACGAGGTCCCTTCCACTGTCCATGTGGGACCTGGCACTGACCCTTCCCTTGGGACTGAAGGTCAGTTTTGTGGGCTGGGTTTGGGAGAGGTTGTTGCAAATTTATGGGTTGTGGGGTTGATTTCACGTCCAGAACATGATGTTTGGTGTTTCCCCAGGATCTGGCCTGGCATTTGTGGGGGCCACAGATGATATTCTTGGTCTCCACAGAGAGGTTGGTTCCCAAAATGCAATTCTTTTCTCAACTGAAAAACCCCAAACCAAAGCTCAGGTGATCTCAGCCTACTGTACAACAAGCCTTTAACACAGCCTGGTTTAAGGGGTTAAACTTGTTTCTTGGTTCCTTTTTGCAAGGCCACATGACACTGAGCTATGGCTGCTTTTCCTTCTGCATGCTTGAAGCTGGACTAGGATTTTGCTTGGTTTCCTCAAATATGAATTATAATTTGAAAGGAGTTACAATATTGTCTAGAAGGTGGATGCTGGAATTCCTGCTTGCTCATCCCTGGAGTCAGCCCTGCCCTGGGTCTGCTGCTGCCTCCTCTCTGCTGGGGACAGGAGAGTCCTGACAGATGAGAGGGACAAACCAAGCTGTGCCTGTGTGTGCAGAAGAGAGGGATGGTGTGAGGAAGGGCTGAGCAGTGTGTGCCACTGTAGCAGATCCATCACTCCCTGAGTGCAGCAGGGGAAGGTGCCACAGCCCAGGTGGTGTCCTGTGGGCTTGTCTGAGGCTGCTCAAGCAAAGCTGTGTGTGCTGGGCAGCGTTAAAAGGAGATTTGTCTTTACTGTCCTCTTTGGAAAGTGAAGTTAAACACCCCATGTGGTCCTCAGTGCCCCCTCCACCTGCTCTGATGGCTCTGACCAGCCCAAATCAAGAGCTGTGGGGAGCCTTTGGCTAAATGAGGGAGGATTTGGGCAGCAGAGCTCTGTGTTTGGGAACTGGGCTCCAGTTGTTGAGTTTATCATGTTGAATTGGCTTCATATTACATGATGCTTTTATGAGAGTGATTGAGAAGGAGCAGAGCCAGGTCCTGCCTGCTCCTTGCCACCAGCAATACTTAGCACAGCCTTTTCATTTTCATTTTCTGAACATTCCCTCCTCACTGTGGCCTGTTTCTGACAGGAGGCTGCCATGAACTTCAAAATTAATTTTCCTGGACTATCCTAATCATTCTGGTTGAAACATCCCCTTGTTATGCCTTTATTGGGAATTGGCTCTGGGGGATAAGAGTGTTTTGATGAACCTGCCTGATGTGGCAAAATTAAAACTTATTCTGGTTTTAATTTGTACTAATCATACACTCAGAAATAAAGAATTGGTCCCCCAAGTGTTTTTCTGGACTGGAGGACCAGGCTCATTTATTTGCAGGGATTAATAAGCTGCATGCTAATTGTGGGATACTGATATTAGCCATGCCCCTCAGCAGGGCAGCAGAACCACACTGAGACAGGCTGTACCCCACAGCCATTGGAATATACACTTATGCAGGTTTTTATCACCAGATTTGCCAACAGAAAAACCATTATGTTCAGAATTAAATTCCCTTGTGTTAGCTGAAGCATCTCATTAACTTAGACAAGCACTAATTGACATGCTTTGATCAGGTGGGTTATTTCTGCCTCACTTTAATACAAGGGGCAGTGGGTTGTGTCCTGTGTGTGAGTTGGACTGTTTGGAGCAAGCCCAGTGGGTTCCTGAGCCACCCCTCAGTTCTCAGGGGCTGCCACCAAACCAACACAGAACTGGCAGCTCAGATATTTGCAGGCTGGTGCCTGGTGCTGGTTTGTCTGCAATGTGCAGCCACAGGACATGTCCTTGTGCCCCAGCCCCTGTGCTGCTCCTGGCATGATCCTGGAGCCAAGGGGAGCTGTGTCTCTCCTTCAGGCCCAGCACAGCTGGAATAGGATCGCTTTGGGTGGCTCTGGGGGTGGACACTGTATTGTCATTAATATTGTAACAAGGCAAGCAGGGATCGGGTTGCAGCGTGTGGAGCTGCTGTGGGTCCGGCTGTGCCCAAGGGGCTGCAGGGACAGGGCTGGCATGTCTGGGGTGGAACTGGGATGTCCTGGGGTGGAACTGGGATGTCCTGGGGTGGAACTGGGATGTCCTGGGGTGGAAACTGGGATGTCCTGGGGTGGAACTGGGATGACCTGGAGGAAAACTGGGATGTCTGGGGTGGAACTGGGATGTCCTGAGGGAAAACTGGGATGTCTGGGGTGGAACTGGGATGTCCTGGAGTGCAATGGCAGCAGAAATACAAAGGCAGGCAGTGGAAGGCTCACGAGTCAGGGCTCAGTCTGGCCCCATCTCCCCTGGCTTGTTGTGTCTTTGGGGACAGAACTCGCTCAGGAGCCACCTCCTGCTTCCACCCTGGCAGGTGTTTTGTTTTCTAAAGACCCAAAGGTTCAGCAAAGGATGTTGGAAGGTAAAACCAGAGCCCTCTTTATTTTTAAGGTCATGTTTGCACCTGCTGTGAGTCAGTGCAGGGATGGTGTCAAACTTTAGCCTGCCCAGGGAGTGGCTTGGTAAAACAACAGCACTCCCACAGCTCAGCCAGCCCTGCTAATGAGCCAACTCGCTCTGGAGTCACCTCTCCTCCATTAATTAAAGCTCTTCGGTGTGAAGAGGAATTGAGGAAGGGCTCTTGATGCAGCCACACTTCCCACAGATGTTACTGAGTATCCATTACGGCCTCTGAAAGCCTTGTCAACATTTTTCCAAGGAAGAATGAAAATGTAAATAATTTGAAAATGATTCAATGTCACTGTGGCGTGGAGAAAGGTCATGCTGCTGGTGACCATTTATCTTTATGCCGATTTAAAGAGCTTTTTTCCTATTACATTTTTTGAAATTAATGTTTTTAAATATTACCCAAAGTAATGTTAACAATTATGGGGTTTGTGGGATTGATTGTTATGCAGGCTGGGATTTAAATTGGAAAAGATTTGTTTTGGGTAGTCGTTGCTGAGGGGTTTTAACAGACTTTTTGATTTAGTGTTTATAGAAATGTTTGCACAATTTAATGAAAAGACAAACCCATATCTTGAGATCACATGTAAATATGGGGGTAGAATATTTGGGAGTTATGAATTATGGAAGCAGAGCTCATATAGGTCTGTAAATGTTAAAATAGATAAACCTGAGGTGGATTCCTGGATTAAGGACTGGAGGAAAAACAGGTTGGGGACTTTGTTCCCCCTTGTCCCCATACAGTGCTGCTCCTCACTGAGTTTGGAACTCTGCTCTGTGGGGAAAAAAAGAACATTGTAAGATCATTGAGTGAAACCATTAACCTAGCACTGCCAGGCCCACCACTAAACCACATCCCTGAGCACCACAGCTCCACGGTTTTGCTGGGAAAGAGGGATGTGAAGATGCTCTTTGCAGCTGTTCCACAGTGCCAGCGATGACAGGCTGGCAGGGAGGGTGGGACATGCCCCCTGCCCTGGCAAAGCTCAGCCACATAACGAGGTGGGCCAAGACCTCCTCGTTAACCCCTGAGCTCCAACTGTGCTGCTGTCACAGAGCTCATCTCCCCCTGGGTCACTCCTGAGTGTGGAAACAGGTGACACTTGGCAGGCTCCCTCTGCCCAGGCAGGATTTCAGCAGCACTGCCCTGGGCAAGGGGGAATAGCTGTGCTTGACCTGCTGAGATGCACTCACATTTTTCACCTCTGCTGCCCCTGCCACAGCAAGTGTGAGCGAGCAGGGGATGCCACAGCTGCTGCTTTGCATGTAATTTCCACCCTCCTGTTAATGACCTTGCAGGGATTAGCATGGCCTTCTCCATATGCCAGTAGATTATGGCTGTTGGCAGCTGCTGCCACGGGAGCAAAATGGGATAGTTTTCATTAGGAGTGCTTGACACTGCGCTGCCCTGGGTGTCGTCAATCCTCAACTGTCAGGGCCTGTGAATAAAGCAGTGTGCACATGTGATTTATTGGATGTGCTGCTGCTTTGCTGAAAATGTGGCATTTTCAAGGCAGCAAGGGCTGGCAGAAGTGTGAAAGGGACCTTCTTGCTCTTCCCTGCTCACTCAGCCTTCCACCCACGGGCTCTGTGGGGCTGTCCAGCAGCACTGGATGGAAGATGTGCCCTGAAATGACTGAGACTTGGATAAAATACACCCTTGTGCTGCTCAGTGTAGCCACTTACCAGTAAATACATGTGTGTTTGAGTTTATTGACGGGAATCTGTGATTTATTTTTTTTTTAACAGCTTTAACTTCCAAGTATGTTTTGAAAAACATTTCTATCCAAGTTGAATAGGGGGTGGGAAAAGCAGGATCTGTTCCTCAGTGTTGAACCATGACTTGACCTCGAAATTATTTTATTTTGATGATTAAGAAAAGATTCAGATTTACGACACAGAGCTCTCCCCCATTAATTCAAGCAGTGCAGGGCAAAGTCATGTTGCAGTATCACCTTATTCCTATAACTGAATCACGGGCATATCCTGGATTATTTTTGGAGTCTGAGGGGGACACAGGTCACTTCTGGGGCCAGGATTTTCAGGGGGCAGGGCAGGAGGTGGGTGAGATCCCAGCAGCTGGCTGAGGGAGGGATGCTGCAGAGGCTTCCCTCAAGGAACCAGGCTCTCTGTGCTCTGCAAGGTTATTAATCCTCTGTTTATCCTGTTTTAAAATAAGCAGTTTAAAGGAGGCTGTCAAGATGATAGGCCACAAATCCATGTCATTCGTTTGATTTGCAGCAGCAAAGCTAAACCCTCGTGTCCCTCCCTCAGGGAGGGGGTTTGTGCTCCCCAGACCCTGCAGGGCCAGCCCAGCCCACCCTTGGCTGCAGGGCCAGCCCAGCCTGGCTGCAGGGACATCCCAGCCCAGTCTGGCTGCAGGGACCTGCTCCTGGGGTTGGAATGCTCATTTGGGAGGGCCAAAGAGCCCCCCTGGCAGCACCCAGACTGCCATTGCCAGGGCTCAGTGGGCTCCTCAGGGCTGTGCCCACCTGACAGACCATCCATCACCAACGGATCGAACAGCAGAGCTGGGAAGGGAGCAGCTGCTGGGGGCAGTCCTGAAGCTCCTCACCCTGTGCTGCTCTCCAGAGAGGCCCATCAGCCCTCCCGAGCTGGACAGCTTCACTGTAGCAAACTAACTACCTAAAGACTCCCTTTGCAAGTTCAGTAACCCCCAATTCACTATTTAAGGCATGTCAGATGAGGATTAACACCCATTAACACCAAGTATGATTCATCTTCAGTAAATATGCCTCATCATCAATGGGTAACTACTTCATCAGAAACTATTTCTGATCGGGAAGGGAAACTGCTTGGTAGGATATTTGCCTGGGGAGAAAGTTCCCAAATCCTGGAGGCTCTCCCTGGGCACTGCCAGGTTAAAGCCAACCCCAAGCCCTGGCTCATGGTCTCCCAAACAGTGATACCTCCCTTAGCAGGGCAGAGGTTCCACTTTCAGGCACTGAAATAAGCAGTTAGTCCCAGTTTCAGGGACTAAATAACTGTAATAACCTCTGGATTAGGATTAGCCACAAGCACACTGAGTGTCCCTGGGCAGGAGCACAACCCCAGGGTTAAAGCTACTTCCCAAACCACCCAGGGAACTCCCAGTTATTGGGATGCTCCTGATTCCTGACTAGATTTTTTTTAATGAAGTCCAAGTCTGTAACCAGAAAACACTAAAAAGCAATTGCATTAAATCAAGAACTACATTTGACTTTATGGATTGTTTATGGGATCTTTCTTTTATTAATTCTTTATCCTTTAATATTATAAAGGATTTGTGTCTACAATAAATAATGTAAAGTTACATTACATCCTCTTTGGCTTAAAATTTTAATATTCCTATTGCCCATGTCCATAAAGAAATTGTATTTGAGGTCATTGCATATGTATAACTCCGCCATAACCCTAATGGAATTACTATTCAAGCAGAGGCAAGATTAGTATGAATGCCAAGAAACTACCCTTCTGTCAGGGGAAAAGGTAAAAGTTCAGAGTTCAGCTTGCATCCAAATTATTTATCTCCCTAATAACTTAATAGATTGAATATATTACTTGTCAGTGACCTTGATGTACAACAATAAAGACCCCTCGGTAGTGTCAGAAAATATATGAGACTATAATAAGTAGTACTTATGTAGGGGAATAAAAACATATTCTTTATGATAATGAAGTCTCTTCCCCCAAGGACACCACAAGGACATGAAACCATGTAAATAAAAACACCAGCTTGTGTTTGGTTATAGCCAGGCAGTGGCTTCCCTGCAGGAATCACTGGAATTCCTGCTGATGGAGGAAGCTGCCGATGCCCCGATGGTGCCACCAGTCCCTCCACATGTGGTGAGGGAGGGATTGTGCCCTTTACTACTCATCCAGGCACATGTTACATCCCACATCCCATCTCACAGCCACCTTCTGCAGAGAGATAGCCCCTTGTTTTTTCAGACTTCATGTCACTTCTAATTATTTCCCCTCTGGATCTCCCAAGCGTTTAAAAGAACCATTTAAATGTGAATTTAGGATCAAAGGTAATACTGCAAATAGGCACGTTGTAAACATGCCTGGAAACAGGGAGGTAATTTCCCTGAGTGCAGCACAACAGTGGCTCTATTTCTTTCTGTTTCTGTGTCTATTTGTCAAGGCTTCCCACTACCTAAAGGGGAAAACAATAAGCCCTCAAAGAATATTGTCCTTTAATAAGGCTTATGATTATGGATTTTATTCTTCCTCAGCCAGCACAGAACCACCATTAATGTACTCAAATGGAATAAGTATCTCCTCTTGAATAGGTCATTTTAATCACATATTTAAAGTTTCACTTGGAGATACAGGGGGAGGGGGAGAGGGGAGACAGTAAAAAGGAACTTATTTGATCTGTTTGATGTTTTCCAATTAATCCTCCTGGCATGCCCACCCGTGGTGTCTATGCCAGGCTGAGCTGGGGTTGTGCAGCTGACTCTGACCATGCCAGGAAGAGTCCTCCTCACCCCCTGGGATACCTGGGGTGTGGGCTCTGTGGGAATTTGGAGCAGCCCCATGTCCAACATGAGCACCAGTCTTGGAAAGCAACGTGGCATCGAGGTCCCTGAAGTCACCAACCCTCCTTTCTTCCTCCATGCAGAGCTGTATGTCCCCCAGAAAGTCAGGCCCCAGCGCTGCAGGCTTGTCCCTGCTCCCAGAAATCCCCCAGGAGCTGGAATGTCCCTGCCTGGGCTGCCATTCCCCAGCCACTTCTCCCAGCAGCCTCACGGTTCAGGTTGTATTTATGGCCACTTAATCTGTGCTCGCAGCCAGCACCAAATATATCTCCAGGTATTGATCAGCTTTAGGCTGATAGAAGTTCAAGCTCACGAGGTCTCGGTCTTTGACCCTCAAATAGGATATGAATCTCAATCCAATAGACTGATATTCACACGCAGTCGCTGCCCAGGGTTGCAGGCTGCAAGGGAAAAATCAATGCAGAGTGCTAATGATTCACAATTTATAGAGCAGCTGCCATTTTAATATTAGAATAAATGTTATATTGCAAAGGGATGGGAACATAGGTGGTGGCATGGAAAATATTTCTTTGGAGCCTTTTCTGTGAGGAAATGATGTGCACAGGATTTTATGAAGTATAATTTATTGGCCTCATTTGGACTTATAATTTAAAACTCCTTATGAAAAAGGTATTTAACTAGAGTGGATTGGGGAAGGAAACAGCAAGGGCAGGGCTGGCTTAGAGTGCTCCAAGCACGTGCTGGTGGGGAAAAGGAAGCAATATCCTAATACAGGAGATTGGATGTAAGAATTCCCCCTCTGCTTGAACACCCCGGCAGCATCTGGCAGCTGAGAGCCCCTTTCTTCGCTCTGACTCTGCAGAGCACACTTGTAAATTAAAATATAGGTATGAGCATGCTGATGGTGTACATGGAGCATGTTAAGGTTAAATAATGGATTGTGTCAGAGTGGAAGGGTAGGGCAGAAACTGCTAAACTGGGGTGAGAGGGTTAGAGAGTTACTGAAGGCAAAGAGAAGGGACAGGCTGGAAGAGAAGATTTCAAACCATGGGAGCTCTCTGTCCAGATCAGACAGGTTTTGTTGTCTTCTCAAAGAACTCATTTTTATTTGCAATGAATTACAGTTTCCTTTGAGGTTTCTTTAGAGTAGCTCATGGGGACAAGTAATCGCCAGACTGGCAGAGAGACAGGAATTACAGGGATGCCACAAAACATGGAAGGTAAACTCTGCCCTCTTGCCTTTTCCTGGGGACTGGAGCTGGAAGTCTTTCTGGAAGAGAGAGAAAGTGGGAGGGAATGAAATGTGCTGAGCTGCTGCTTGGGCCAGGCTGGTGTGGGTGAGCTGGAGCCCTTCCTTGGGCTGTACCCCTGGGGCCAGTGCCCAGAGAGGTGGCACTGATCAAGACATGCTGTGATGTCCTGGAGGATGGATGCCAGAGCTCTGGGTTGGAAGATGGTGGGTTTGGCTCCTCTGTAGAGAGCAGCATCCCCAGGTTGGTTTGCAATCCACCCTGGTTGCACCAGAAAAGGCTGGGAAGGCAACAATCTTTTCCTCCAGCTTCCAACAGAACTACACACTTCTCCTCAGTTGATGTGTAGTAAGTCTTCACCTGTAAGTCCAGTTCACAGGACACTATTTCAGTGTATAATAATGTCTTTCACTGTGTGGATGCAAATGGTAAAAGGATTTTCAGTACAAAGAACTCAGGCTTTTTAGAACAGACAAGAAAAGATGGAAATCCTACATCAAAGCCACAATTTATGGCATCTGTTTTGGCCATCTCTGTATTTATTTTTTTATAGAAGTGAAAAGAACTTAAATAATTCATCTGCCTGAGAGCTCATAACTCTCTGGCCTGTGTAGAATATGTTTCATATATCTCATAACCTGGAGCCTATTGACAAACTGTATGAAAAATAACAGCCCTTTCACTTGCAAAAGCAAAATCCAATTTATTGATTGTGATAGTCTGAATAATGGCATTTCTATGGACCAGAAGGTATTGCCCAAACAGGTTAGATTTTGCTTAACTCAGGGCGTGAAACATCCCACATGTAGCACCATAAACCCAAAATGTACTTGAGGCTTTTCCTTCCTTGTCTGTCCTGCCACTGTGATCAAACCACTGAACTGATAATGAAATTAAACACAAGCTCTTGGAGGGGCTGGGTGGGGTGAGGGAAGGAACAGACCCAGGGCATGAACTCCCTTTTTCAGCCTGACAAGGAACAGCCAAGGCTCATCCACAGCTGTTGTGGTAACCATTGGAACTGCAGGGCTTCCCAGTTCTGCTGCTGACAGAGGCAAGTCCTAAAGTCTGCACCCAGATCTGATCCTGGAACCATCTGCATTTCAGGCTGGGTTTGCTCCAAGGTCCTAAATTTGCGCTTTCTCCCCATCCTGACAGATTTCTGATTTCCTTTGGGTTTTTTTCCCCTCATTCCCTGTCAGATTCTCTCTAATTGGGCAGCAAAGAGATTCTTACAGCCTCATAAAATACTGAGAACCCTTCCCCATCAATTCTGCCTGTTGGAAAATGTTGTTCTGCAACCCCAGTCTTGCACACATTCTGTTCTTTAATTCATAAATGTTAAATAGGGGCCTAAGAGATCCCAACTGTGTCTTTTTACATAATGAAATTACAAGAAGTGATAGGTTACTACCATCCATAAACTTACTGTGCACTTTACATAAAATTCAGATGGGTGGCTCTGCTTGCATGCAGATTTTACATTTTCAACTTTAATAAAGAAATGACTAGAGTGCTGGAAAGGCTGCAGTGCTCTATGGTCAATTCAGATCCTGGGGGCCATAAATCTGAGGGGCTGTGATTTGTTGTTCTTTGCTCACAATAAATTAAGCCTTTCCTGATGGAAAGGTTGGCTCCATTTGTCGCAGTTTAGGTCACAGTGTTTGGACAAAGATGTGCTGGGGCCAATGAGACAGGGAGAATATCTTCATTTTATCCAGTTTCTGGGGCTGGAGCACAGCACGTTCTGTGGAACAGGTTTCCAAGGCAGGATAACAGAGTGAGATGATTTTTGGCTGAGGGCTGATTGCATTTTAAAGGCTTTTGGTGCAGTTCTTGGAGCATTTTTGCCTGGATGGAGCAGTGATGTAACCAGCAGGGCAGAAGCCATGGCTGGGTGCAGTTGAGTCCCCATCCCCTGGCCAGAAAGATGTCACTGGAGCAGTTTTTAGGCTGAAAAACAGGCAAGGCAGCTCTTTGTCCTGGTAAAGCAAGAGCAGAGACATGTAGGCATTATAAAACTAAAATAATACAATTTTATCTCCATCCCTATTAATAAATGTCCCAAATAGCTACTTAATGGTGTCTCCACAGGGTAAGGAAAGAGAGGATACCCAGGGTCTCGTGAAGCAAAAAGTATTACTGTTTCAACCTTGAAATAATAATATTATCTGAAAAAAAATCACTCCAAAGTGCTTAAGTCTGTCATGTCTAGCATGAAGGATGATTTAGTTGATAGTTGCTTATAATTTTCCATTAAGAAAAAATAATCACTATTTCCTGGTTTTCTTTTCCTCATCAAGATTTAAACCTTCTTTTAGCCAGGAAGGAAAAGTGTTCTTGCCATTGAACAAGACAAAGGGCTGTTTTGTTGAAATAGCAGCTCATTGAGAAACAATCTCAAAACCCACCAAACACAAGAAAATCAGACACAATCGCTGATAAATCAACACTTAACCTTTTTCCTGGGGAAGCCTTTGCTGGAAACAGAATTATTCCAATATCTGCCCACTAGATACAGTTACCTGTGTGAGAACTTACAGCTGTTTAAGAATTCAACAAACAGCTCAGGGATATTGGTATTAATTTTACCATACTAAAACATAAGGAGTTTAATCTTTTCTGTCACATTATTGTAACACAAGATTGGTACGTGTGGGTGGCACAGCCCAAATCTGCTCCCAATAAATATTGGGTGAAGAAAACAAATTCCACCCCAGTGAGAAAGGTATTTCAAGTTTCATAATAAAGTGGCCAGGTCAGCCTGGAATTCCCTTTCCCAGAGGGGCAGAGCTGTCAGCTGGGTGTTATTCTGTGTTAGATCCCAATTCTGCTCCTTACCAGCACCTAAACTTTTAATTCAGGAGGAGTTTAGTCTTGACCCTTTGAAGCAGTGCCCATGCTGAGGGTCTGGCCAGGTGGGCATCCCTGCCAAAGTTTTCAGGGCTCTTCTGGTGCATTCACTGCCTAAAATTCCTTGACTCGAGGCTGAGCTCTGCCCAACAGTGGCTGTGAGATGCTGATGTGGCAAACCTGCCCTGCATTTTGGTTCTGGCCAAAGGCTTTGCCCATTAATTGCTGAGGGAGCCAACCTTTCTGTCAACAGCACAACAAGAATGGGGGGGTTAAAACACAAAATCAGAGGAAAATGGGAAACCTGAGCTACCTATGAATTGTGTGTGAACTTCTTGTATCCCCAGTGCCCAGGGAAAGCTGCTCTGACCTCTGTGGTCTGAACATCCCTCCAGTGCCAACACTGAGCACCTGACAGACTGTCCCAAGCTCCAGCCTGAACTTGAGGGGAATTGCTTTTGCTGAACAGCGATTATAATTCCTGCTGTATATCCAGATTTTGACAAGTAAATCTCATATTTTAAACACAGGATTAAAAATTTTTATTACTACAGTGGGGATTAAGTAGTAAAGCCTCAGAATGTAAGTCTGCAAAGTCGAAACAGGAAAATAAAGTGCAATGTATTGTTCAGAATAACTCGGGCTTAACCCTCTGTGCCCTGGCTCAGCCCCAGCCTGTGATGGGTAACAATTATCCACGGCTCTCCTGGAGCATTTCCCAGCACAGGTAGGGTATATGGAATGTCTGCCTGTTGTTTTTCAAATCCCTCCATTTCCAGCCTTGGTGCTCAGAAATGCCCGTGGCATTGAATAGCATCCCAGTGAGAAACCCAAGCCAGCCAGGCTCGTTTGCTGCCCCGACCTGGCTGAGTGCAAAGGAGCTCATTTCCATTCCTCCTTGTTTGTTTTGAAATGAAAGTCTCTTTAGTAAGACCTTCATTGTAAAAGTGCAGTAAATATAACAACTTATCAGCTGACAAGCTTTGAAGCCTTTGGGACTCCCCAGGAGCCAGCAGAATTCTGGCCCTTGTCCTCAAAGATCCTGGGATTTTACCCCAAATCCTTAATTTTGAACCTGCTCCCCAGAAGAATGATCTTGGAATGAAGCAGAGGAGGTGGAAAGTGGGGGTTCTGCTTCCTCAAAAACCTCCCTTTCCTGAAATGATGGATAATAATATTGCTGTACCTGCCAGGTGAAAGTTCACTTCATTTGTGGCAAGCAGGTGATTTGAAATCCTTGGCTGAAAGATGTTATGGAGGTGGAAATAATAGTTCTTCCAGAATGTTTTGAATACACAAATTTAGAGGCTGCCCTCTCACACCTCTGGCTTCAGAAAGAGAACTCACAAAAGGCACTGATGTTGCTCTGCTCAAATTTCACCCAAATATTCCCATCCAGAACAACCAAACACTGAACTTTATCACAGGGAAACCTGTAGCTGGAATAGGTACCAGTACTAGCCATGTAATGGAAAAAACATTCAATTTTTTGGATGAATAAAGATACCTTTTATGTGTCTTTCTTCTTTCCTTGAGCTCAGAGAGTTGATAAACTGCATTCTCCCCAGCAAAGCTGGGGATCAGCAGCTGCTGGGCTCAGGATCACAGGAGAATTTAGGATTTGATGTTGTGGTATCTTATGCAAAACTATCAAACCAACAGCTCCTGCTGTTCCCAGGATTCATCTTCTTCTACCAATATTGTTTTTCTGAACAACTAATGAACCCCTAATATCCAATTAGCTGTTCCTTTGGATACAGCTTAGGAATCAAAAATCACAGGCACAATCCTAATTCTTATGAACCTGAAATTGTTACCCTTGGTTCTTCCTGGTAGTGAGAATTCTGACAATCTTTTTAATTTTCCAAATGAACATTCCTGTATCTCCAGCAAGGCCTTTGACTTTTTAGAATTAAAAGTGAAATGGTTGATAAACAAAAGCCTTCAGAGATTCCCCTGCTTTGCTAAAGGGGGTAAATCTATCTAATCACAAGTTAATTACCAGTTATTTTCCCACCACCACAACATTCTTAAAAACCAAATCAATGTGTAATAAATGATTTATGTGTGTCCAATAATTAAAACACGAGTGCTCAGCACTTACCAACTCACCACGCTGGAACTGTCAGAAGATGCTATTTCATTCCAGCAGTATCAGGTTTTATATAACCCCCTGATTCTTGCACAAGGAAATAAAATTATTGAACATACAATTATTTAAACCCTCTCTGTGCTAAGGAGATGTAACAGTTGTTGACATAATAAATTAATGCAGTTACTGCTCACTGGCACTCTCAGCCACATTCCTGTTTTTCCAGGTAAGGAACACACAGATTTGGCTACACCAAACACAAAGGGAATGGAATGAAGGTCATTCTGGGGCCAGAGAAATTTTTAAGTTTTTCTTTCTATGTAATTTTAGCTGCCCTTTGATATGGTTCTTAACTAACTAGTTAACCTGCCTTTTCCTTTCCACTGAAATGCGTTGACAGTGCACTCTGGCTTGGCTTGAAATCTGCTCTTTTCCCTCTGCTGTGATCAGGACAGAGAGGCCACAAGGCTACAGGGGACACCAAAAAGAACTTTTCTTTATCCCATTCCATGAATTGTCTCTCTATCTCCACTCCATTATATACCCAGCATAACAAAATCATCTAAAGGCTGCCTTAGAGGGAAGGTGGATTGAAATTTTTTTGGTCATCCTTGCTTGAAGAAGAGTTGGAGATGAGACCTGGAGTTTGGAAAAACCAAGCAAGGTGTGAGTGCCCTCGAGAGAAGGCAACGGGGTGAGTGGGAAGAGAAGGTGTGAAGCCTAAGGTAATTTTTAATATGAAGGATTTAGCTTCGTTCCCAATTTATTTTGCCAGATTCAGCCATTGTAACCCAGAGACTGAAATCCAGTGGTGGTTCTGGATGTTCTTTAGCTGGAGCTGAAGCTCAGGTTAGGTGGAATTAAAAAAGCTGTTGGAAAAAATTCCAATTTAGCCACCCTTTTTAAGTTCCTGGGATGACTATGGGGCTACAGCCACTGCCCTTCAGAACCCTCAAACATGCAAGATGGGGCTCCATCAAGGTATTCAACAGGTTGACTCCACTCTGCTTCTCGTGCCAACTCTGAAAGAACTTTGTGATAAATAATAGATAAATCCAGGAGGATAAAGTTGCTCTGCTGTCGTGAATTGCACAGAGCTTTTATCATCTCTTACTGCAGACTGTGTTGTGGGGTAAAAGCTCTGGGATTTGGCACAACAGAAGGAAAGAACAAAAGATGACAGAAAAGGTAAATGAAGGTTGCAGTTTTTGTTAATTAACTTCCTTCTTGTCCTTTACTTTCACTCCTGTGAGAAATCCAATTCCTGCTTTGTCCATAAAGTCCTGTAGTCACAGGTGACTGATCTTGGGGGGAGTTTATGTTACATTTAAGATTAACATAATGCCACAGGTAAGCCAGAGGTAATGAGTTTGGAACCACTCCCTGAGCAGCTGGGCAAGGGCAGGATGAGAACTGGGATTGTTCAGCCTGGAGAAGGGAAGGCTTGGGGTGACCTGACTGTGACCTTCCCGTACCTGCAGGGAGCTACAAGGATGGAGAGGGACTATTTACCCTGGCATTTAGTGACAGGAAAACTGGGAATGACTTCACACTAAGGTTTAGATCAGATATTGGGAAGGAATTTTTCCCTGTGAGAGCAGTGAGGTCCTGGCACAAGGCTGGGCAGAGAAGCTGTGGCTGCCCCATCCCTGGAAGTGTCCAAGGTCAGGTTGGATTGGAGCAACCTGGGATAGGGGAAGGTGTCCCTGCCCATGGCAGTGAGTGGAACAAGGTGAGTTTTAGGTCCCAGCCCTGAAAGGAATTTCTGGCCAGCTGGAGGTTGGTCTCTTCTCCCAGGCACTCAGCAATAGGACAAGGGGGCACGATGGGCTCAAGCTCTGCCAGGGGAAA
>JAWWEV010000039.1:2425252-2443209 GCA_035583235.1 Hafferia zeledoni | reverse complement strand
GGGACTGGAGTTGGCCCAAGGGTTGGACTTGATGATCTTGGAGGTCTTTTCCAACCCAATTGATTCTATGATTCTGTGAAGGCAGGATGCCAAATGGCGTTTATTGGGGGGTCGTAGGGTGGCACAGCAGAGCAGGGACAGGTGAATATGAGGTGGAAATGATATTTTGAGGGCTGGAATACACCAGAGAGCGCAGCGAGCGGCAGGAATGGCGCTGAGGGGCCCTGAGGGGCCGCCCCCCCCCACTCCCCTCAGCAGTTTTCCCGCCTTGGCGTTGCCTCAGGCTCTGGCGCCCCCTGTCGGCCGCGCCGCGCTCCCCTCACGGATCGATCGCCACAACCCGCGCCCCAACCCCGGGGGTTTCACAGCAGGTTCACCAAATTGTCAATTAAGTGCAAATCAATCCCCGGCCATTTATCACCGTGTTAATCCTTCCCGCGCACTGCGAGGCGAGGAATCGATCTGCTCCGTGTCACCGGGGAGCAATCGCGGCGCGCCGGCAGCTGTCCGAGCGGGGCAGGAGCGCAAATTTATAACGCCGGAGAAAAATTGCTGCTTTGCCAAGAGGCACATTAGGAAGTTGAGGAAGTTGAACGTGTGCAGGGGAAGGGGCTGTGACAAAGGGCCAGGGCTGGAGTGGCCCTGCCGGTACACTGTGGCCTGAGGAGACGGTTGGGTTGTGGAGGAGATAAATAAAGAGGGTTTTTAACTCGGATCGATGAGTTAACACGTCAGGGTTTGAGGGCAGTGTGAGGGTGGGCACAGCTTTATGTTCCTCAGGAGTCCCCATTTGGCTCCAGTCTGGGGAGTCCCAAAGGGAGGTCACAAAGTCTCTTGTCCCAAGAAACAAGCGACAGGATGAGAGGAAACGGCCTCAGGTTGTGCCTTTTGGATATTAGGGAAAAATTCCTCATGGAAAGGACTGCTAAGTATTGGAACAGTGTGCTCAGGGAAATGGTAGAGTCACCATCAATGGAAATGTGAAAAAAACATGTGGATGTGGCACTTGGGGGTGTGAGTGAGCATTGTGGGGATGGGCTGATCATAAAATCGTGGATTGGGTTGGGTTGGAAGGGACCTTAAAAATCCTCCAGTTCCATCTCCTTCCATGGGCAGGGACACCTTCATAGCCCAGGTTGTTCCAAGCCTCATCCAGCCTAGTCTTGGGTGTTTCCAGGGATGGGGCAGCCACATCTTCTCTGGGCAAGCTGTGCCAGGGCCTGCCCACCCTCACAGGGAAGGATTCCTTCCTACTATCTCATCTAAACCTGCTCCCCTTCAGTTTGAAGCCATTCCCTCTTGTCCCATCCCTACATGTTCTCATAAAAGGTCTCTCCATCTTCCTTGCAGGATTCCTTCAGGCATGTTTGCACTTGTTCGTCTTGGAGGTCTTTTCCAACTCAACGATTCTATGATCTTCATAGTTATTTTTTTAAATTCTCACAAAAGAAAAAAAAAGCACTAATTTTTGAAGGGAAATAAAACACCTCCATTATCCTTATGTGGAGCTCCCAGGATGTCAAAACGCCTTCCCTGGAGGTTTGCCAAGGTCAGCATGGGCAGAGCCCGTTGTGGGGGAGTTCACCAAGAGAAGTGACTATTGGGGAGCTCATTTCTTGAGCTTTCTTTAGAGTCTTACTGACTGCAAAGCTTGAAATCATAAGTACAAGCCAAGAGCTGGGGAATTAAAACAGTGAAGTGATTATTAGCTTAAAGAGGTGAACAATTATTGGCTCTGTGTGCTGGACATGGAGCTGTGGCTGAGGATGTGGGGCCCTGCACTGACACGCTGCAGGATTTTGGGGTTGGGATTTCTCATGTCACAACTGAGGCTGAAAACCTTCCTCTGGCTGCTTTTGGGGGCTGGCATTGCTTCTCACTGGGATGGTGGAGCAGCCACAGTAACTGAGTTTCACTGGTGCAGTACTAAGAATAAAAGAGCAACTCAACTTATAAAGAAAAACTGAACCAGACAAGAAAAAGTGTTGTCAGAACCCTTGAGGTTTTTATTCTTTTAGTCCAGATTAAAAATCTACCCTTTTTTTTTTCCAGGTGGCTGCATGAAGTTTTGTTCAAGTCTCAGATAAATACTTAAAAAACAAAATTCTGGCTTAAAGTTTTATATCAGCGATTTTCACAGCTGTGTTTCAATATGAACCAAACTGAAAACTGCCATTATGTGTCTTAGTTTGTTCCTTGCCAGAATCATAATTGAGTAGGTCCAGTTTTGTTGCAGAAAGAAAATCTATGTCCAATCAGGATTTGTATTTTTGGCAATGCCAGCAATCTGACTATAAATAAAAAAAAAAAAAAATCTGCTGAATATATTGTTGAACTGTTTAGAAACTGCTTTATTTCAAGTAAGGAAAAAGGTACTTGCTATCTTGGATGCTCTTTATCCATAATGCTGTGTAGTTATTTGGGTTAAGGGGAGGGAGAGTCATATGGATCTTCCCACCTCCAGCAACTTTCATTAGAACAAAAAAATAATATTGAACAGGAATCAACCACTGCTGGGGGCTCTGTGTGTGTGTGTTACATTTTTCCTGTAAAATCTGCTAAAATATCACTCAGAATCAGGTTGGTTGGTCTTGGTTCCCAGATTAAGGAATTAAAGATCGACTAAACTCTTCTCAAGTATTTAAGAAATGAACCATCTGTATAAGAATCTAGGACAGATTACACTTAACCTTATTCTGAAGCAAGAGATTAAGATGAGAACAGCTACTGTAATTAAGATGCTGCAGATGCTCTTCACTAAATATTCAGCAAAGGAGATCCTGGATCCTTGTGCTGCAAGAGAGTGAAAAATAACACAGGATTCTTTCTGAAAGAGCCTCAATATTTTGTGAAAACTCTCTCATTCTGGTATTTTTTCACTGAATTTGTTAACTATTTTCAGGCAGTGCTGTGCTGGGCTCACTTCCCATGGGCTGTGCTGATGTTCCCCACTGAAGTCTTTAAAACAAGGCCCAGGTGCCTGTTGAAAGGTTGTTCTTTTATCCAACCGCTGCAAAAATTTCTGAAAAACCACTTTTTTCCTTTTGTGGGAGGTCAAAGGAAACAGTCAGACTGTGCCAGCCCATCTTTACAGCTTATTTTGGGATTCCCAGCTGCAACACACGCTTCTCTCACCTTTTTCTGAATAAAATTTACAATTTCTAATGGGGACAATGACTCGGGAGCAATGAATCCTTGGAATTGAGATGGAAAGAGGGATGGTTTGGGGGTTTGGGGATTTTTTATTTTTTTTTTTAGTTTTGGAGGGAATTTTAGATTTCAGTTTTTAAAGGTTATCCTGAAACTTTTCTTGAAAGTGAAGTAAACAGTCAAGTGACAGTATGAAACACTGTGTGCCTTGTGTAGAATCTGTTTATCTTGTATTTTCCTGGACCAAAGGACTCCTTGCTGATGCCTGCAAGAAGCCCAGGTTTCTCCTAACCGTGGGTCCATGGATACTGCCAGTTCAGGGATTTTTCTGGGATGCACATGCAAGCCATTTTCTGTGTGACCTTTGTAGCTGGTAGCTAAGGAGGGATTTGGGCTACTGTGACTCCTGGACATGAGGTGAAACCCCAGAGCATCAATCGAAGTGGCCTTGAGAAAACCCCAGGCAGTGCTGAGGCTCCCACTGGGAAGGCCAGGCCTGGAAGTGAGCAGATCATTTCCAGGCTCTCATCTGTAAATCGTGTCCTAACTCATCAGTCCGCAGCTTAATGAGGTGTTTATTATACAGGAGGCTTCCAAATGGTTCTGGTAAGGGAGAGCTAAATCCCTGACAGCCTTCCAGCCACTGGGGCTGCCAAAGGAGCCAGGAAGTAGAAATAAAACCAGAATTATTTTTTTAAACTGATTTACCAGCAGAGATCTAACTATTAGTAACAATTTTCTTTCGTTTCCCCAGTGGGAGATTTTTATTAAAACAGGGAAAGGACATTGAGGAGTTCCCTGAAGGAACTGAAGTTTTTTATCTGTCCTGCCTGTGCTTTGTGGATGTTTTCCCAGCCAGGCCTTGGTCTGTGCTATTCCAAAAGCCTCATCTGAAAGGAGGGGGGAACATCTTCAGAATATCATCTGTGCTTAATAAAAAGCACCACATTTGAAAGTGCTCCAGAAATGAGTTGTGCATTATTTAAAAAGGCAAGAGTGTTACTGCCTTCCCTGGAGCTTGCTCCTCTTGCCTATCAGATGATTTTTTTTTCCCTGGGATGGCAGTGAGTTGCTTAAAATGAAAAATTGATCCCGATGAACAGCTGAAAACTGGTTTGCATAAGTCACAGTTATTATTCAGATATTACAATGCAAGGCAGTGAGACCCATGAATACTCACATGGAAGCATTTAAATATAAAAGCTCGGTACTTCCAACCCCAAACAATCCCTGCAGCCTGCCAACAAACGAGAATCTTACTGGAATACACATAAATCATCTGGTTTCTGACAAATCCTGAAGAAGCAGAGGGAGGGGGAACAGAATCCCTTGCTAATTCCCCCAAGCTGCTGTTTATTGAAATTAGGCAGCAAGGATAAACTATAGCTGGATCAATAATTATCTGTCTAATATAATCAAGTGCCTCCTATGAGAGTCTGTCGTTAAGCACAACTTCCTGCCAAACCCCTGGACAATGTTTCATGCAAAGAGCAATCCGGCAGTTCCGATGCCGGGAATGCCAACTAGGATGTGTCCTGCTGGATCTGGATTCAGGAGAGGGAGCTCCCTTCGGTCCTCCTTGCTTTGTGCTGCTGCTCCCACAGCTATTGCTCATTGTTTGTGCAGTGGGGAGGAAGAGTCCGGCAAAGGCTGAACTCAGGCAACAAATCCCCCCGATCCTGCAGCAGGAGGAGCAAGGCAGGAGCACACAATCCCTTCAATTAACACAAAATACTGAGTTTTAATATGTTTCTTTGTGTTGCAACCCTTTTGTTCAGTCTGTTTCTGCCCAAAGTCTGGATTCTCCAGCCACCAATTAATTAGCACTCTCCCTCCGAGTGGTAATTTGACAACCTGTACCTGTGAGTGTCTGGGTGCTCTGTCCAGCTTTATCCACAGAGAAACAGGGAGTGCAGCTGAGAATCCTGGAGCACAGCACAGTTAACCAGCATTCCTACTGAAACAAATGAGCTGTGAGATAGAAATAAGTGGGAAACACTTCCTACCTTGGGAAAAAGAAGGCAGAATCCACTTCACCACATTCTGCCCACAAAGCCCTGTGGATTGGAACAACTCGAGTTACTCTTACTGCCCTAAACTGCAGAAATTCCATGATTAGATACCTGTACAGACAGAGCTAATTGAAACTCTGGGATGAGGATGAAAGTAGAGAAGCATTCTGCTCGTTTTCTCCTTCTCCAAACTGCTTTTAACATTCATCAAGAGGTTCCTTGCACTTTTCTGGTTTTTAGGCTTCCTACTTGAAGTTTCACCTCTGAGCATTATTTTGACAGACAACCCACTTACCCTGTGAATTAGGCATTTACAGACGACTTTCTTCTGTTTCCACAGTTCAGCTGCAGAATATTAAAGGCTTGTAGGTGTTACTGATAGCCATATATTGCAGCAATAACATGTCCTACTGCTCAGAACGTCGCTGCAGAATCCATCAGTTCCATGAAAAATAGTTTCACGTGCAGGAGTGTGGAAGTTCAGCGCCTGAGCCGGGGCTGTGCCCGCTGCCGGCGGCACCGCCATCCATCACCCCTGACACTGCTGAAAGCCTCCCCTAGCCGGAGGAAAATGCCTCTCTGAAATGGAATTCAGAGTCCTGGACCCACCCCAACACCCCCACAGGTACGTGTGTTCTCAGAGCAACTTAATGTATGTTCTGATGGGCACTGACTTATCTTTATATCTTCACTTAAGATAATCCTTCCTGCCTGTTCTCAGCTTGGATCCGAGTGTGGTGCAGGGTGTGGAATCTCCTGAAGTTTTGGGTTATTACAGGGATTCTTTATTCTTTTGAAAATCCATGTTCCTTATAAATGAAAAATAATTACATAATGAACATGAAATACAAATAAAGTCCCCTGGCTGGTGTCCCCTGGCTGGTGTCCCCTGGCTGGTGTCCCCTAGCCACTCACCAAATGCAGTCAGAACTATGTAACTAAAAGGATTCATCCCTAATATCATCAGCTAAGAAGGGTCTCTCCTGTTGGAAAGGCCACTTTTAAAGCAGATGTCCTTTCTCCTACTTTGCAGCAGGCATTCAGACTAAAGGCAATAAGCAAATACATCTCTGTAACACGTACTGTCTGGTGTTTGTGTTTCTGCTGGCAATGCAAATGGAACAGCCACAGCAACATTCAGATGCAAAGTAATTTCCTAACTAGGTAGCAAAATTCCTAATTAATTCTGTACAAAATGGTTTATTAGACCTGCTTATTAAAGCTCTTCCTACCAGCAAAACCACAGTGCCTTCTGGGCAGAGAGACTCAGTTTCTCTTCACAGCCCACAGCTGTGTAAATGCCCCCGGGGGAATCCTGTTCCCCCTTCCCAACCAGCCACCTTCCACTGCAGGCTGGGAAAAGCCCTTTGGGACCTGCATGCGAGGGCAGCCTTTCCTTTCCTGTCTGAACAAACCAAGTACTCTGCCTCAGTGAAGCTGCAAGGGCTGGTTCTTCTGGGAGGTACAATCTTTGGAGGATATCAGGAATGATGTTGATTTTTAAGGAGCACAAATACGTAGATATTGCAGATATAAGTTATGTTGGTTTATAGGAATATCTTGCAGAAGCTCTGAGCTATAAGGATCTGAGTAGATGGGAGCTCAGGTTTGCTCTAAAGGAAGAATTACTGCTAAATAAAACCTGGTATTCAGAAAAAGGCTCCTTAAAATCTGTCAAGAATAAGAGACTTTAATAGCTGAGCAGATAAAATCAACTCTCAGCTTGTGAAATCGGCTCCTCAGAAAGTGCCCACCTGGTGAGCATGAGAAACATTTCATGTTCTGATACTCTATGGCTACTTTCTGATCTAATTTTCCACTTAGGTGCATAAGTTGAGCTGCTTTGAATTTAGCCAAGTGTAATTTAGATCACTGTGCCCCCTTCTTTTCTATACAGATGTTGGGCAAAATGAGATCCAGGTCTGGGAGGGGCAGGTCACCCAAAACTCACCTGAATGAACCCACATGGGGGGTGTGAATGTCACCTGTGCTTTTGCACACTTTGCTTTATCATTTAGCTTTCCTTGACAAAAGCTGCACCAAGAAAGAGCTGATCAACTTTTGATAGACATCTGTGATTAAAAAGAAATTAAAACACTCTATTCTAGAGGGAGTAAAATAATCTTAGCCCTCTCCAAGCAAACAGGAGTTTGCCTGTATAGAAATGATGGAAATAGCCTCAAAACTGTTTGTAGTGCTTAGACCTGGTGATTTGTGGCTCTGCTCTTCTGAGAGCTCTTGTGCTCCAAGTGCTTTATACAGCCAGAGGTCAATCCTGGCTGACTTTGAAGGATATAAGTCAGCATCAGTAATATGTAAACTGAGAAAGATTTGACCTCTGGACTGTATTTACAGATAGACAAAGGGCATCTCTGGCCATGCCTCAAAGAGAGAATGTGCAAATAATAAGATACATTAAATTTAAACCTGACAATCTCTCACTACTGGACTTTTATCCTGGCTTATACTGGAAAACCTTTGCAAACACAAGTCCTGTGAGCAATAAAGGGACTGCTCAGCAGGAATATGTGTAAAGTCAAACATGCACATTTATATTTAGGAGGTTGAAGCCCTCCCCAAACATCCTACTCAGTGAATAGTTGAAGCCATGAATAAAAGATCTCCATTTGGCTCAGTGGTCTCTCCAGGCTGGGTTCATTTCCACTTACAGATTATTACTCACCAAATGTATAGTCTATGGAAATCTAACTAATTTGTTGTTGTTTTCTGGTCGCTGCATCCTGCTGAGTTATTGATTGTCTGGACTCAAGGTATGCGTGTTATTGTAATAGGCTCCTGAGCTGTTAGCACACCATTGATTCAATATTTCTCTGGAGCAAAAGCCTACTGCCAAGGAATTTCCAGGCACTGAGAGGCTGTAACTATTCCTATAAATTTTATTCTTAGCACTTCGGACTCAGAGAAAACTCTTCTAGTTGTTGCCAAAACATTTCTGGTTATTAGCAGTAGAAGCGGGAAGCTGGATAAAAAATGGGAGCAAGGGAAGCTCCCCTTCTGAAGGGAAGGTCCTGAACATGTTTTACTGACCAACCTTATGTTCTCTGTCTTGTCAGCCCCTAATTTAGGGAGACAGGACGCCCAGGTGAGGGGCAGAAGAAGTAAATAAACTGAGTTTTTCCCCCAGCTCTGATTTCCACCAGATTTGTGACCCCAGAGTCAGCCCCACTCAAGCTCTTGAGATCTGAGGTTACTCATTATTTTTCCAAGCCTCAGTTTCCCAATTTCCTGATCAGAATCCTGATTCTAAGATTTCCTGTCCACAAACAGGGATAGTGCTGGAGCTGCTGAGGAGCAAAGCACCAGCATAGGGAAAATCACTAAGTGGGTCGAGTACAAAACATCAGTTTGCTGCTTGTTTTGCCCTGCACTGCTGAGAAGAAGCTGGAGCTCTGCAGTGGAACCACTTGGAGGGAGGTGAAGGCCAGACCCAGCACTCCTCCTTGCTCATGGGATGCTCATGGCAGCCAGCAGGGCTCCCAAAAATGTGACTCCCATTTCCCAGGATCACACACAGAGGTTTCCTCACTGGGTAAGGGGACAGAGCGAGCCTAGTGCATTATATTCCTAATTGTTAGTGAAGTACACAGGCAATCCAGAGACACTTAGAAAAGGAGTACCTGTGTCACAGGTACATCACTTGGTTGCAGGGCTCTCCAGGATCATGGATTGAGATTCTCCAACTTCTCTCATGCTCAACTGTGTGCCTGGCTTTGGGTTTTGGGTAGGCAGAGCATTTCTTGCAGGGGCTGTAAGCTCTGCCATGGAATAAGTGACACTGGGTGGGGTGAGGGCTTTATAACCATAAGTAAGGATCAGCCTGTATTTGTCAGCATGGCTAATCCCTCTCCTCTTCCATCACTGATTCTCCCAGCTGAGCAACAAAGCCTGCAAGGAACCAACTTAAAAAAAAAAAGCTGCATGAAACTAAAGGAAATCAAAAGCAAATTATTTTCCAGATTATAGCCCTCCAGAGCTGCTGAGATATTGCCCATTTTTCACAGCAGACAAAAACATTTTCCTGGGGATCAATTTAGCTTCCAGAAGTCGGCTCCTTTCAACCCATAATCCATCATATTTCCCCATTTGCAATCTCTCTGTGTCTGAGTGTTTTAAGTTTCCTATGAATTATTTTATAAAGAGTATAAAGAGGCCTTTTTTCCTGCTGAAATGAGGGAGTTGCCTTTCTGCCCTATCAGGTCAGATACCATTAGACTGTTGTACAAGGGGGCCCTGCCATCCATACCTCCATATTGGCAACTACCTTAGTAGGCTCATCTGTCAAAGAGATCCAGTAATCAATCACTGCAGTGATCAATATGCAGCTTATGCATTCATCATTCCTTTGAGGAGACTATTAGGATGAAGTTGTCAGTGAAACAGGAACAAAGGGAGAAATATACTGAGGAGGCTGAGGGGTGTGTATGTGTGTTGGGGCAAGAAAGAGGAGCTGAAAAAGAGGAAATACAGCTCTGCTGGAAAAGGCAGAGAATTTTGCACCTTGAGGGAAGGAGAAGTTTGTGACAGATTTATCTGGATGCCCAGGAACGTGGTGCAGAAGGTGACTCATCTTTCAAGAGGCAGAGTGGTGTAAAAATTTCCAGATCTCTTGATTGGTGTGTCACTGTGATTTGTGGGCTGCTCTGCCAAGGTAAAACAGGTACCACGAGGAGCTGGGCACAGCAAGGCAAGGAGGGCGATGCAGGAAAGCTGGCAATGAATCCATGAGAGGCACGTTGAGGCAGGGAGAGGACTATTTATTTATTGCTCTGAACCCCTGCCTTTATTCCATTTAATCTGAGCCCAGGAATTATTGCAAACACTGATGATCACTTCTGCCTTGAAAAACACACCAGGGTCCCTCCAGGTCTCAGCAGCACAGACACTTGGAGGCATTTCTGATGAGCTCCCTGCCTGGGCTGCTCTGACCACAGGCCCCCAAAAGCCCACATTAAATCTGCCTCGGAGAAAGCACCATGATTCCATGTTTGCCTCTGCCAGGTGATGCCCTGTATCCACCCCGAGCTGTGTGTCCAGGGACAGGGCACATTGCACACACTGCATGGAGAGAGATTCCCTGGGGGGAGGTGGCCAGCTTGGCCTGGTGCTCTGTGCCTCGGAGAGTGGGAAATACAGGACTACCAACTGTTCTACCCCCGTGCTCCTGAGCATGGCCCTCCTCAGTCAGCTGAAATGTGGCCTGTCTGGGCAGGTACCACACCACAGTGTATTCCTCTTCTTCCACTGCTCCATCCACACCTTCCCCTGGTGTAACAAATATCTGGTCACTCTTCTGACCCTGCTGTTGAGTTGAGCTGCAGCAGTTTGGGATCTCGCCTTGCTCTCCGAGTGTGTCCCATTGAGGCAGTGAAGCAGGGTGTCTGGAAAGACAGGTGGAGGCAGCTGCAGTTACTGTGGTGGTTCTGGTGCTGCCCAGACCTTCATGGAGGGTGATAAGAGCATTGGATCAGGTAGACTGAGCTCCTGCAGCCAAAGGAGTTGGGCTGGTACCAGCTCTCACACCATGTCCAGCAGAGTCAGGGGAAAGGGTTAATTCAGTTGGACCTTGGGATGTTTCAGCTCACTTATGATTATTCCCTTATCTGATGGCAGAGCCATTATTTAGTCACTGTAATAATTTACATTAATTGGAAGTAATGCGTAACAAATTTATGAGACTGGGGCTGGGCTCAGCTTTTGCATGGAACTCATCTTTGTGATGTGCTGACCAAGCACAATGGGCTCAGATCTGCCACTTGGAGGAGAAGTGGTGCTGGCCCACATTGCCCAGGGGCAGGAGGGAGATGTGCTCAACCCTGGGCCAGTGTGCAAACAACATCTGCAAGACCACAGGCTCTCCATGGCCATCCCAGGGAAAACACAGGCAAGGCATCCAGCCTTTCCATACAATTGCTAAAAACCCCTCAGCTGTGGTTGCTGTGAGGCTCTTACAGCCATTACCAGCTCTGGGTGTGGCTCTCCAGCAAACATCTCACACCATTTGGAGTGAGGGATACAGATGTTTTTGCCAAATTTAACTGAAAGAGGAAGAAACTCGGAGGATTCTTCAGCTGAGTGGCTGAGCCAGGCCAGGGGTCTGTCAGGCAGACAAGTGGAGGCGAGTGGTGACTGGGAGGTTCTGCCCAGAGGTCAGAGAGGACTTGGAAACAAAGAGAAAAGGGAAAAGCCTGTGATGTGATCCCTGGTGCTAATTAGCTTGACCCCAGTGATTGTGTCTTAAAGTAACACAGGTGACCTCTGACCGTGAGGTTCTTCCAACTGTGATCCAATAAAAGTTGCAGGAAGGAATTTTGCTTTGCATGTGGCCCCAGGGTATTTATCTCTTAACTGATTTGTAAGAAACCTGGGAAAACATAGAATCCTTCCATTAACCTTCATATCCTTACTTTACAAGACACAGTTTCCTTCTCAGACCTGATGACTGTTCATAAAAGCATCAGTCACCCCCACCCTCAGCTCGGCAGCAGGACACGTGTGTGGGCATGGGATGTGGGACCCCACGTGGACATGACAGATGCTCCAACGTGCCCACCCTGAGGAAAATCCACAGGCTCTAAACTGACCTTTTAGAGGGAGTGACAGATGGATTTCTCTGTCTTGAAGTCCAGCAAGTGCCAAGGGCCAAGTCTTGCTGGTTGGTTCCATTTTGGTGCTTTCTTCCCTTGGTAACCCCACTCTCCTTTCCTGGGGTCTCCCTACATGGAGTGGTGACCCCAAGCTTGAGGCACTGTCACTGGGACTGGCAGGAGCAGGACTGGCTCTGCAGTCAGCTCTTTCTGAGGGTGCTGTAGCTGTCATTGTCGCTGCACCCCAAGGAGTCCACTGATTCTTTTATCATTTGTGCTAACTGTAAAACTAACTTTCATCCTCCTCTGGTCTTGGTGAACTGATTTCATGGGCTTGTTTTTGTGCCCTGCATTGCTGTTCTGGAGCAGATCCTGGATGAAGAACACCCTGTTTGGCAGCAAAAGTCCAGATCTTAAAAACTGGGGCAGGCAAATTCCCCATATGTGAATGGGTCAGATCAGGATCCAGCTGGAAAACAAGCAAAGCCTCCAGGTCAAGTGGTGCAAACCATCCATCTTCTAGGGACACTTGCCTTTTATGCTGAGATAAAGGACTGTCATCCTGGCTTTTCTCTAGGCAGGATCTCTGGGAAGCCATGGGGAAGGTGTTTGGGTTTTCCCTGAGGTCTGGAGCAGAGTTCCATGTGCAAAGGAACCCGTGTCCCCAGCAGGGACAGACATTGTCCTGACTGCAGAGCTCCACAGAAAACAAGGAAAGGATCTGGCAACTCTTCTGCTCCATGATGGCCCAACCAGAGACCAAGAACCAAAGTCCTTCTCTCTTGACAGTCTCTTTCAGGGAGCAATGCATCTTAGTCATTTGTCCTAATAATTTATTACAGAATTAAGTGTATTGCCTAGGAAGCATGCCAGTAATGCTCTGCCAGTATATGTACAACACTTTGTTAATTAAAAGTATTAGGCAATATAGACTCCATTGGTTTGAATTAATCAGTTTAATTACAAAGAGGATCAAGTATCGTGGTTAAAATATTGCCTTTTGTCATACACCAAGGTGAACGCCTTTATGTGGCAAATATTTTTTTCCTTGAAATGGAAGATCATTGTCCAAGTTCATTTCCCTTCCCCACTGCCATGTGTGGTCACCACAGTGGAGCAAAAGGGAACAGGATCCACGTTTCCCATCTTTAGCCCACCCAGGTGAGACCCTTCCAGAGGTGGGAAGTGGCACAGGCACTCTCTGCTCCTGCTCCCTCCCCAGCCCTGCTGGTATTCAGGAGCCCGTGTGATGCTCTCACGGGGCTGCTGGAGGTATCAACACCCATTTCCCTTATTTATTTGGGGGATTACTCCTTTCTCTCGGGTAGGAGTGGAGTGCAGGGGGGTTGAAGGAGGCTTAATCCCCGAGACAAGAGGCAACCTTCGAAAAGGTTAATTGCTGGGCTTTGTGTTTTGTGTAGTGTGGCTGCTCAGGTTACAGCAGCGATGCCATCTGCTCAGCACCCTGCATAATTCACCAGCTTCACAGGGCCTGTTCCTGGGCACTTGTGGGCTATTCATGAGGAAGTTACCTTTAGGCAGAGCTCAGGTAACCTGTTACCCGACACCCCAGACTGACTTCTGCTCTCTTGTCCTTTTGCCCTTATTGTTCCTGGCCCAGGTTATGGGAGTTAACGGCGGGTGGAGAGGAGTTGGCTGGGTGGTCTATCCCCAGCCTCTTCCTCCAAAGGCACAGGGCACTGTCCTGTCCCCACCACCCTCCTCCAAAGGCACAGGGCACTGTCCTGTCCCCACCACCCTCCTCCAAAGGCACAGAGCCCTGTCCTGTCCCCAGCCAGTGCTGTTCCCCACCTTGCCCTGCTCAAGCATCACCTCTTTGCTGCAGCAGCTCTTGAGTTGCTCTTTCAGACTGGAATAGCAGGTTAGATGCTATTCCCTATCCAACCCATCTCTGCCCCATCTCTGTGGGCATGGCCTCATGCCATTCAAGGGCACTTCACTTTTCATCCCCCATTAAAAGCTCAGCCTTGGAAGTTTGGGCGTTCCCTCTTGCTCCTTGAACAGCCACAGGCTCACTCAGGGCTTCACCTGCTGCCAGGGCTGTGCTTTAGGGCTCCAGGTCGCCCAACATGCCACTTTGCTGGTGACATTGAGGTAATTACTGCACTTCAGCAGCACAGTGTGACTGGGACTTTTTCCTGCCTCTCCATGCCCACCCCTTATGTGGGGCAAGTCACTTCCATGAGGGTTTTGAACTTGATATGGAGTCGGACTCCTGTGCCAGCACACCCTTCTCATCTCCAGCGTGTAACCCGAGTCCTCGCCCCTCGTTTAATCGCTGCCTCCCCATGAATATTTAACCAAGGATCGGAGCAGATGAGCTCCAGCTGACATGTGGCAAACAGATTTCCAGTACAATAGGGCCTACTGAAATGAGGATGCATAAAAGAAACGCTGGAAGGAAGGAAGGAGAAGGTTCACCTTCTGGAAAGGGAAGCGCAGTTGTACCTGGTGAGCTCCAACCGGCTGCTCCAGTTGGCTGAGGAAGAGGAGAAGGAGGAGCACTGGGCAGAACATGCAAGGAGGGCATTGGTGAGAGGCAGAGACAGAGACATCTCAGGCAAATAAACTGCAGCTCTTGTGGTTGGCCTAAAGCCTTCTGTAAGTGAGCTTGGAGTGGTTTAATTGATACAGCAGCATTCAGCAACCTGCTGACCAGAGACCTCCTGGGTCAAAACCAGTAGATGGACACATAATGCATAAATTTGCATAGTCTTTTTGCTCCTTCCTAGGGCTACTCACACAGATCCTCCAGCAGTGAGTTCCACGGTTCATTAATGTTGTGGGGAAAAAACTAATCAGCCTCATGATTTTACTGTCTGCCACCTCATTCTTCCACAGAGAGGAACTGAACATAACCATGTTTTACTCCTTTTCTGGGATACTCTCTTGATTATTTGCAGACAAATACTGTGTACAAGTTCTCAATATTCTCTTCCCAGGTAAATCTGTGGTTCTGAGGTTCATTAAACAGTAAATTGAAGATTAATTTCAGGTCTAATGAGAGATTAATTTGGCAATTTCCATTCACCAGTGAGGTGAAAACCAGCAGTGCTGTCAATAGCAAAAGGTCTTTCTGCTCTATTGAACAGTGTGAATATTAACAGTAATCTCTGCTGCTCTTCTCAGCCAAAAAAGAGATGCTCTGACCCCCACCCCCCAAAGGACTCATTAATGATAAAGGGCCCAGATTACCAAATTAAACTGAATTACTTTGACCCAAGTAAGGGCAACAGGTTAATTTTTGCATAAGCCATGGCCGTGTTGGTGCCTGAATTGCTCCCCAGTCCCCTGCCTGGGTGTGGGGCTCAGAGGACACCGAGAGGTGAAGGTCTCCAGGAGTCTGAGCTGCTGAAATATTGGCTGTTCCTCCGGTTTCCCTCGTGAGGGGGATGAGCAGGATTTACAAGGCAGGGCTGATCTGACCTGAAACAGCCATTTGCACAGAATAATTCCCTCTTCAAGCCGTAAGTTCAGACTTTATGGCTTCCCTGCTCCCTTTGGTCTGCCATGTGCCCTCCCTCTGCTCCCATTTCACACAGCTTGAAGCCAGGGCTGCCCTGGCAGAGCCAAGGAGAGGTGCCAGCAACTCCCAGCCTGGCCAGTGTACATGGGGACACGCATTCCAGTTTGCAACCCCTGTTTGTGCCTGTATTCCAGGAGGGAATACACCAGTGGGAGCAGGGCTGCACCAGAGCCAGCTGGGGGCTGGAAGCCTTTAGCAGAGCTGGCCCTTGGGCTGTGAACAGACACAGCTTCCTGGGAGAAAATTCCAGCCTCTGAGGAGATGGAGCCTCGGCCACCTCTCTGCAAGTCCAGCCAGAAAATCTGGCACAGAGCCTGGTTTCACTCCCATGCTTCTGGCACCAAGACTCTCCTTCCTAACAAACACTTAGGATTTAAAACAAATCTGCCATGAAAAGGGGTCAAGAAATCCCTTGGGAAAACATGTGAGGCTTTGGAAAAGGACCCTCAGCAGTTAGAACTCTATCAAGGAGCAGGGTGTGCCTAACCCAGCCTGCTCCCACCCACCTCCTCTCCCTGAGCCTCCTTGCTCCTTCCCAGTTGCCTGAGTTCCCCAGGCAGTGGATCCTCCAGGAAAAAACTGGGATTCCTCTGGAATGCAGAGCCCAGGGGGCTGCTGGAGGTGGCCCAAGGCAAGTGGGGTTCAGGCTGCTCCCTGAGCAACCTCTCACTTTGTGCTAAGCTCTGCAATTTATTGGTGTTAGTCAGGTTAATGTACTATTACTTTGCATATTAATAATATCTTATTACATTTGTTCTTAGGAGTGGTATCATGTTGAGGCAATGAGGATTAATGGCACCTCGGTAATATTTACATATTTACATTATTAAAAAGCAATACATCTTTTAGACAGCCCCGTGCTTGGTGTAGAATTGCAGATGCTGCTCCTGAGCCCACTGCAGCCCTGCCCCTGCAATACCTGTCCTGCTCACAGCCTCCCATCCCCGGTGCTCAGCAGGTTTGGCCACTGTGAGGAGACATTGGCACCAACTGGGCGGAACCTGGGGCTCCCAACACCCAAATCCCACCCATCCTCTGGCCATACCCTTCATGTCTCCATCCTGCTCTGCAGTGACCTCAGCTCTTCTGAATGTCTGAGCAAAGGGTGCCCAAACCACCCAGCCCCTCACAGGCTGGGAGATGGTTGGGGGCTGCAGTGGGATGGTGGTTCCCTCCCTGGAATGTCTAAGGACAATGGCCAGACAGCAAAGGTTTCCTCCTGACCAGCAGACCACGAGGCTCCCCCAGGGAAAGGCTCTGAGACTCGGCTGGAGGCTCCCAATCACCTCTACAGTCCTAAACTTAATTAAAGCTGCCAGCTTCTAATTAAACCACTTAATTAAGTGCCACATTGTCAGTAGGTAAAGATGGAGCAGACTTAATTATTTAACACAATGACATAGAAGAAAAAAATCACTTTAAAAGTGTGACACCTCCCAGGTGGGCAGGAGCCCTGTGCCACCCCATGGTGCCACCAGCCCAGCCAGTGTCCCCAGCAGCCAGAGGAGAGCGAGGCCTTTTGGGGCTGTTTTGGGTTTCCCCAGAAAGGAGACTACCAAAATTTCCTTTGACTTCACTGTCCCACCCCTGATGGGGACACTCTGAGTGGGGTCAACACTCACCTTCTGGCTGGCTGTCCACCCTTCCAGATCACCCCCCAGAGGTGCATCATTAACCCCAGAGCCCCGGGGGGTCACCCTGACCCTGCTGAATCAATGAGCAGAGCCCAGCTGTCTCCCCAGGGTCAGGTCTTTGCAGTCACACACTGGCAGAGGCTGCTGGTGGACACTCCCTGCCCCAGGGCCCTCTGGAGCCCACTTGGCTTCACTCACCTGCTCCTTTGTCTCATTTCAACCTTCCTTTTACAACTTCTCTGGCCAAAGGCTCCTGTCTGCAGGGGTGATGTCACCTGAGTGGCTCCCAGGCTGGCATTCCATGGGTAAGATTAATGGCAATGTCTTGTCAATAAATCCATAAAGACCCCAAACCCAGTGATGAACATGCAGAAGGTAAAGGCAATGGTTAACACCTTCCAAATAGGCCCCAGAGCCTCTGAGTGCAGGGAAGGAGGAAAGCACTGGTGACCCTTGTTAATCTTTTTATTGGCTCCAGCAGCTATTGGCACCTTTGGCTGGCCAGGAATTTGCAAGTCTTTGGGGAGCAATGATTTCACAGTCGGGGTCTCTTTGAGAGAGAAAAAAAATACCCTTTGCTCCTAAAATGGGACCATTCTTCCAAATGAAAATTGACATTTTGGTTTGAACTTCCTGACCTCCAGTAATCACACTAATGGCCTGAGCTGCCTGGGAGGGAGGGAGCTGGCTGTGGCCAGGACTGATGGGACCTGTATGGATCGCTGGAAATGGGCCTGGAGATGAGGAGGGAGAGGAGAGGCTGCTCACACCGGGCTCCAACTGGCCAAGGCACTGCAGGTGATTTCTGACCTGCCCTGGAGACTTGGAACTGCAGCAGGTTTGATCAAAGATATTGGCAGGGTGGTCACTGAGTGCTCTGAGCCATCCATCCACCCACACCCCCCCCGTCCATCCATCCGTCCGTCCGTCCGTCCATCCATCCCTCCATCCATCCATCCATCCATCCATCCATCCATCCATCCATCCATCCATCCATCCATCCATCCAT
>JAWWEV010000039.1:2399450-2410515 GCA_035583235.1 Hafferia zeledoni | reverse complement strand
AAGCTCTGCCAGGGGAGGTTTGGGTTGGATATCAGGAAGAAATTCTTTACAGAGAGAGTGCTCAGACATTGGAATGGGCTGCCCAGAGAGGGGGTGGATTCCCCATCCCTGGAGGTTTGTAAGGTGAGACTGGAAATGGCACTGAGTGCCCTGATCTGGTGATCACAGTGGGGCTGGATCAGGGTTGGGCTTGATGATCTCAGAGGTCTCATCCAACCCAACTGATTCTATGATTTATCAGTGTGAATTTTTATTGATAAATTAAGGTGCTTGTCTGTAGGATTTCTGTCTTTTTGAGGTGCCATTTGGCTTATCAAAGTGCAATCTTGAATAGGTGTTTTAGTCTCCAGGATTTGTATCTTTTTGAGGTGCCATTTGGATTATTGAAGTGCAACACTCAAATAGGTGTTTTACTCTTTGCACAGTGCAGTGCAAAGAATACAAGTTTCTTTAATATTAAGTTTCTTTTAGTCTTTTTTTAAAATAAAAGTTTCTTTTAGTCCCTAGGAGCCCATTTTGCTGCTATTCCTGTGAGCAGTGATTTATCTGGAGCACAGAAGCCACATAATTTTGAACCTCACACCCTTAATCCATCTTCCCCCTTCTCATAAAAGTTTTCCTAAAATTCCTGAAGTTCTTAAGGTCTCAGGCATGTAATGTGTATCTTTCTTGACCTGTTATCCTGTGTGTAATTTGCATTCTGCATTATTAAGAATAGGGGGCCAGATTCTCTCTATATTCCTGTAGGGTTTTTTCCCTATTTCATACTGTTCCATCCACTTTAAGGGGATTATGTGGCTTTGAGTGGCTTTGTCCTTTTCAGGCAGTCAGTGCTGAATAATTGAGTCTTTCCCTGTTAGCCCAAATCCATGGAAGGGGTGGGAGCAGGGCTTGGTATCATGTGCTCCTGCAATTCCCAGTCACGCCAAATATGTTCTCATTTTGCAGTGATTAAGGGGAACCCATTGCAATGATCCTCAGTGTTTAGATCTTGGCATTTGGTTTTACTTCCCCCCTGAATTGATTAGTTCCAGTTTGCTCACAGAGATTCTCCTGTCTCAGGGAGGACAATAAGGTGAGACTCTCTTACCTCGGAGGGATGGAAAGCTGAGTGTGGTCTGAAATGGCAATAATTGTTCCCTGAGGTGACACAGGTCAGTGAGAGGGAGGTCACTGCAGGGCTTTACCAGCAGCTCAGGAAGGGACTTGAATATTAAGCTCAGTTTAACTGGTCTTGCTCTTAGATGTCCCTGTGCAGTCAGTCAAGCAACTCTATTTATGGAGCCCAGAAAACTGGCCTAAAGTTTATTTTTATTCTGCTTTTGTTTGTTTGTTTTTCCTTGTAATGGAATATTGCTCTTTCCCCTGCTGTTCTTTATAGAACTGTTTAAAAACAAGTTGGTAAAAATGCCAGAGACCCTTTTCCCTCCCTCCACAAAATCTTTGGGGTCAATCATAGTGGAATAAGCAAGAATGGAAGAACAAGACTGTTCTTTTGTCATCTCCTTGACCTGAGTGTGGTTGAGAACAAGCCAGTTTGCACACAGGGAAAGATGCTTCACATTCCAACTTGTGAGTGTTCCAGTCTTTTGCTGACATCCTGTGGTTTGGATTTGCCAGAAATATTTCATGTTGAGCAGGTTCTTGCAAACTGCCCTGTTGGGGAAGTTCATATTCTTTTGGATTTCTCACTCTTTCCAAATTCCTCAGTGCTGGGAGGGATGGACAACTTTCCAAAATGTGTTGAGCCTTCCCTTTTACTGTATAGATGCTTTTAACTCTAAAATAATTGAAACTTCCATTCCAGTGTTCCTTCATGCTGATTCCATCCTGAACAGTGACAGCAGCTGGTTTGTTCCTTGTCTTTTTTTTTTTTGCCCTTCCACATTTGGACTTTAAATATTGTTATTTTACTCGGTGGGTTAAAAATGCCCTCAAGAGTAATTAGAAAAAACACCAGAAATAATGATTTGGGAGAGTGTGTCCATCCTAGACCTGTGCCAGCCCTTCAGAGAATGTCCCCCAGGAGTGCTGCTCTCCTCTCCAGAGCTTTTCCAGGGGTTTGGGAGGCAGAGGGATCCCCCCTGGGGCTGATCTGATCCCATCCCATCCGTGCGGTGGCGGAGCCGCCTCGGCCCCTGTGGAGCCTGTGAATGTGGGAACCAGACTGAAGTGCTGGAGTTTCACCTCGTTAGCTCCTCTGAACATGGCACCAGCTGGTGTTTTGGGTGCCTGGGAAATCCTGCATCAAACATGCCACCTACATTCAACTTGGGCTTCTCACATGTTGGTGCTTGGGGAGAAAAGGGAAGAATTTCCTCTTCTGGTGGTGGTGTTGCTCCAACATGGGGCTGTCCTGGATCCTCTTCCTGGTGATGGGATGGTGGGGCAGGGGCACAGTTTGGGTTGAAGGTTGGACTTGATCTGGAGGTCTTTTCCAGCCTTAATGATCCCATGAAATAGTCAGGGCTACTTCAGGGAAGAGGAGATGGGAAGGAGCTGCCACTTCCCATCAAGGGGCGCATCAATTCCCTACCAGAAGGTGCCATCTCCTCCTTTCCTTGGTGGAGCTGAGCTTGCCATTCATTCATTGTTTAAGGACACAGTTGTGATGCTTCCTATGGGAATAGAGGAATAGTCTCACTATGATGGACTTTGTCATTCCTGTTGGATGGAAAGTACTACAGAGATGTGCAGCATAAAGCCCTAAACCAGCTGCTGGGCAGGACTGGGCAGGTTGGAGCCAGTGAAGCACCAGCTGCAGAGAGCCAGGATGGAGGGGATTATTGGAGACCAGACTGGAGAAATACCTGTGTGGAGAGAGCAGCCCACAGTCCCTCCTGTACAGGAGCTGCTGAAGGGTCAGCAGTGGAGGACTTGAAAGCCAAGGGAAGGAGGTTTCCAAGAGAGGGAATGATTTGGGCAAGGGCTGAATGTATTTTCACTTTCAGCAGCATCTGGGAAAGCAGCAGCAATGCTCAAAAACGTGGCTGGTGGTGTCAGCACAGTGGCAGGTGGGAAGTTGTTCAAGTGTGTGGAGTATCAGACTCAAGGACAGCAAAAGGCTCAAGAATGTATATAAATGTGAATTTTCTATTATTAATGTTATTTTTAAATGTATCTCTTGAGCCTTTGCCATCTCCTGGGGAAGAACTCGTTTGCCCAGTTCCCAGAGGGAGCTTTGGGACCAGGTTTTGACCCAATTTCTACTTGTGAGTCTCAGAAGGCACTGGAAGCAGAGTGGAGAAGAGACCAGCCTGAAAACTCACTGCAATACTTCCCAAGGTTCTCCTCAGTCACTGCTTGTGTTTCCCTCCCTCCTGGGGAGGTTGGGGACAGCCTTTACTGCCAGTTGTGGAAAGCAGCACAGCAGGTTTGCTTTCAGGAGCAGCTTTGGCTGTTCTGGAGCCCCAGCACACACAGATAACACGCTGTTCCAGCGAACACGGTGCTGGAAAATATGAAGCCTTGTTATCTTTCTGCGTTTTTATTTAGCCAAACAAGGTTTCCATAGCTCCTGGACGGCTCTGCTGCTGGGGGAAAGGAAAAAAACACCCTGTCATTTCTTCACCTGCCAACTCTCTGCACTAATTTTGTCTTCCTGCTTCAAAGCACTCGTCGTGCCCAGAAAACGTCAGTTCAAAGTGGAGTTTTGTCCAGCAATGAGCCAGTGAAGGTGGTTTGGTGCTTGTGCAGCTCTCAGAGCTGCTCTGAGGTGGGAGCAGGGCTGGGCTCTCAGGGGCTGCTCCCAGCTTGGCTGCAGATCCAGGCTCTGTGTGTGCTGTGCCTCAAGGCTGCTCTGCCAGAAGAGTAGTTTGAACGGAACACAGATAAAAGGAGCATCCCTGCACCTCCTGCACCTTCCCAAGTGATAAATTCACCTACCGAGGGGAAAAAACAGGACACTTCTCTGTGCTGGTGCATGTTGGGTTCTGCAGAGCCTCTTCCCCACTGACCTCCTCCCCACACTGCCCTGGCTGGGGGGGTTGTGCTCCAAAGCCCTGGGATGTTCCCCAGGCTGGAAGTGTGTGAAAGGGAGCAGGTCCTGCTCCTGCCAGTGCTCCCTCAGCCTTGGGACGGAGCCTGCAGGGGCCACATCCCCACCCTGCATGCACAGGGCTGGAGTAAATCAGACTCTGAGACATCCAGCTTCTCCCTGCAAGGAAAACTCTGGATGTAACACCAAGAGACAAATACCAAAGTCCTTAGCTGGTTCTTGAGGGGAAAAAAATCAATCTCCCATTGGCCCTGGTGAGAGTTTTGCCTGAGTAAGGACATCCAGATTATGCATGCTAATTAAATGAGCGACCCATCCCTTCAGAGTCTGCTCTCTGCTGGGAATTCCCCTCTGAGTAACTTGCTCCCAGTGAGGAAAGGAGTTGCATGAAAAATTTCCCAGATGGTGAATCTGTTAGAGAAAATCACAATCTGTTTGTGGCTTTTTCAAACAAAAAAGAGCACAGGAGATGCTGCGGAATAAATTTGTTGTTGCAAACCATTTGCTCGGTAATGGGGAGAATTTAGATGGGCAAAGAGCTTTTTTTCCTTTATTTTTTTCAGTGGAGTCTTATCTCCCTGCCTCTAAAAATGAGCAACGGTTTGAAAAATAAATCCCAGCAATGTATATTTTAAGAGCCTAATGCGGTTCCTTTAATGCTGCCTGTTCATTTATTCTGACATGCAGAGTGTCTGAGGCTGCTGGGGGACAGTGCCTTGGCCATGCCAGCCTCCCCAGCAACAATTGCTGCTGTGTGCTGCACAAAGGAGCTGTTTCACACGTCCTGCTGGGCCCCTGCCAGCTCCCTGGGCACAGGGACCCGCTCAGTGCCCAGATCCTGCTCCCCTGGCTGACCCTGACCCGGGATCTGCAGCCAAAACCAACCCCAGACAGTGGCAGGGGCTCAGGGAGCAGGGCAGGGGGGAGCAGGGAGGCTCTTGGGCTGGGGCAGGGGTTGGCAGAGCCTGGCAGTGGTGCCAAGCAGGCTCAGGAGAAGGGAATGTGTGCCCACATCCCTGCCAGCCCCTTCCCATCGCTGCCAGGTGGGAGCAGGTTGGGATGCCAGGACATGCCTGGGGACTGCAGGTCACTGCTCCTTCCTGCAGCCCCTCTGTAAGGGGACAGTGTCCAAAGAGGGGTCATTGCTCCTTCCTGCAGCCCCTCTGGAAGGGCACGATGTCTAGGGATGGGTCACTGCTCCTTCCTGCAGCCCCTCTGGAAGGGCACAATGTCTAGAGATGGGTCACTGTTCCTTCCTGCAGCCCCTCTGGAAGGGGACAATGTCCAAGGAGGGGTCACTGCGCCTTCCTGCAGCCCCTCTGGAAGGGGACAGTGTCCAGAGAGGGGTCACTGCTCCTTCCTGCAGCCCCTCTGGAAGGGGACAGTGTCCAGAGAGGGGTCACTGTTCCTTCCTGCAGCCCCTCTGGGAGGGGACAGTGTTCAAGGAAGGGTCACTGCTCCTTCCTGCAGCCCCTCTGGAAGGGGACAGTGTCTAGAGATGGGTCACTGCTCCTTCCTGCAGCCCCTCTGGGAGGGGACAGTGTTCAAGGAAGAGTCACTGCTCCTTCCTGCAGCCCCTCTTGAAGGGCACAATGTCCAAGGAAGGGTCACTGCTCCTTCCTGCAGCCCCTCTGGAAGGGGACAACATGCAGGGAAGGGACTGGCAGGCAGCTGGCACTGGGGAGGACGCAGATCCCCTGGATCTGTCAGAGCCCCAGACAGCACATCGCTGCCTTCAGCCTCCCTGTGCTGCATCACTGATGCTGCCTGGCCACGTTTCCCTTCAAATCTGAATTTCATAAAAAGCTCCAAGCCAAGAAAAATCCTTCCAAGATTTTCCTTTTTTTTTTAATTTCTTTTTTTTTTTCATTTCAACTTCAAATGAGCACTGCTTAATAGTTTCTTGGAAAGGCACTTGCTCGCAGCTCTGTGCAGTGCAGGCACTGTTACTTCCCTCTTCTCCATGTGAGGCTGAGTGCAAACTGTCTGGTGGCAAACACGAACCCAGAGTTGTGCAACAGTGGGATGGGATGGGATGGGATGGGGGAGGAGGAGGGGGGGGCTAAAAGAGCTGGAATTTTCCCTGTGGAGTCCTCCTGGCAAAGCTGATGGGGAGTTCTGGTGCATACATTGGTTTAATCAGCCCTTGTAATAACATAAGGAGTGCTAAGAATGACATGGCCATGTGCTGTGTTGCTTTTGCCAGGTTGTTTAGGGGAGATTGATGTGCCTTCAGGATTTGGGCAACTTGCTGAGCCTCGAGAACTGAGGCACGACAGGGACTTGCACTCCAGCCTTTTCCAACCAACTGAGCTGGTAGTGCTGATTTGCCAACAAATTTCCTATTTACTGTTCAGCAGAGCATCAGTTGTGACAAATAAACAGAAGAAGGCAGCATTTCACTGAAAGCATTTTATGCACTGGTTAAGACACTGCACAAAGAGCTCCCCTGGGTAATGGGGAGCCTGGGCTGCAAAGGAGCTCTTGCAGAGCATGGGAGGGGCTGCTGGGGTTGGGGGGCTTTGCAGGCCAGAAACCCCCCAGACAGATGGATTTGAGCTGTCTGGCTGCCCAAAGCCAGGGGAGTGCACTCAGTGCTCTTTGCAGGAGCTGGGGGTGGTTTCCACAGGAGTTGTTTGAATTGTGCCTTTGGAAAGGGCTGGATGGGGAGAAAACACAGGATTGTTTTATGGTCAGTAACGACATGATAGCAAAGTGCTACAAAAAGGACCAGCACATTTCATGCTTCAAGGACTGTAACTGCTTCCAGAGGGGTGGGAGGGGACTGGTGCTGCTGGGAATGGTGGGCATGCACACAGGGGCTCTAGGGCTTTTGGCCCCTTCCTTTAAAGCATCAGGCACCAAAGAACTGAAGCAAGAAGGATTACATGAAACCCTGGTTACAGCTCTGTGTGAGTGGCTGGTTCTGCTGGAGTCAATGGCAAACTCCCAGTGCTTTCAGCAGGGTCAGGATTGCACCTTATTTCTTCTCAAACAAACCTGCCTTTCCTTGGGGAAATAAATAAACCAGCTGAAAGCAAAGCCTGTAGGGTCAAGTTGCACCGTGCGTACGTACAGAAAATGTACATTGTTTGTGTCACTGTGTCACACGAGGAATATGAATTCCCAAACCTTGAATTCCCTCATTTCAGGCCACTGCTGTGGGAGCTTTCCCAGGCTGACTGTGCTGTAACTCCCGGGTTGCTGCTGTCATTCCTGGCACAGAACACTGCCTGGAGCAATGTGTTGATGGGACCACCAGGAGGAAGATGAGTTTGCTTTTCTGATGTCAAGGGCAAGCACAGGGCGTTGAATTCAGCTCAGGTGTGAGAGCTGCACCTCCCTGAGGGGTCCAAAGCCCCCAGCATGAGAAGAGGTGAGTGATTTGGAGAAACCACCCCACTGCTGTGGGTCCTGCTGGGCCAAGGCACACATTGCCCATGAGCTCCATGGTAGTGACACTGAGGACAGAGATGGGCCATGGCCAGGTTTGTTCAGGAGGCATTTCCTTACAGAAAAGGTGGTTAAGCATTGGAAGGGGCTGCCCAGGAAGGTGGTGGAGTCCCCAACCCTCTTGGTGTTCAAGAAATGGCTGGATGTGGCACTCAGGGCTCTGGTTTGGTTGATAAGGTGGGGATCAGGCGCGGTTGGAACTGATGGTCTTGAAGGTCTTTTCCAACCTAAATGATTCTGTGGTTCTGTGATTCAGTGGCCCTGTGGTTCTGTGCCTCTGTGACTCAGTGTTTCAGTGGTTCTGTGGCTCTGTGACTGCTCCCAGCCTGCCCATGACCTTGAACATCTTTCCCATCCTTGCAGCGCATGATTCGGAGGAGAAGGCAGCGATGGGGGCGGTGGCACAAGTATCGAAACGTTTGTTCAGCAATTGCTGCAAAAAAGCAAACTTGCTTCAATCTGCAGAGATGCCAACTGAATTTTGTTTTGTTTTGGCATTTTGGAGGGGAGCCAAAAGCAGGATGTTGTGAAGTCTTCGGCAGCGCCTGCCTGCGTGTTCCATACCAAGCATAACTCCGGATATATTTTTATCGGCAAACTCGGTCCCACGCATCAGGATGTGCAAACTGGAGCCCTGGCTGCAGGGCTGCCCTCAGAAGGCACAGTTTCAGGTGCTGCCCTCCCAAGGCTGGCCCTTTTCCCTGCCAGAGGAATAGCAAGAGGCTGGTTTGATTGGAGAGGGGGCAGGAAAGGCAGGTGGGTTCCCCTCGGGGTCTGTGCCCACCCCAGGGAGGGCTCAGTGCCGCCCTGGCTGCGGCTCCACGAGCTCGCAGTGGATTTCAGGGACTGCTTTCTCCATTTCACGTGGGGCTGAGGCGGTTTGTGCTTTGTCAGCAGAAGGGCCTGTTCTCTGCCTTGCACAATAGAGCACTGCTGGGTATAAATAGCCCTTCATGCCTGTCACCTCGGTGACTTTAATGGCCATGCCCTGATTTATCCCCGCTGCCAGAGGATGCTTCAGGTGTGTGCCCTCCCCACGGGGCCAAACACACAGTTCAACTGAGCTCCTCTTTAAGAGGCTCTAACAGCAGCACAGTCACATTTTAGCAGCTTCCAGAGCTGGGACTGGCACTGAAGGGGGGGAACTGAGCCTGTTGTTGCTGTTTAAGCACTACAAGTGTTGCCTTCACAAAGGATCAGTGCTCAGAACAGGGAGACATCTTAAGAATGTCTGACAAATATATGTACATTCAGGGACCATGAGCCTCATGTCTGTAATATGACAAAGGGAATGGAACATGACAGAGCTCCAGGGGGACAGAGCCAGTGCTCCACCTGCCTGCCTGGAACCAGCCCCCAGGAGCTCCAGGGGGGATGGCAGGAGGGGTGCCCAGCACCCAGTGGGCACAGAGGGAGTGGGTGCTCTCTCCTGTCTCTCTGTCCAGCTTCCCATCTCACTCTCATCAGTGTTTTCCAGTGCTCACCATGTCACTGCCCCAGTGTCACTTGGGGGCTGTGAGTGTTACCAATTCTTTAGTAATAATTAAGAGATTTATCTCAGGCATTTAAGGGCTGTGCACAGAATGCCAACTCAAGTGGCAGGAGATCTGTGTTGAGCTCCTGATGGGGTGTCCCAGTTCATCCCTCTCCCTGTTTGCCCCACCTGCCTCCTGGTTGTCCCTTTGTTCCCAAGAAGAGCCCCCGAGGTGACTGTGGCTGCCTTTTCAAATGCTCATCGTCACATTATCCATCAGATACATATTTACAATCATTCATTAAATTAGGATGTACGTTTCATTCTTCTTTCTTAGAATATTAATGCCTACTCCTGGCTGAAATGCCATATGAATATTCATTAAAAAATCAATCAATTCCAGTGCCAGGAATGATGTCATTTGAGCAATAACTGAAGCAGTAATCGAGCTTGCTATGAAAAAACGATGAATGCCATCAGATCTAATGTTTATTGAACTCCGTGTGGGTAAATCACAGCAGGTTTTTTCCCATGCTTTGTGTGCACTCACTGGGGCTCCAGTTCCTCCTCCTGCCTGGCTGTGGGAGCCCAGCCCAGCCTGGCAGGAGTGGGAGCACCTTGGGGCAGGTGTGGGACATCCCATGGCGATGGATGGTCAGGGGCTGGGTGGGATGTCCCATCACTGCTGTGGATCAGGATGAAAAGTGGGTTAGAAATTTGTCTTACAACAAAGGCAAACAAAAGCTCTCAAAACAATTTGGGAAATTAATTGCCTGAAATCTTCTTTCCAATAGATCTTTGGCTGGTCAAGCTCTTTCCCTCACTTGGGGGAGCTGAAGTGGTGGCTCTTCTTGGGTTGTCCTCTCTGGTTCAATGGTGCAGCTACCAGGGCAAACACAGAACAAAGAGTAACAATTCGCTTCAGGGGGGACCATTATTACTCTAAATTTCCTCAAATCAAGACTTTCTCAACAATAGCAAAGGAGCTGTGCCAATGCACGGGCTCTCCTGTGGCTCCTGTGATAAGATCACACTCTGGTTGTGTGGGAAATATTAAGAGTTTTGCCTTGGCTTCAGCAGCAAGAGTCACTTGATCCCCTACAATGAAACTCCAGACTATCTCACATCCAGCAGAAATATTTCAGGAGACATCTGGGCCAAGCCCAGAGCTGTGGGAGGCTCCATCCCCTGACCCAGACAGGACCCAGCTCAGCTGCTTCAGCTCTCCAGGTGCCACCATGAACAGGGGAGACCCTCAGGGTCAGTATGAGCACCTTTCCAGGGGTGAAAGCTGCCTCCCAGCAGCATCTGCTGGTGACACTGGATCCTGGAGGAGGAGGAGGAACAGGAGCCAAGGGCACCCACTCCCACCTCCAGCTCTGCAGCACCGACTCTGAATCACGGCTCTGACAGCACTGACTTGCTGCATCAGTCACATCACAGACACTTCAACCCAAAATATTCCTCCACAGAAAGGAAGGGGAAACACAGGCCGATTATTCCAGTCTCATTTACATGCTTAGCTTGGAGAAATTCAATGCCTGACTCCGACTCTGCAGTTTCCCGCTCTCATTGCGGCGTCACCGTCTCCTGCAGAGCAGACAGGCAGCCACCTCCTCCCCCTCCACCTGGCCAGGTGATCTGCCCTCCAAGGGTGGCCTGAGCTGTTTCTTTTGAGGCATCTTGCTTGTGTTTCTGTACAGGTACATTCCAACTGTGAGGGGTGTAGGGGAATCTGTGGGGAGAGCCCCAGCATCGTTTCTTTGCTCAGTGCTCAACTGAGTGGTCAACTGCAAATTAATTAACATTATTAGCCAAGAAAGACTTTGAAAAAGTGATGGTTTGTGAAAGAAATGAGCCACACTGGGTGAGAGGCCTGAGAGAGTCTGCAGGGAGTTTTGGGTGGAAACACCACAGGGTTTTGTCTGGTGTCCCCAAACCCTGCAGGGGGGCTGCAGAAATCCCTCCATGTCACAGGGATGCCCAAAGCCCAGCTTTGCATGTTACAGGGGTGCCCAAAGCCCAGCTTTACCTGCTCTGCCAAGCCACAAAGGGGTGTTAGAATCATAGAATCATAGAATGGATTGGGTTGGAAAAGACCTTCGAGATCATCAAGTCCAACCCTTGGGCCAACTCCAGTC
>JAWWEV010000039.1:2351267-2369582 GCA_035583235.1 Hafferia zeledoni | reverse complement strand
GAAGGGTCACTGCCCTGGGCCTGCTGGCCACGCTAGTTTGGATCCAGGCCAGGATCCCCTTGGCCTTCTTGGCCACCCGGGCACACTGTTGGCTCCTGTTGTTTTATAGAATTAGGTTGAGAAGGACCTTAAAGATCACCCAGTCCCACCCCCTGCCTTGGGCAGGGACACCTTCCACCAGCCCAAGTTGCTCCAAGCCCTGTCCAGCCTGGCCTTGGGCACTCCCAGGGATGGGGCAGGACCGTCCCCCACCACTGCCTGGGCTGGTGGGACTGGTCCCACCGGCACTGGTGGAACTGGGAGCTGCTCTGAGCTGGGAGGGCAGGGAGGAGGCTCCATCTGCAGCAGCTCAGGAAAATGGGCCAGTGCAGAGGGAAATGCAACTCAAGGGTTGCTGTTTCGAAGAGATTCCCTGTGAAAAACCTTTGGCTGTGCCGATGAGCTGGTGGGGCTGGGAGGGAACCTGGGGCTCTGTCCTGCTCTACCCAGCCTGGGGATGCTCCAGGGAGGGGTGGCCATCCTTCAGCCACTCCTGCCATGGAGAAACCCCCCTTTGGGGGCAGAATTCCTGGAGCCACGTGTGGGCCCAGCCCTGGGTCAGCAGCTCAGGCATCCCCCGCTGCTGCTTCATCACTAATTAGATTCCATCTGAGCAGCAGCATAAACCAGGAATAAATGGACTTGGCTTCATAAACTTAGCACTTAAATATTTTCCCAGGCTGAAAAAAACCCCCCCCAACATTTGCTTTCCATGCAAAACATAAATCTTGGAAAAGTTCCTGAAGTTGGGTGTTTAACTGCTCAGACTGGTGTGGTTGTAGGATACAAGTGGTTATTCCTCTACATAAGTATTTTCCTTTTTAGGGAGCTGAAATGTGTGTGAGGAAGACATTTTAAACAAGTGATAGGGATGAAGAAGAGTGAAGGGAGAGTCAGTCTGGATGGTGATTGCTTTGCTGTCACTGTTGGAAAGGAAGGACCTTCCCCTCATCCCCTCCCTGCCAGGACTGACCACAAATGCTGCTTTTACCGTTGTGTTTGGGGGCTGTTTCTGCTCCTCTGATGAGCTGTAGTGAAACATGTGTGTGTTGTTGGCTTCTTTTTAATCCTGCCACAGTACAGGAGCTGTTACTGGAGTTTCTTTGCAGTCTCTGCATAGTTCAGGCTGTGGATGCTGCATAAAATGCAGGCTCGTCCCTCCCTCCCAAAGCCCCACTGCAGTTGGGTGCTCCTTTATTTCCTGCACTCCCCTCCCTTGTGCTCACCCAAGAGACCCCACTGGGACTACTGAAATGCAGAGATAGAGAGCATACATTTATTTTTGTATAAAATCACTGTTTCTCATCAAATCCCTGAGGAGATGCTGTGGAGACCCAGCACTGGGGCTGGTGAGGTGCCCAACTGGCATTGGCATCATCCTGCCCTTGCCATGGGATGGGTCCCTGTGGCACTGGGATGCAACTGGGAATGGGACAGGAGCTTAAGCAGCAGGTCTATGGTGACTGTCCTGCCTGGAACAGGGCAGGTTTTGGCATGGGAGCAGCTGACATGGGGTTTGTGGCCTCCTGATTTGCTGGACTGTCACAACAAGATGATGAGGATTTCTCAGGGCTGGGATCTGGTGGGGTTGGAATGCACCAAGCAGGAATTTCCCAGCATAGTGGTGTGCTCAAGGAAGAGGCTTCCCAGCACACTGACCCTTCATGAGCACCATAAACACTTTGAGAGAAGCTGGAAGATAAATCTCTACAAATTCAAACCCCCAGTGCCCATCCCCAGCTTCTCCCCCAGCACTTTGTGCTTTGCTGTCACTGCAGTCCCCGTTCCAGGGCTGAGGATGTTCAATTTATTTGTGTTCTCCCAACACCTTTGTGTTTCATAACACAATCACTCCTGGCTTTGGCTGGGAGGCAGCAGAGCTGCTGCTCTCCCTGTAATCCAGGAGTGAATCAAAGCAACTTTTTACAAAACAAGATTCTCTCTTCTCGCTGTTGCAAAAGAGCTTTGGGGAAATCTGGTTTTTGTGGTTAAGGATCTTACTCTGATGCACAAGGAAAATTATGTGTAGCTTTTATTTGGCCCAAAGGATTCTTACAACATTATCCGTATTTCCTTTAATTTGTGGGATTTCTAGTAAATGGGCTTAAAAATAGGTCTGGGCAGGGTGCCAGGGTACAGAGGGAGAGCAGAGCTGAGCAGGCTGAGAGCAGCTTTCACTTCTCCCTGGGCACGGGCAGGGGGCACCGAGAGGCTGCTCACCTTGGGGACTAAAATTTCATGATGTCTCCAGAATTCTTTGGAAGTTGATATTGCAGAAAAGAACTTTTAACTGTTTCTTAGAAGTGCTGAGATGTTGTTGTTGGGCTGGGCACGAGTCTGGAAGGGGCAGGATGAGCTGCAGGGCCAGGGCAGGAGCAGAGCAGTGGGGGAACCCTCACATGAGTCCCCAGACCTGCTCTCTGATGGGATCTGGGGACTCTGGAAACTGGGTGGACAAGTAGGAGCAGAACATGGTGTTGATAAACATGGGGGATTTTTATTTCTTCCCTCTTCTAATTCTCAGAAGTCCCTTTAAGCCTTTTGTCAAACAGGAGGAGTCTCAAAGGGAGAGGTGATGGCTCTGAGTGGCTGCTCCATGCCCAGCTCCCTCTGGTGATATTTGGGTCCCTTTTCAAATCAGTGACTTAAAAATGCATTTTCCCCCAGGGACAGCCACCCCCAAAAGCCTTTCCTTAACATCTGGTGGGTTTGTGCAGCTGGAGTGAGTTCCCAGTGGGAAGGGGAAGGTAAGTGGGAGAGGATCCGGCCATGCCATGTGAGGTCCAGCCTGCCTTGATCCCTGTTCCTCTGCTGGGCCAGGGGGCCTTCCCCAAAGGTGTGGGCTTTTCTCCTAGGGCTGTAAAATGTAATTAATTTGATTTTAATTGAATCTTTGGCTATAAATCTGTAAAACTTTGTTTTGAGTCCCGTGGATGCTGCACCTCTGTGTTGTGAGTGGCTTATTGGGAGAGGAAGAGGAGGGGCAGGGAGAGGGATGAAGAGGAGGAGCAGGGAGAGGGATGAAGATCAGGAGGGTTTTGAGCTTCCTGGGAACAGCAGTGTTGGATCAGTGTGGTGGGTGAGGAGGGGTCTCTGGGTGTGGGGAGGGACAGGGTTGTCCTGGGGCTGCAGTGCTCTTGAACTAAAAATGTGAATTTTCACATATTGATAGTGATGGACTTGCATAAAATTGAGGGGCTTTTATGGTGCCTGATGCAGAAACAAGTTGTTCAAGGGAAATTATTTGTGTTATTGACAGTAATGTGATTAATAGCAGTTTTTATCCAAGGATATTGAGGTATAAAGTCTTCTGATATCTCTGATTTGGGGGAAATGGGGTCAGTTTGGTTGTAGAGGTGAGGACATCAGGCCTCGTCCCTGTTTTCCCTGAGTGCAGCCTGGCTGCTTGTCCTGAGCCACACCAGGACCACACTTTTCCCCAAAAGCTGGTAAATTGAGAGTAGTTGTGGAAGCCAATCCTGCAGGATTGGGGTGTTTGGGGACTGAAGTCCCACGAGTTGTTACCAAACACTGTGCAGGTCCCCAGAATCCTCTCCAGAGGAGGCAGCTGAATTTGCTGCAGCTTCTAAATTAAGGGATGATATTTGGGCTGTATCTGGAGAGCACACAAGTCTTTCCATTGGACAGCATCACCTGCAGCTGAGAGGGATCTTGAGCATCTTCATGGGACTGATGGCAGAGGGTGCCATGGAAGTGCCAGCTCCGAGGGCTCCTCCACATCTCGGGGGAAAACAGAGCAGAGAAAACACCTCAGTGTGGTTTTGGTATGTTGGGAGCAGAAATAACCTCTTCCCTCTGGACTTGCCAGCACCCCAAAACATCCCTTTTGGTGTTAAACCTTGGGATTGAGCAGCTCCCAGCCCCTCTCCCTCCCGAATCCCACCCTCCAGCCAACCCAGCCCCAGGCACAGGTTCACACTGAGCTGATTCTTCAGCTTTGCCTCCTTTGCCGGGGCTCAGCTTTCCTGGCTGCCCCAGAGGGAAAGGCTCCTGTTGGTTCCTCAAAGGCCAAGGTTAAATGAGCAGCTGCAGCCCAGTTGGGTGGGCAAGGCAGGTTTTTAGGGGTGGTTTTGGGGGGATGAGCTGGTGTTGGCATTCCTGGGGGTTCATGACCAGAGTGCACCAAGGGCCATCCCAGAGCTGGGGCTGGGATGTGTCATCTCCCTTCTTTAAACAGTGACATGAGCCTCTTTGATTTTTCTTATTTTAAAATAATTGGGGTTTTGTGTGTGGTTTTGTTGTTGGTTTTTTTTAAAGATTTTTAACAGAGAGGCAGCAAATTTAATATTTTCAGTATCTTGGCTGTGTTGTGATTTACATTTGATTTCAGGCATAATTAGAAATGCAAGTGGAGCGCTTTGTGTTTTACCTCTGCTTCAACTATTTATGGCATGATATGCAAATGAGGCGAGCTATGAATATTAAAGCTTAGAGTATGTTACAAAGTATCACTGTCTTTAATGAGTTCGGTAATGGGCACGGGCTCTGCGTAGCCTTTAATATGGAGGTGTTTTATGTTGTGTGCCGGCTCTGCCTCCATCCCAGGGGAGCGGGGCTGGCCCTGGAAGCCCCTCCAGCCCTGCCATGGGTAGGTGAGATTCCCGAGCCGACATTCCCGGGGCTGCGGCTCGAGAGGTGCTGATGGATTATTTCACAGCCGCTCTCTCGGTTCCCGCCGAGGTCAATCTGTTTCATCTGCAGCCGCCTCGGAGATGGAGCCGAGAATATGAAAGCGCTCGGCGACCTTTCAAGGTGCTTTTGCAGCGCTGGGAGAGGGGAATCTTAACCACGATCTTAACCACGATCCTGCCAAAATGGAGCTGCGGCTCCACCGGCACAGACACCCCGGGGATTCGGGGGGTGCCCCTCGCCAGCCGGGCTGGGGGCAGAGAGTTATTGGGGGGCTACTGCCACCTCCGAGGGAGCGTCTTATCCCTGGAGAGAAGGGTGGGGACGGATTAACCCCTTCTGGAGGTAGAAATCCGGGCAGTCCGGTTTTAGCTTTAAACCAGTGACTGGTTTTAGTGGTTTATCCCTAAACTGGTGTCTGGGTTTAGCCCTAAATCTGTTTTCTCCCTAAACTGGTACCTGGGTTTTTCTCTAAACTGGTGTCTGGGTTTAGCCCTAAATCAGTGGTTTATCTCTAAACTGGTGCCTGGGTTTAGTGTTGTATCTCTAAACCAGTGACTGCTTTTAGTGTTTTCTCTCTAAACCGGTGACTGGTTTTAGTGGTTTATTCCCTAAACCCGTGTCTGGTTTTAGCCCTAAATCTGTTTTCTCTCTAAACTGGTGTCTGGTTTTATCTCTAAACCGATGCCTGGTTTTAGCTCTAAATCAGTGTAAACCAGTTTTAGTGGTTTATCTCTAAACTGGTGTCTGGTTTTAGCCCTAAATCAGTGATGTATCTCCAAACTGGTGAATGGGTTTAGTGTTTTATCTCTAAACCAGTGACTGGTTTTAGTGGTTTATCCGTAAACCCGTGTCTGGTTTCAGCCCTAAATCAGTGTTTTATCTTTAAACCTGTGACTGGTTTTAGCCCTAAATCAGTGTTTTATTTCTAAACCAGTGACTGGTTTTAGTGGTTTGTCTCTAAACTGGTGTCTGGTTTTAGCCCTAAATCACTGTTGTATCTCTAAAACTGACTGGGTTTAGTGTTTTATCTCTAAACCAGTGACTGGTTTTAGTGGTTTATCTCTAAACCAGTGACTGGGTTTAGCAGTTTATCTCTAAACTGGTGTCTAGGTTTAGCCCTACATCAGTGTTGTATCTCTAAACTGGTGTCTGGTTTTAGCTCTAAATCAGTGTTTTAGCTCTAAACCGGTGCCTGGGTTTAGTGTTGTACCTCTAAACCAGTGACTGGGTTTAGTAGTTTATCCCTAAACTGGTGTCTGGTTTTAGCCCTAAATCACTGTTGTATCTCTAAAACTGACTGGGTTTAGTGTTTTATCTCTAAACCAGTGACTGGTTTTAACCCTAAATCAGTGTTGTATCTAAACTGGTGTCTGGTTTTAGCCCTAAATCAGTGTTTTATCTCTAAACTGGTGACTGGTTTTAGCCCTAAACCAGTGTTGTATCTCTAAACCGGTGTCTGGTTTTAGCCCTAAATCAGTGTTGGATCTCTAAACTGGTGACTGGTTTTAGCGGTTTATCTCTAAACTGGTGATTGGTTTTAGTGTTTTCTCTCTAAACCGATGCCTGGGTTTATCTCTAAAGCAGCCTCCGAGCTCCAGCAGAGGCAGGGGGTGGTTTCTGGGGGCCCAGCAGTGCACCCAGAGGTGGAGCCCCCCAGCCCTGGGGTCCCTGCAGGAGGTGGGAAGGACCAGCCAGGCAGGGAAACCAAACCCACGGCTTTTCTTCCCAGTGGGGCTTGGGGAGGGCGAGCGAAGCCCCAGGGAAGGTGCTTTTCACACTGGAGGTATTTAAATTACAAATTTGGATGAGGAGGATTGTCAGCAGTATTCAAAACAGTGCTTAAATTCTTTTGAAACACTGTCGAGCTGTGCTGTGGCAGTTGAAAAGTTTGGCACACAAGAACTTGGCCCAGAAGTTGCTGCTTGGGGTTTTTTTTTTCCTTTAAAACTCAATTCATCTGTATTCAAGTATCCCACATGCTTAAGGGAAAAAACCCCACCAGGCTCACACTGGTTTGAGACAGACCATTTGCTGTGAGAGGAGCTGGGGAAGTGATTGAGCTCTAATATTAGGGGGGTGGTTAATCAGCATTAATAAGTATTTATATGTTGAAAAAAAACCTCCTGTAGTGTTTGTGCCTACTCATAAAAACAACCAGCCAACTAAACTGGGATTTAGCATATTTTGTGATCCACTGGATTATTAATCCAGATGCATTAACTTTCCATGAGGTTTCTTTGATGCTTGGTTGGTGTTTGTTGGGGTGGGACCAGCTCAGTGTTTACAGCAGGTTGTGAATATTGGGGAGAAATTTTTGCCTCCAACCTCTGCCCCTCCTCTGCTGCAAAAGGTTTGGATCTCTGGAAATCCTCAAATTTAAGGAATATCCATGCTGGGCATCAGCAGGGACTGCACAGCAGCACAGAACTTGTCACACGTTGGTGTTGGCTCAGAAGATGTAGCTGACCATATAATATATAAATAAATAAATATATCTATATATAAAAATTTATAAATTAAAATATATAGTTTGTGTCATAATATTTCATCTATATAATCATGGAATTATCATCATCTATAGAATACAGCATTCATACAGTGTAATTTATCATTTGTATTATAATATTTCATCTATATAATCATGGAATTATCATCATCTATAGGATATAACATTCATACAGTGTTGTCTGGGGGTGTTTTAGGCTGTGCTACAGAAATAGGCACGTTCTGAAGCTTCGGGCACGATTTGTTGCCTCTGTGGAGGGTTTTGTTGCAGGAGCACAGGAGGCAGGGCTGGAAAGTCAGTGCTGGACTGTCCTGCAGTGCTCTGGGAGCAGGAACGGTCTGGAGGGTTTTCTCCCAGGAAAGGAGAGAGAGGGAATTGTTTGCTGAAGTACAGGCAGTCAATGCAGTGCAGGAAAAATGCAGGTTTTCAGCTTTGCCTCCATCTGCCTGGGGAAAATGGGCATCAGGCTGAAGTGACCACCTCCTGGCACCAATTTGAGGTTTTTTCAGGGTTTTTGCTTAGTGAGCAAACCCCTCATTTTTGAAGAACCTCCTGGGCAGTCTCACATTTGCTTGTCTAAGCCCAGGAGCACAGAGTTAAATTTCTGCAGTCTGTAACCTCCCTTGTCTGCAAGCTTCTATTTCCATTAAGGATCAAGCTCAGATGCAATTGTAGCTTTGCTTTATAGACTATTAAAAGTTTAATGTATAAATGCCTCCCTTCGCCAGAACTTTTTGGCAGGGTCGTTTTCCAGCCCTGAAATTCCTACAAAAAACATGGAGATCCCCCATTGCTGCACAGGCTCAGCTGCCCTTGAAGGGTTAATTATATTATGTCTCTTTTTTTTTTTTTTTTTTTTTAAAGCAGGGAGAATAAGCTGTAGCCAAAAGTAAAAGTCATTAATTTTAAGACAGAGATGTAAGCAAAGTTTCCTTCCCCTCTGCAGGTTGGTCAGGGTAGGCTATGCAGTAATTGAAAAGTAAAGGCAATTGAATTACAGGCTCCTGTCCAAACCGAGTGCGATTTCTTCTTCTTCTTCTTCTTCTTCTTTTTTTTTTTTTTTTTTTTTTTTTTACAACCTCCATTGCATCAGAACTAGGCAGTATTCCTGATGTTCTCATGTGTGTTAATGCTGACTCACAGACTAACTTGCACAAGAAAAAAACACACACAGGCAGCTCCACCATAGTAGGTAATGAGCTCCAGCAAGAAGCGGCGGCTGATGTTTTGTAAGCTTGTTTTAATTGACCTTTGCAGATATTTACTTTTATTTTATAAAGCTTTCTGCTCCGTAGTGGCACGCTGGGAGGACTGAGTCATGCATGTTATATATTGCCTGCTCTGCTGTTGTGTACTAGGAGTGAGGAGAATGGGATTCAGCATGGCACTTGTCTTTCTGATGTGTTCCGGATGGGAATTAGTGCTGTGCTGGGATGCTGCAGGCAGGGTGATGGGCTGCTCTTTGCTTTCTGGTGGCTGGAACTTACTCGGGGTCTTGAGTTTTTATTAGATGGCAAAATCTTCCATTCTGCAGGATAATTGTTTTTGGTTTTTTTTATCCAGGTCTCTCCCTTTCTCTTCTCCTTGCAGCAAAAAAAAAAAAAAAATTAAAATGTTGCATTTTCTATTTTTGCTTCTCCTTGGTTTGAGAGGCTCTTAAAATCAGTGATAGAGAAGGGGGAAAAAACCCTAATGAAATAATAATGGCAGTGCCACGCTCTGCCCTGGCTGAATGACGGCACTTTGGGAGCCTGCGGGGTGGGTGACCTCGAGGAGCCGCCGCGTGCCCGGGTGCCGGTGACTCACCTTGCAGCAGGACAGGGCTGGGGCTGGGGCTGTGCCAGCCTGTGCCAGGGGCCTGGGGACGGACCCCTGGGGGCTGTGCTGGGGTCCTGGGGACAGAGCCCTGGGGGCTGTGCTGGGGTCCGTAGGGAGAGACCCCTCAGGGCAGGGCTGGGGTCCCTGGGGACAGAGCCCTGGGGGCTGTGCTGGGGTCCCCAAGGAGAGATGCTTGGCATTGTGCCAGGGTCTCCATGGAGAGACCCCAGGGCTATGTCAGGGTGTCCATGGAGAGACCCCAGGGCTGTGTCGGGGTCTCCATGGAGAGACCCCAAGGCTGTGTCAGGGTCTCCATGGAGAGACCCCAGGGCTGTGTCAGGGTCTCCAGGGAGAGACCCCAGGGCTATGTCAGGGTCTCCAGGGAGAGACCCCAGGGCTGTGTCAGGGTCTCCATGGAGAGACCCCAGGGCTATGTCAGGGTCTCCAGGGAGAGACCCCAAGGCTGTGTCAGGGTCTCCAGGCGGAGATGCTTGGTGCTATCCTTGGGGTCTCCAGGAAAAGACCCCAAGGCTGTGCTGGAGTTCCTGGGGCTGTGTTGGGGTCTCCAGGGAGAGACACTGCACATGTGCTGGGGTCCCAGGGAGGAGGTGCTGGACCTGTGCTGGGGTCCCTGGGGCTGTGCCAGTGTCCCCAGGGAGAGGTGCTTGGGACCATACCAGGGTCCCCAAGGAGAGACCCCGGGGCCGTGCCAGGGTCCCTGGGCAAAGCCCTCAAGGCTGTGCCAAGGTCCCCAAGCTGAGTGCCCATCACCCCATCCCAGGCTGCCCTGGCAGTGGGGCCACACACCCCTCCTGATCTGCATCATCAGCATTAATCCAACTCCCTTTTCCATCTTTTCCCCCACTCCCTGCCCCAGCCTCCAGGTCTGTGCTCTGTGTGAACTTCCAGGCCAGTGTTGCTTGGCTGCTGCGTGAGGGCTGCCTGGGTGTCACTGAGCAATATTTGCAAATTCACTTTGGGCTCTTAATAAGGCAGAAATAATCTCCTTTTTCCCCCATTGCCACTGGCTGCTACACTAAAAATAGGGGCCGCTTGCCACTTGCAGCATTTCAGCAATAAACCCTTTGGAGCTGCAGCTCCCGGTGCTGCAGGAGAGCAGCCTCTCCAGCACTGCCATTTGATTGCTGAACTTAACCTTGTTTTCCCTGAGCAGCATCCACAGCACCCCAGGCCCTCTCCCTTCCCCTCCTGGATTTGCTCACCCTCAAGGGGGGGATGCTCCGGTTTGGGGTGGGGGGTGCAAAGGCTTTTTTGGCTTCTTGGCTCCCTGACACAGCAACTGGCAGTGCAGGGAGGGGGATGCACAGCCTAGACCTGAAGTGCATTTTATTTGACTCAGTTTAACTCTTTATTTAACTATTTTATTTAAGGCATTACAGCAGCTCCAGACTCAGGGAATGGTACTTGGCCCCTGAGTTTGCAGTGAGTTGTTGTGTATTTTCCCTTGGGTTTATATAAAAGTGCATTTCCTGTGCATTAAAAGGGGGGGAAATAACCCCAAATTCTGCACTGAGGGCAGGGTAGGTGGCACCCTGTGCCTCGGGGGGGACTGGGTGCCCCTGCCAGCCCCAAATCCAAGGGTGGGATTTCCCCCCCTCTCTCCTCATTTACAGAAGAAAGAGAAGTTTCCTTTGACCCTTTGGGGCCTGCAAGGGCAGGACTTTTCAGCTCTTTTCTTTGGAGGGGCTTTGGCTGGGGGGGTGAAATTTCAGCCTTTGTGTCCCACCCCCAGAGGGTCCCTGTCCCTTTGTCCCTGCCCCAGCTGCTGCCCAGAGCACCTTCCTGCAGGAACTTGGGGGACAGTTGGGGCTTTGCAGGGGCTGATTCACCACTGAGGCTCTTTGTATGTTGTTTGGCTAAGAAAAAAGACAATTTAAATACATTATCTAATTATTTCTGATTACTCCTGGGGGAGCTCTGATGGCAGAATCTTCTCCTAGGTCGATGCTTTTTGCCTTTGTTGCTGTCGCCTCATCCCGACCTTTTGGGCCTCAGAGCAGGGAATTAGTTTGGAAAAGAGCAAACCTGCTTTTCTTTCCCCAAAGCAGATGAACGGAGAGCCTGAGAATTCCCAAACTCTCCTGGAAGTTGTCTCAAATAACGGCTGCATTTTTTATGAACATCTTGTGACAAGGGCTGTGACTTTACTAAAACCAGGCAGAGATGTCCAAATTGTCCTGCTGGATCCAAGAGCTGGGAAAAGGGGCTGCCATCAGAAAACAGAGGGATGTTCTGCTTGAATGCTCACATATGTCAGATCATCAAAGCAGGAGGTGTTTGGCTGCTTTTAATCCACTTTGGTCCAAGTTTTCCCGTTTGGAAGTGCCCAGTTGATGGTCTGTCACCTGTAGGACTTGGCACCCCAAAGGGAACTGGATTTTTGGGGGATGTTGGTGGTGCTGAGGGCTCCTCCTGCACTTTGGGGCTCAGCTCAGCTCGGGAGATGAGATTGGAAAAATACAGTTTACATCTGGAATTGCAAAAGTCATTTTCCCTGCAGAGCAGCTCCTGCCATGTCAGATGGGCTGAAGCCATTTCAAAGCCTTCAAAAGTCCCTTAATGCTTTATTTAAAACAAAAACCCCTCATATTTAATAGATCTTTCTAAGTTAGACATTATCAAGTGTTACTGCTTTTGCTGTCCAGTCACAGTAATATTTCATTGCTGTTGTTTCTAGAAAATGTGAGGTTTGGTCATGACCAGGTTCTTCTTGGTTCTCAAGACTTCTCTTATTTCTTGGATTTTGGGGAGATTTGGTGTTGGTGGGTTTGGGTTGGGTTTTTTGGATTTGTTTCTTATGTATCCTGATCATAAAAAGGCAGAGGGGGGAGGAAGAAACAGAATTCCAGCAGTCCTGGCTGGCTGTTTGTTGGAGTGGTTTGGGCTTTTGCAGCTTGGCTCATGTTCCTCAATGCTCTTTCTAGACCAAACACTGTTCCCTTTCTCACCATTGCCCTCAGAGCCGTATTTTGGGAGGGCCCACTTGTGTGTGGAGCATCTTGGTTCCAGCTCTGACTTCTCCTGAGAGGTTGTACATGAGATCTGCCAAGGATTTGGGAGGCTGGGACACTCTGGTGCTTCTCTCTGGCTTAAATATACCCTAAACCAGCTCAGTTTTGGTGGTTTGGGGGAGACAGGGGTTGCCCCTGGTGTGCCTTGTTTGTTTATGGAGCAAATTCTAAGCAATATTAATAATTAATATCTATCCTTGGCTCATCCCACACATCCTGCCCTGCTGGGTCCAAGGATGTCCCATCCAGAGCCTCCCTGGTTTATCCTCCAGCTCAAAGGGAGCTCCTTCTGGAAGAAAAGAGAAGATCCTTCTCCACCCATGGTCTGCCATCCCCATGGGTGAGGCTTCCCCCACTGCCCGAGCAGTGAAGTTTGGTCTGTGTTTCTCAGTAATTCTCAGAGATCCAGAGTGGATCTGTGTTTCCCATCCCTTTTCCAGCGGAGAGGAGTGGTGGGATGCTTGGAAGAGGTTTGGGGCTCTTGGCTTGGCTGCTGAGGCATCATCTCTGAACTTCCTCACAAGGTGTCACCTCAGTCCCCTCTGGGTGCCTTTGGCTCCTCATCAGAGGTCCCAGCAGAGATCCCAGTGACGTGCCATGGGCTCAGGGAGCATTCCCAGTGCTCTGGGAGTGAGGGATGTGGCTCTGGGAGGCTGCAGGGCCCGTGGGATGCAGAGCAGCCGTGCTGGGGGGTTTCTGGAAGTGGAGGGGGGGGCAGCCAGGCCTGGTTTGCTGCTCTGGAGTTGAACTTAATGCACCAAACTCAGCTTGGCTGTGGAATTGGGAATCTGAGCAGGATCAGGAGGGAATGCCCAGCCCTCTGCTCCCTGCAGTTGTCCTCCACTAAGGATGGGTTCACCTCCCTTCTCCGAAATCTGAACTGTGTGTGACCATCTGAGCAGAGCAATTGAACCAAATCCGAGACCAGGGGCAGGACTAAAAACACCCTGGGCAAGGGAGAAGGAAGCAAAGGGAGGCCCCACCCTCTTTCCCAGAAAAAAGCACCAAACATGCTCAATAAATGCGAAGGTAATTTAAAATCTGAATCCAGGAGACAATGTGACTGGGATTTCATTACTTAAGCAAATGGATTTGCTTTTAGTGGATTCAGCCACAGACTGAAAGAAGCTTTCCCCAAGGGGTAAACATTTTTCCTGCATTTGAAAGGCTGTCTTGTGTTGGGGAGGGGCTGGGGGGGCAGGACTGTGGCTGCCCAAGGAGCACCTTGTTTTGGGGCAGATTTGGGCATTCCCAAAGCTCTGCTTTTGGGTGGGTGGTTTTGGGGAGCTGTTGGGGTGGGATGCTGGGGCAGGGGGGATGCTGGGACAGGTGGGGTGCTGGGACAGAGGGGGTGCTGGGACAGAGGGGGTGCTGGGACAAGGGGGATGCTGGGACAGGTGGGGTGTTGGGGCAGGGGGGATGCTGGGGCAGGTGGGGTGCTGGGACAGGTGGGATACTGGCACAGGGGGGATGCTGGCACAGGGGGCAGGATGCAGGGGGTGCTGGGAAGGAATTCAGGGGATGCTGGGCAGAATGCAGGGGATATCGGGGGAGATGCAAGAGGATGCAGGGGACATGCTAAGGATGTTGGGGGATGCTGGAGCCATGCAGGAGGGTGATGGGTGGATGCAGAGGTGATTCAGGAGGATGCTGGGGAGATGCAGGACAATGATGGGGGAATGCAGGAGGATGCTGAGGACACAGGAGATGCAGAGGGGGATGCAGGAGGATGCTGAGCGTGCAGAGGATGCTCGGGAGATGCTGGGGGTACAGGAGGAAGCTGGGGGGATGCAGGGGATGCTCCCCACCCCTGCTCCCTGCCTTCCTCCGGCCGCAGGAGTTAACCAGCAGCAGTGCCAGCTCTGCAGACTGTTTGGAATAGTTTAAATGCTTTGACACTCTGGATGTACTAGATGGCAGGGGAGGCAGTTTACAGCGTAATTCATATGCAAAACTGCACTATAAATTTAAAACCTGTCTCAGTTGCCGTGGCACCACTAAGCATTTCATCAGCATACAGTACAGTATTTCTGCCATCTTTGTTTGCATTGCAGTGACTCATCAAAAGTCTGTCTTGTACCAACACTGAGAGCATTCCTCTGGCACTGATATTTCTCTGTTTTTAAAGCTTCGGTTTGAAACTGGCATTTACTTCAGGTCCCTAATCAAAGGGCTCTATTCATTGCAGAGAGCAGCCTGAATGTTAATCTGCATCCGGCCTATTCATTTAGATGCTGTGCGCTGCCGGCGAGATTTGACTTGGTAAAAGCTTCAGCTCCAGCAGATACAAACCCAGGGCTTGATACTCTGTTTTATTTCCCCCTCCGATCGGGGGACTCGGAGCCCCTCGGCGAGCGGAGCTGCTCAAGGTACGTTCGCTCCCAGCCGGCCGAAGGCACCGGGAACTTCCTCGCTTGGAAGGATTTTTTTTTTTAACCATGCAGATACAATTAAATTGGCTCCGAGTGTGTTCCCTTTTCTTCCTGTTACCCCGTGGCCTTGCAGATAGGACTTTTTTTTTTTTTCCTTTTTACCCAGCAATGGGAACAGAGCAGCTCTTTGTGGGTTATTATTTTCTGTGCAGGGATTTTTTTTGTTTAATCTTTCGTAGATAAACTAATTTTTTTCCCCCTTTTTTTGAAAAATATCGGTCTGCCGAGCTTGCAGTACTAGTTAACCGTAGTTTTGCTCAGTAGTATTGAAGGCAGAGAGGGTTTTAACCCTGCTGGACTCCTGGGGGAGGGAACACGGGGGGGTTTGGGCTCCGTGCCGGGGGATCCGCAGTGATTTGCTCCGCTGGAGTTTGGGAGCTGGGGCTGCGCTGGCTTTACCTGCTGCGGGTCTGCACGAGGTGCCTTCCAACGCCGGGCTCTTTGGGGGCTGTGAAAGCAGGAATTGTGCCCGTGGCCACAAGGTACAGCCGGCCCTGGAGAGCTCCGCGCTGGCTGCGGAGCCGGAGGATCCAGCGCGGGGTGCTCGGAGGGGCCGCGGTCCCGGGGCTGGGGGTCCGGGGGGGCTCTGCCCGCAGCAGGGGCTGGGCTGGGGCTGCCCCTGCCCCACTTTGCCTTTAGGGAGGGAAAATAAGAAGCCAACTTGGTCGGCGGGCTCGCTGCACCACTTGGTTTGTTTTATTGGGGCTCAAATATCTGGCTTAATTTGGAGCTAAGCCTGGTTTTGTTGGAGGATAAATGTGTTGAGAAGGGGTTTAACTGTTGAAATGCTCCCTCTTTCTGGTGCAAATGGGAAGATTGCTTTTCAAAGTGCTTTTTCCTGGGAGCTGTCGCTCCGGCAGAATCCTGCATTTATTTCGGGCAGAATGGCACATTGTTTTATAAATATCTTTTCTGTAGTTTCAACAGAGCTGCTGGTTGTTGTGTTTCTTATATAATGCTGCTGAGATCTGTCTGACTGTCTTTCCTTTGCTTTACTGTTCTCTCCCATTATCGTTCAGATTTTCCTGCATAAAGTAAAAACCCCCCGGGGAATAAATCAGTGGTGCTTATTTAAACAGACCACAACTCGAAGGCAATACTTGCATTTTGTGGAGTATCCTTGGAATAGCATTTCCCACGTCGGTTGAGAACATTGATAAGTAATTTTTACAAGCCATTGCTGTTCCGCAGCGGCTCCCAGAGCTCGGCTTGGAGCCTTTGATGTCGGCTGAGGTGGGTTCCTGTGCTTCGCCTGCTTTGGTGAACTGTCTAAAACCGCCGTTCCTCTCTCCCTGCCTTTCCCTTTTTCAGATGTGCCCTACTTTGGATATTCCTGCATTGAATGTCTGAGGAGCTCCAGCCGATCCTGAGCCATGTCGCAGATGTTGCACATAGAGATTCCCAACTTTGGGAACACCGTTCTGGGCTGCCTGAACGAGCAGCGGCTGCTGGGGCTCTACTGCGATGTCTCCATCGTGGTGAAGGGCCAAGCCTTCAAGGCTCACCGGGCCGTCCTGGCCGCCAGCAGCCTCTACTTCCGAGACTTGTTCAGTGGGAACAGCAAAAACGCCTTTGAGCTGCCGGGCACCGTCCCCCCCGCCTGCTTCCAGCAGATCCTCTCCTTCTGCTACACCGGGAAGCTGACCATGGCGGCGAGCGAGCAGCTGGTGGTGATGTACACGGCGGGCTTCCTGCAGATCCAGCACATCGTGGAGAAAGGCACGGACTTGATGTTCAAGGTCAGCTCCCCACACTGTGACTCTCAGACCACCATGATCGAAGACCCCAGCTCGGAGCCGCAGAGCCCCTGCAACCAGCTGCAGTCGGCCTCGGCGCCCTACGTCATGTCCCCCTCCATGCCCATCCCGCTGCTCACGCGCGTCAAACACGAGAACATGGAGCTGCAGGCGGCCACGCTGCCCGGCCTGCCCGCCAAGCGGCCCCTGGAACCCGGTGCCCGGGACGGGGCCGGAGGTGGTGGCACCAACACGGGGCCCCTGAAGCTCTCCCGTGTGTCCTACTACGGGATGCCCAACCTGGCCACGCTGATCCCCAACGTGCAGCAGGTGCAGTACTCGCAGGGGGAGCGGACCAGCCCCGGCGCCAGCAGCATCCCCACCACAGACAGCCCCACCTCCTACCACAACGAGGAGGATGAGGAGGACGACGAGGCGTACGACACCATGGTGGAGGAGCAGTATGGGCAGATGTACATCAAGTCCTCCGGAGGCTACTCTGGTAAATGGGTGTCTCTGTCCTTGGGTTTGCTCCCCTTCAGTCATTGCTTGGTCCTGCTCGGGCCACCATGGGTCATTTTGGGTTGTTCACCAGGCTTGTGTCTTTGGGGGCTTCATTGGTTCATTTTTGTAGCAAGTTGCAGGAAGGGATGCACGTGGTGGACTTGGTGCTGGTGCCCAGGTGTGGCATGGGCATGTCCCTCCATGCCATTGATCATGGGCTGTGTCTCCAGCTGGGAGACTCTTCAGATGAGAGGCTGCATCATCCACCATGGTCACATCATCCACCATGGTCACATCATCCACCATGGTCAACTTAGCCCTTCACTTTTTGGCTGAGGTTGCCAACAAGGAGGAGCCTGGTGGTTGCATGAGCCCTGTGGTGGTGACACCCATCCCAAGGTGGTGGCTGAGCTGTGGGTCATCCAAGAGGGTTGGTCATCTGACATGGGTGGTCATCCAAGATGGGTGGTCATCCATGGGAAGGGAAGCATCTGCTTTTGGTGACCCAGTGAGGGCTGGGCGGTTATTTTGGGAATTCATCTTCGTCGAGGTGCCAGACACATCCCCTCTGTCCTGGCTTTTTAAAATAACATTTTTTAAACTGTGATGAACAAACGACATGTGGCAGAAAGGAGAAAAACACCAGCTAAATCACTTTCATAGATGTTATTTAGGAGTATCTGCAAAAAGAAGAAAAGAAGGACTTTTCTCCCCCAGTGCCCCCCTCTCCTTTGCCAGCCTTGCCTTACACGTCGCTGTAGGACAGGGAAGAGCAGTTTGAGGGGGCTTGATGGTTTTTTGTTTCAGCACTAGAAAGAGAATTCAGTAAAATCCCTCTCTTACCTTCCAGAACCCATGATTAAGGGATGGTGGTTCAAATCCCTGAGACAGGAGGTGGCTTCATTTTGGTGTTGCTCATCCTGGAGCTGCTGCTCAGCCCTGAGGTGGGCACAGAGGCACGAGAGGCCTCTTTTCTCTCAATCCTTGGACAAACACCCCCTTTCCTGGGCACCTTGCAGGGCTCAGACCCTCCTGAGGAGCAGGGACAGGTGAGGGCACAGAGCCAGGGGCTCAGGACCAAAGTGGGAGGTGCCTGCTGGGCCCTGGTGCATCTCCATCCCGCCTGGATGGAGCTGGCAGCATCCCACGTGGAAGCTCAGCCTCACAGTGGCCTCCCTGTGGGAGCTGCAGGTGTTTGTGGCAGCAGCTTTGATTTGTGGGTGCTCCCTGGGGAGGGACATCCTTCCACTGGCTCCAGCCACACGTGGCATTTGCTCGCCTGGAGTCACCTCCCCTGCTCTGGGTCCTGGAATTGCTGGGCTGATGTTGCCAGCATTTGACTCTGGTTTGGTGATGAGCTGGTGTTGACGAGCTTTCCTCAAAGCAGTTTGATTTTAGTCTTAACCAAGGAACAAGATTTGCAAAATACAATTTCTGTTACCTAAAGCCAGGCTTCCCTAGTACTGAGAACAGGCTCACCCCCTCACGCTGTCCCACTCCATCCCACCCCATTCCACCTCATCCCATCCCATCCCATCCCATCCCATCCCATCCCATCCCATCCCATCCCATCCCATCCCATCCCATCCCATCCC
>JAWWEV010000039.1:2332422-2348076 GCA_035583235.1 Hafferia zeledoni | reverse complement strand
TCCAGCCTCGTTGCTCTTCTCTGGCCCCGCTCCAGCCCCTCAATCTCTTTCCTGACCTGAGGGGCCCAGAACTGAACCCAACACTCAAGGTGTGGCCTCCCCAGCACAGAGTCCAGGGGAAGGGTCACTGCCCTGGGCCTGCTGGCCACGCTAGTTTGGATTGGTTTTTTAGGGAAATAAAGGGGCCAAGGGATGCCTTGGTTATCCAGCAGAGCACTCTGGAATTTCGCTGGGGGTTCAAACCTGCCAACTGCTGGAAGCCACACTGTGTGGCTTTAGTTGAGAAGGTGGTGATGGGTCAGAAGGATCTTGGAGGTCTTTTCCAACCTGATTCTGGGGTTTGTGTGCCAGCAGGAGCCGGGCAGTGCTGGCATCTCCCAGCCCAGCCCCGGGAGCAGGAGAAGGCTCAGGAGGAGGCTCAGCCCCACACCAGGGGCTCAAAGCCTCTGCCCTTTTTTGGCATTAAACTCCCAGTCCCATTTTCCTCCCTGTAAAACACAGATGTTTAATTTTAGGCTGGCAGATGTTTCACTCCTGGCTGAGAGCTGAGGCGAAGGCAAGATAGGGGTATTTATAAACCAGTAATATTTTTCCTATACTAATTCCAGATTACCTCCCTGTATAAATAGGTCACAAATCAAATCTCTGCATTCCAGTGCCTTGTTATAAATGTACTATTTGGACAGTGTAAACTCTCCCAGTTGGGGCTCTGTGATGGATCTGTGCTGTGGTGCCTCTCTGTGTCCTCTGCCACAGGTTCACACACTCAGCTCATGCTGCTGGTGCCATGGCAGGGGGGTATTTTTGGGATAGTCCCACTGCCAGTGGAAAACAGGCTGATGGGATGGAAATGTTGGTTAAATGGTGCTGTTTGAAAAGATTTCTTGCCATGTAGGGGACAGGGGAGAATCATCCAGGTGTTGCATCCCTGGTGACTGGTGGGATCATGACAGGCCTTTTCGTCAGGGCTTGAGACTTCTGTTTTCATGTTGGGACTCTAAACGTTAAATTTTGGGTGAGGCTCCATCACTCTGATCTTTCTGTACCTCGAAATTCCAGTTCTAAATGATAAATAGCTGTTTGCTGCCCACAGGATTATATTGAAGTTGATGTGCAGTTTTGAGAACCCACACTGGTGGGAAATGGGGGTTCATGAATGATTTTGGAGCCCTGGGGTTTGGAGTGCCAGGAACTAAGGGCATAAGTGAGTGCTGGTGCCAGGAGTGTGCCCAGCAGTTCCCAGAGGTGCCAGACCCCAGACACTCCCCCATCACTGGGGAGGGTCAGTGTGGGCTCAGCATCTCTGCTCCCAAACACCCCAGATGGGATGTGCACCCATCCTGGAGTCCCCAAACCCTCGTGGGCTCTGCACAAAGGGGTGGAAGGCACTGCTGGACAGGACAGTGTGTTGTGGGGACAAGGGGGACATGTGTCCCGGCATCATGCAGAGCCTGGAGCATGGACCACTGAGTTAGTCTGTGGCTGTTTCTTCAGCCAAAAAACCCCAGAAAAATGGTGATTTCCCATTCTGGAGCACCTGTTGCAGCTGCAGCATCCATGTAAGTTTGGGATGAAAGGATATATCAGAACAGATAAAATATTCCAGTATTTGGCTGGCAGCTCTCGTGGCTTCCTCTGTAATGATTTCCTGCCCCTCTGTGCTGGCTGGGAGCTCCTCTCTTGCTCAGGAACAAAACTGTAGCAAACAATACTTGCCATTGTTTGCCCTTTCATTCAAAGGGAAGGAGCTGCTGCCCTCTGAAGATACAGATTAATTAGAAGCGAATCCTATCCTGTTCTCCGGAGCATAAAGGCCAAACAGAGTGGCTTTCTTTGGAACCAGGGCCCAGAGTGGCTCTTGTGTCCTGCTCCTTTACATAACTGATTGCTATCTGCCCACTGGAGGTGGCACTGAAAGCCCAAAATCTCTGCTTGTTTTTGTTTAGGATCGGGGAGTTTTGCTCAGGCTTGAATGGCAACAAAGCCCCCAGAGTGATTCGTGGCTGTGTTTAATAAGAGATTTATAGACAGCGAGTCAGCAGGACAAATGTAACCAAAATCCAGCAGTGGGTTGAGTTACAGTTGGGCTTTTTAGCTGAATTTTAGTTTGTTTTAAGAAGTATTTGATTTCACAGGAAGAAATAGAAACTTCTCCGGGGCTCCTTGTGTAGGAAGTGAAATATTATCAAAAGCAAAGCTCTTGCAGGCTGGATTGTCTTCCTGAAAAGCTGCTTTTCATTCAGGAAACATATTTGACACCGAATTTTTCCAGGGAGGTAGAATGAACACAGAGTTTGTGCTGATCTTTCTCTTCCCTGGGTCATTGTTGCAACCACAGAACCTCTTTGGCCCTAAAATTTGGTTCTTTATTGGGTGTTTGCTCTGGAAGGTGGTGGAGCTGGAGCTGTTTGCACTGGGGGGGTTAAGTGCTTAATTCCTTCAGGAACACCAGTCTGGAGGAAGACTCTTGATGAGAAGGGAGGAGGTTCAAGGCTGAGGTCTCCTCAGTGTTGGGTCACAGGCCCAGGACCTTCTGCTCTGAGCTCTGTCTCATTTGGGTTATTGATTGCAAATACTTTCCCCGGAGACCCACTGCCTTTTCATCAGTAAAAGAATACCAGGAGGCCTCTAAAAGACCTTCTGAGAGTCCCTGTGGGTCTGAGCATCCCTTCAGCAGCTCCACATCTGCTGCTTTTAGGGGTGATGGAGCTTGTGGGGGCTTTTCACCTCCATAATTGGTTAAAGTAAGAATGAAATATTAAAAATGCAGTTTTACCCAGCCTGGGCAGAGAGGGGGGATTGGATGGGTTATCTATACAGCTCATAGGGGTTATATATAGAATTTTACCTTTGAATTCAGCCTCTGTGTGACCTGCAGAGGACTCTGGTGGGACCTCACTGGGGTGTCCATTCCTGCTGAGCCAAGAATCCTGGCAAGGACAGCAGAGCAGGCCTTGCCTGGGTGCTGATCCCTCCATACCCACCACCCCTCTCCTTTTGGTTTGTTTAAGCTGGAAATTATTGTTATTTAATTGGATATACTCTGCTCACTCTATCAAAGCCTCAAAGTACAGCAGGTCTTTGATAGTCCCCCTTGGTGTGAGCAGAATTTGACCCCCATTTGACCCCTTGGACCAAGGGCTGGAATTGATGATCTCGGAGGTCTTTTCCAACCCAGTCAATTCTATGATTCTGTGATCTCCAGTGGGATCTTGGATCTGGATGTTTGGGAACACTGTTAAACAGGGAATGTTGCAGGTGGGCAAAGTTGTCTGGCAGGAGCTGGGATGGCAAGAGAAGTTGGTTTAAAAGCACCCTGTGAATTGTTCTGCTGCTGTTTGGTCCTTCATCACTGGAGGAAACGCTGCTGTCCATGAGCAGGGGGCACCCTCCTGGTATTGCCAGGACTCTGGGGCAGCAGGGAGTGCTGGGGTGGGGATGCTGCCAGCCCTGTGCCCGCATGGGATGCCACGGCACAGCCTGGAGTGCAGGGCATGTCCTACTTAGAACACTGTGCCATTGTCCCCGAGCCACCAGCCCTGGTTACTGCAGCAACAGCACCACAGAACTGGGGATTCATCTGCACGGAGCCAAAGTGGCCCCAGAACTCGGCAGGGGCTGCAGGGACAGGCACCTCGGGGGCAGGAGACATTCTGGGGGCAGAAAGGAGGCTCCTTGCTGCAGGTTTTTGCTTCTCTCTGTGTCCCCAGACAGCAAAGCACAGAGCTGGGCAATGGGCACAACATCCTTCAGTCTGGGGAAAAGGGGCATCATTGCAGAGCTGGGCTGGGTTTGTGCCTGGCATTGGGCACAATATCCCTCAGTTTGGGGGAGAAAAGGGGGATCATGGCAGAGCTGGGCTCAGTTTTGTGTGTAGTATTTGGTACAATATCCCTCAGTTTTGGGGGGAAAAGGGGGATCATTGCAGAGCTGGGTGCAGTTCAGCTCTGGGTCTGCTCCCACCACACCCTGCACTGGTTGTGCACCCACTCAGCACTGATTTGCTGTCCAAAATTGTCATTTTAAGCAATCCTGTGGGCTTGGACTGTAAATGAGATTGAGGAGCAAATCTGTGTGCCCACAAGTCCCAGTGCTCAGCACTTCCAGCTTTCCCATGGGCCTGGTTGCTGCTGGGCAGGGCAGGGCTCTGGGGATGGCACACTGGGGCAAATGGGGAAAATCTGACATTTTGGCATTGAAACCACGTCTTACTAAGATTTTTTGGCTTGTTAGTCGGGGTTTCTCTTGCTGTTGGGAGGAAATGTTGCCCTCAGGAGGCAAAGAAGGTGCTTTGGAGGGGGAGCTGGAGGTGCTGTCCTTGGCAGAGCCTGTGGTGACCTTCCTCAGGGCAGAAGGTGCCTGCAGGCTCTGGATTTTAACTTCAAGAGGGAAAAAAAACCCCAGAAAAGTAGTTGTGGTGCTGGTGCAGGTGTTGCTGAGTTCTCTCCCTGCTTTGGAAGCCCCTGGTGGAAGAACCTGCCGCTCTTCTGGGAGCGTTTGGGAAGGCAGCTCCCTGTGCCAGCTGTGCAGAGCTGCCCATTTTCATAACTGATTAACTCAGGGAAAGTTAAAGCATAATTAGCTGCCAAGAATCCCTGCTGCAGAATTCCAGGCTGCTGTGGAGGATGGAGGGGAGGGAGAGCAGGGGATTTTTCCCAGCTTTCAGGTGGCACCTGCCCTGCGGCCGAGCGAGCGCTGGCACATCTGGAGGGAGAACATTTCCACCTGGAGGGAGGAATATTTCCACCTGCCACATGGAAAAGTCAAAGCCTGACCTTCTGGCAGTGTTGTGCCTGCATATTAAGTTGTTTTAATGGCTCTCCCTTTTCATTTTTGCAGTTGCTCAAGAGAAGCCCGAGCAGATCCCGCTGGAGAACCGTTCCTGTGTCCTCATCCGACGGGATCTCGTGGCTCTCCCAGCCAGTCTCATCAGCCAGATTGGATATCGTTGCCACCCAAAACTCTACTCAGAGGGAGATCCTGGAGAAAAACTTGAGCTGGTTGCAGGTAATGAGGGGTAACTTTTCCTTGTTGGTGTTTTCCTTCTGGCATTGTGTTCTCCATCTTGCCGCCGTCGTGCATCTCGGGTGCCCTTGCTGTGTCTTTCTGGAATTATTCATCACCAATCATCTTTGGAAAAGTTCTGAGTTGCCTTTAATTTGCTGATAGAAAAAAAAAAGTGTCATTAACAGGATTTATTCAATTGAATTAATTTAGCATTTTAATTGAATTCTGCAGCTTGTGTTCTCCCCCAGCGGTGGAAGCTGCAGCTCGGCCGTGTTTTCATTTGGATGCTCAGATCTAAAAACCCAACACACCCTCCCCCCAAAAATTATCACATTATAAAATTTACCAAGCAAAGGAGATAAAATTTGTGTCAGTGAACCAGCTTTGAACAAACCTGGAAAAGTTTCTCTAAAGATTTACTAAACAGCAGGAAGGAAGAGAAGGAACTGAGTTTGGTCCTTTCTTCTATCTTTATTTTCATTTTGGGGGGAATTTACAGTATTGGGAGAATTTGCTCCTTCTCTCTAGAGGATTTATGGCCAGTGTGAGGTGGAAGTTTTTAGTTTTGATGCCACTGCTGATGTAGAGCTGATATAACACCTGTACAAAAAGGCACAATCAATCCAAATCAGTTGTTCTTCCTTTCTGCCCATTTATCTCTTGGTGAGTGGCAGGATTTTGTTTTCAGTCTGTAGAAGGACTGAGGCTTTCAGGGGATGCCCAGGATGGGACTTTGATGGAAGGCAAAGCCCAGCAAACCACCCCAAGTATTTCTTTTGTATCTGGAATATTCATTTTGTACCCATTTCCATTTTATGTGAGGCTTCTCAAAGCCATCGAGTGGTGCAGGTTATTTTCACAGTGAGAGCTGCAAATTGGCTTGAGGCAGCTCTGCTTGATTTACATTTTTCAATCTGGAAAAAAGAAAGTAGATGAATATCACTAACTGATAGTGGCTGCCTGGGTTATTTATCATTTATTAAAGTGAAGTTCCCCTCGGTGCTGTCTGGTGTTCTCTGTGATGCCTTATCTCTTAAAAGACAAAATAAACCCAGCTAATTCCTGTCTCAGACCTGGGCAGACCTGGAGGGGGGTTTGGTCCTGCCAGGAAAGTTTTCCTCAGCTCTCCATGGGGAGTGTTTTCCTTTTGGCTCTGCTTTTTCATGCCATGGTTTGTTCTGCCAACTTGAGCAGCAAACTGAGAGGATCTGCAGCAGGTTTGAGGTCCTGCCAGCCCCTCTGAGGGCCAGGCTGTGAGTGGAGGGGAGGATGGGGAAGAGAAATGGGGAATATTTGCTTGGAATCCTGGAGTATCCTGAGCTGGAAGGGCCCCTTAAGGATTACTGAGTTCAACTCCCTAAAACTCAAAACTCTTATTAAATAAAAGGAAGATGATGGGATGGCTCAGAGATCCAGGGGGATGCTGGATCCTGGCCCAGGATTTGTGGCCTGTGTGTGCCAGGGAAGGTGCCAGGCTCAGGCTCAGGCTCTGCTTCATCCAGAAGGTCAGGGACAACCATCTCTCCTGGAAATCCAGGAGGTGGTTTTATTGAGATGGTTTTGTATCTTGAGAACAGAGTGTGTTCTGGATCCAGATATGACCCATTATTTAAACTTAATTAAAAGCAAATATCAAAACTGGCTCATGTAACAGAATGCTGGAAAAATGGGATAATGTCTCCCTGGAAGCTGATGCTGAGGCAGGAATGGTTTGTCTGGGTGTAAAACAAAAGGGTTTGATACAAAACCCTCTGTAAAGCTCTGCCAGACCCCTGGACATGTCCAGCTGCTTTGCAGGGGCTCCTTTTTCTTCCAGAAAACATCCTTAAAGGCAGCACATTCCAAGTGAGCTGTTCTTGTGCATTAGAAAGAAAATTCCCTGCTCAGCAGAGAAATCAAGAGGTGATGGGCTGGGCTTTTGGCAAGGGTTAGATCTGCACCCAAGTACCTCCTCTGTGCTAGATGGGAGTTTTCTTTCATTTCTAGCTACAATCTCTCACTGGAAACAGGAAAAGGTCAAATGCATTGGGGGTTTCTCCCTTCAGAAAGAATAAATCTGATCTGTACATACAAAATCACAGCATAAAGCCTTGCACTGTGTGTGTTGGTGAGAAAAGTCCTCTCATTTGATTTCCTTGGACTTCCTTTCTGCACAGATAAAATTGGGTGCTGGGGCTTGCCAAGCCCCCAGGGGACTGTGGTGAGAGTCCCTGCTGGGCTTCTCCACAAATCCTGCTGTCCTTGCTGGGCTTCCACAGGAGCACGTGAGGGACACGCTCCTGCCCAGGGAGGAGCTGCTGGTGGCTCTGGGACCATGGCAGGGCTCTCATGGTGGCTCTGGGACCATGGCAGGGCTTTCCTGGTGGCTCTGGGACCATGGCAGGGCTCTCATGGTGGCTCTGGGACCATGGCAGGGCTCTCAGTGGCTCCTCCTCTCCACCCCTTGCAGGCTCAGGTGTTTACATCACCCGGGGGCAGCTGATGAATTGCCACCTCTGTGCTGGTGTCAAACACAAGGTGCTCCTGAGACGACTCCTGGCCACCTTCTTCGATCGGTACGTCCTGATGCTCCCTGTGCTCTCCCAAGGGATCAGTTCCCTCCATTTCCCAGGGTTTAACCTTGTGCCATGGGTGCTCCCTGTGCTCTCCCAAGGGATCAGTTCCCTCCATTTCCCCAGGGTTCATGGGTGCTCCAACCCCTGCATGTGCCACACTCCATTCTGTGCTTTCTCTTAATGATGCTCAAACGCAGTTTTCCATTTCCATGCACGAAGTTTTCCAATTCTTTGCCTTGAAATCCTGGTGATGGCTCCAGCAGAAGCTGCAGGAGGGCAGGGCAGTGGCTGTCCCTGCAGTCCCCACTCTGAGCAGCCTCCTTTGCCTCTCCCACAGGAACACCCTTGCCAACAGCTGCGGAACTGGAATCCGGTCCTCCACCAGCGATCCCAGCAGGAAGCCCTTGGACAGCAGAGTCCTTAATGCAGTCAAATGTAAGGACAGAGGTTTGCTGCTTGGGTGGGACAGCATGCCAAGGGCAGAGCCCACACCTGAGCAGGGAGGGCCATCTCTGTTGTGTAATGGTGGTGAAATTAAATTACAGGAAATTAATTTTTTAAGTTGCATCATTTTTTGATTGCCCAGAGAAGCTGGGGCTGCCCCATCCCTGGAAGTCTCCAAGGCCAGGTTGGAGCAACCTGAGCTGGTGGAAGGTGTCCCTTCCCATGGTAGGGGATGGAACAAGGTGATCTTTAAGGTCCCTTCCAACCCAAACCATTCCATGAGTCTGTAATTTGGCAGGGCTGAAGTTAATTTTTGGTGGATTTTGTCAGTATCTCAAAATTAAACATTACTGCTACTTGACTGGTTTGCTCTGTTTTAAAACACTTATTCTGCAGTTAATGAATTTATTGATAGGTGCTCTAAAAAAGGTATTTAAATTGGGGGTTTGGCAACATTTAGAGCTGTTGGTCATCAGCAATAAATGGGCCCCCAGGAACCAGAGAAGCCCCAGTTGTTTCAGCCCTGCTGGGTGGGATCTGCTCTCCATCAGCTGCTCCCTTAGTTTTACTCTATTTCCTGAAATATATTTAGTAAACTTTTTTTTTTTTAAATATACATAAAATGGGAGCCCTGCTGCAGATCACAGAGTGCCCTGGGCTGGTGATCCCAGTGGGGTTGGATCAAGGGTTGGACTTGATGATCTCAGAGGTCTCTTCCAACCCAGATGGTTCTGTGATTCTGTGGGTGAACCTCCTCTCCGTGGCTCACCTCTGTGCCACCTTTGTGCCACCTCTGTGCCACCTTTGTGCCGGTCCCTCCGAGCTCTCAGCCCTGTGTATCCCTCCCTGTCTTTGCAGTGTATTGTCAGAATTTTGCCCCGAGCTTTAAGGAGAGCGAGATGAACGTCATCGCGGCCGACATGTGCACCAACGCCCGCCGCGTCCGCAAGCGCTGGCTGCCCAAGATCAAGTCCATGCTGCCCGAGGGGATGGAGATGTACCGCACCGTCATGGGCTCCACCACAAACAGTGTCCCCCTGGACCCCGAGTTCCAGCCCAACACTGCTCAGGTCTTCGAGCAGCGCATCTATGCAGAGAGGAGGAGCGACTCGGGGACTATCGTAGCCTTGAGAACTAACACAGTGAATGTAGAGCTGAGCAACGGATCCAACCAGTCCTTCGAACAGGGCGAGGACGCCGAGGGCGCCGGCTCCGTGATCCAGGAGGCAGCTGCCACAGATGCCCTGGCATCGGATACCCAAAGCACTCCCCAGCCTTTTGAGCAAGGCTCGGGCTCCTCCAGCCGGCCCGAGACTCCCGTGAGGAGACAGGATGGTACTTATGGAGGGACTTTATAAAGAGAGCAAACATTTCATGACCTATAAGGGATCTGTAATACTAAAGCTGCTTGCATGCATTACTAATACAAAACAAAAAAATGTGATCAAGCCACTTACCTACTGAACTGCTACTGTTGCCTGAAAAAAATGTGATTTTTATTCTGCTTGTATTTAAAATTTATGAAGGAAATAATCGCATTCGTTATACTGTAAACGACTAGGTCTGTGGCGACCTACTTAAAAAAATATTGGGCTCCTTTTTTGATATTCCTGAGGTTAGTCTATAAGATTGTAGCTTTTTCTTTTTTTTTTTTTTTAATTTTTCCTTTCCTTTTTTTGTTTTGTTTTGTTATGTTCTGTTTTAAGAAGGGGAGGAGAAAAGCTAGCCACCCCCCACCCACCACCACCCCGTCATCACCCCATCCATCACTCAGCTCAGAAGGAAAGCCATCAGTAACCTTGTCCTCTACGGAGGGTTCTGTCACTGACCAGGAAAGCGAGGTGTGTTCGGGTGCAGGTGCTGTGACTGGCCGTGTTTGTCTCTGCAAGGGCTTGAGCCAAGTGGGACAGGGTGGGGGAGATCTGGTGCTGGAGGGAGCCCCAGGCCGTGGGGCTGTGGTGCTGCTGTGCTGGGAGCCTTATCCAGCTCCCGGGAGCACGAAGGGTCCGTGGGAATTGAGGCTGGCGCGTGTCGGGAGGACTGTGTGGGATGCAGGTGGAGAGCCTGGCCGGAGTTGTGGTTGTTGTCCTCGGTTTTTTTCCCCAATACGGCTGGGTTTGGGTTTGGTTTCTCCCTCCCTCCTTCCTTCCCTCCCTCCTTCCCTCCTTCTCTCCTTCCCTCCCTCCTTCTTTCCCTTCTCTCCCTCCCTCCCTCCCTCCCTCCCTCCCAGCGACTCCTTTTCCTTTGCTTCTCTGTGTTTGCCCCTTCACATCACCCACTCCTGGGTGGACAGGCTGGTGTCACCCCAGTGCACCAGTGCAGGTCCTGGGGCACCTCCTGGGGGGCAATGCCCCTCCTCAGTGCCTGTGAAGGGATTTAGGGAGCAATCTGAGCATGGAAAGCACGTTGTTCTTGCTCCAAAGTGCCTGGAGCCGGGAGCTCTTGGCATCGGCTCTGGCAGCATCTGCAGCGAGGGCAGCACACGGTGCAGCTGCCACCGTGCAGGCCTCACCCTCTGCCCCTCCCTCCCCTCCAGGCCAACCAGGCTCTTGGGTTTTAATAATTTGGAGTGTATTGGATGCAAAAATTTTTTTAAAATTACATAGATTTGTGCCCTTCTGTGAAGAGGTTCTGGGGAGGGGGAAGTGCTTTGCCTCCTGCTCCCCCTCCCACAGCCCCTTCTGGGGAAAACCCAGTGTGGAGTTACTTGTCTTTGTTTTCCTTGTTGCAGGCTGATGTCCCCAGGCTGTGGTGGCTTTGGTGGCCCCAGGGATGCCAAGGCCAGGGTGCCCTCACGGGATGGGGGGCAGTGACGTGAAAGCCAAGTTTGGCTTTTTTCCTTTTTTCTTTCCTTTTTTAACGATGATTATTTTTACTGTGACTTAACGACCTGCTTTAATGACGTTTGCAGCTTGTTCTTTAACACGTTTGGGACTAGAACAAGGTGCACAGAGTCACTTTTTGGCTGCTGTGGCTGTGCTCCTCTTTTCCTCCCTGCTTCATCCCTGCATCCAGACAGTGCTTTGCTCAGGGTTTTCTTCCTTCTTTGTATTTCCGATGGGAAAGGGGGAGCGGGGAGAGGATAACCCAACTCTTGGCCATTTGTTTTGTTTTCTTTGATACTTGAAGCAGTTTTTTGCATCATAATAATGAGGCTGCCCAGCCTGTGCCACTGCTCCTGACACAAAAAATCAGTGCGGAGGGGGGTCCTGCCCCACGTCTTGCACAGCTCGTGGGTTTTGGGCACAGCTTCGTGGGGGGACTGGGACACCCTGGACCAGGTGTCAGGGGGCTGATGCTGGTGGAGAGGTGTGGGATGCTTTGGAAGAGTGGGAATGAGCACAGCCAGGGGTTCTATTTGCACTTTACCCACGTCACTAAACAAAACTGGGGACCACAGGGCTGAGCTCGGGGTGGGTTTGTCCCCAGCCATCCCCAGGGGGACGGAGCCATCCGGCCCTGGGGGTGTCCCCGTGCCCCTGGCAGCAGCTGCTGGAGGGCAGCTTGGGGGGCTCAGGGGGTCAGGTTTGGCTGAGGACCCTCCTGATCCCCAAAAGTTTGGGTTTGCCAAAAGTTTGAGGCAAGCTGGGAGCGCATCCAGGAGTCAGAGATCAAAAGTCGTCCCTTCTGTGTGTGTCTGTGTGCATATATATATATAAATATATATAGAGAAAAGGTATTGCAAAGGATTCCTCCTCCTTTTTGGCACTTGCTGGGATGGGGAGCAGGCTGAGCCCCCCAGCTGGGGCTGCACTTGGCTGTAGGGATTAATTCTGGACCAAACCTGTTCCCAGCCAGCCAGCGGGGCCTCCGGGGGGGCAGCAGCAAAGTACTTGAATGGCTTAGGACAGAGAGTCTGGAGAGAGTCAAGTTGCACAGTGAAAATATATATTTTTATACCTAGCACAACTTCCTGTATATTTTGGGGGTTTTTTCTTTCTTTTTTTTCTTTCTTTTTTTTTTTTTTTTGGATTTGGGTTTGTTTTATTAATTATTATTATTATTATTATTTTTATTAGGAAGGCAAACTTCTAAAATGTGAAGGGCGTTGGGTTTTTCCTTATCTGGTAGATGAGGGCAAGCATTTTGCACTAATGTTTCCTGTGTGTGGAGGATTAATGATATGTTTGAAAATGTTATATGGTAATGATTGTATTCTTCCGATAAAAAAAAAAAAAAACAACTAAAAAAAAGGCAAAAAAAATTAACCCCTTTAAAACACTGAATGTAAGGTGAGAACAGAGCAGTCCATCGATTGTATGCGGCTTTCCTGAGTGCCTTAGAATTTTTTGATCATTTTTTTTCCAAGGAAAACAGACGAAGAAGATCAGATCATAACCAACTCCTTCCTCCTCTTTGTTTACGACACTATTTTCAATTCTAGAATTTGGGGCTGCTTTCTAATGTGAATAGGAAACTGCATTCATCTAGGTCTGACAGTGTAAAATCCGAGCATCAGTATTTATGGTATGTCTGCACCTTTATTCTTATGCTTGACTAGTAGCAATATTACCTGTATATTATATATCTAAAGTTATACCAAGCACCTTTAAAGAGCGCAGAGTGTAAAGCACCCAGTTACTGCAGCTGCCATAGTGTAGGACCAGCTCCTCTCCTCCTCATTAGCGCTAATTAACGCGCCCCCCGAGCTGCCGCTTCGCCGGGGGCTGCATGACCTGACCCTGCGCTGCCTCCCGGGCTCGCCGTGTCCCTCCAGTGTCCCTCCAGTGTCCCTCCTTGTCCCCGCCGTGTCCTCTCGTTGTCCCCGCGGTGTCCCCGCCGTGTCCCGGGGCCATTCCCACGCCTCTTTAATCCCCATTCCCCCCGGGCTGGAGGGCAGGAGCCGCTCGGGGAGGAGGGATGGATGGATGGAGCGGCTCCTTTTGCCACCGCCGCGGGTCAGTTCTGTGGATTCCCTGGGAGAATTCCCTGAGGATGAGCCGGAGTCGGGGCTGAGCTTGGCGCGCTCGGGGCTCGCAGGGTCCGATCCCCCCAAACTGGAATTGCCGCCGCCTTTGGGGGTTTGGGGGAGCGGACCCACCGCTGGTCCTGCCCCAGCGTGGCCACCGCCCGTGGGAAACCGGGCTGAGCGGCGGGATCCCCCCGGCTGTGCCCCCACCATCCATCCCATCGCCATCCGCAGCATCCCGGGATTCAACTGCTGTTCCAAGTGTTCCTGCTCCGAACGGTCGCGCTGTGCGAAGGGACCCCCGGAGGGAGGGCGGGACCCCCAGCCCGGAGCTCGTTCCCACTGGGAATCCTCAACCCTCCCTCGAGTTTCTTCCACTCTTAAAGCGTTTTGCACAGACACACACACAAAAAAAAAAAAAAAAAAGAAAAAAAAAGAAAAAAACCACCATTATTTTTATGTCAAGATAAAAAAAAAAGCCAAAACTTGCAATACTATTTTTAGCAGACAAGAAGAAGAATAATAGTAAAAAAAAAATTAATAAATAAATGAAAAACAACGGAGTATAAATGTATAAATATTTTTGACTTGAACATTTGGATGGCACTTGATTCAAATAGAACATTAATCCTTTGGACAGAATGTTTGGGGGGAAAAAAAGGACTTAAAAGTACAAGGTTGTTTTTAAAGCGTCTTCATAGGGTATTAAGTAGTACTGTAATTCATGACTGTTAAAAATACTTTCTGTGCTGTAAGAAAATCTCACAGTACCACTGAATTATGTTCCTCGACTGTCTCAGCCACGAACGATGCTAGCTTCTTTTTTTTATTATTTTATTTTGTTTTTTATCGTGCATTATTCACTAGTATTTATGTGCTCTTACTCTGTGTAGTTCAGACTGTTATTTTGTAGCCATGGCTGACAAGATATATCAGTAACTAAAAAAAAAAAAAGAGAGAAAAGATGAAGAGCCTCCCCCTCCCCGAGCTGGAACTGTGCTCATAGCTGTTTTCATATGATGAAAAATCCATTTAAAAAAGAGAAAAACAACAAAAAAAACCCCAACAACCCAATGTGATCATTAATTGTAAAACGCTTTGTAAAATTCACATTTACAAAATAATAAAGTAAATTACAATTAAAAGGTTTGGTTTGCTGTGTTTTCTGTCTGTCTGGGTGGTGGGTGGGAAAGAGGAGGGGTGGTTAAAGGGGCTCTGAGGGTTCAGACTCCCCTTCCAGGTATGAAACACACCCCAGACTTGGCCAGTTGAAGAATTTTGTCCAAATCTGGAGGGTTTTGGAGTTCCCTGCTCCGCTCTGGGCTCTCTCCCCACTCTTCTGGTGTGGCTTGGGCACCTTTTGTTTTTTTTCCTGGACACATCACACATTCCCTCCTTCATACTTAGGAAAAAATCCCATTTATTGTTATTTTTGTTATTATCATTACTATTTAAAACTGAATTTTCCGCCAAAGAGGCTGAGGTGGAGTGGAGTGCCCAGGACCGAGGGTGCTATTCTGCTCTCTGTAATTCTTGCCTTTTTTTTTTTATTATTTTTTTCCCAACCCAATTGGCCATAAAATTGCTGAGGAGCTGCATTTCCTCTGCTTAGCGAAATAGAAGTGCCCAAAAACCCACTTGCAGTTGGGGTTTCATTTAATCTCATCTCACTGCGAGGAAAAACACAGAAAACTTGGGTGCTCGTGTGCGTTCCAGAAACCATTTCAAACTGATTTATTCTAAATGAGTTGTTATAATCAGAATTTTCCTTATGAGCAGCTTTCTTGCAAACGTCAGGATTTCAGGGGGAAAGGGAAAAAAAAAATAAAAACCCCCCAACCCATCGTCGGCCCAATCCAATATTTCAAACTGATTACTCTGAAACACCAGCCTAAAATTGGGCCTTTGGTGTGCAGCGTTGGCAGGGTGGGTGTATTATCATCTGCAGAGAGTATAAAAAGATAAATGAGTTATTTAACCAAGCAAACGACGTTGCTGTGGAAATGGGCTGAGGGAAATGCTCGGGGGGGGTTTGGCTCCCGCTGGGAGGGCACCGGGAGAGCCAACTGGGCTGGTGGGCAGGGGCTCTGCTGGGCATTGTGTCAGTGCTGGGGTCATCAAACAGGAGGTTTCCCCCAGCCTGGGGTGGGGTCAGGATTTTGGCAGTGCCCTCCAGGTGAGAGGGAAGTGCCCAAGGGAGGTGAGGGGGCACCCCATGGGTGAGCTCTGCCCCAAGGCATTGAAAATTGGCTGTTTTATCCCAGAATCCCAGACTGTTCTCAGTTGGGAGGGACCCACAAGGATCATCGAGTCCAACTCTTAAGTCAATGACCCACAGAGGGGATTGAACCCATGACCTGGGCATTGTTACAGCCAAGTTTGAACCAACTGAGCTGATCTGAGGTATTGGATTTCTGGGAGCAGCTCTGGGCTTTAAGACCTGGCCTGTCTTCATTTTCTTGGGATCTGCTCCATCCACAGCACTGCACCTGCTCAAACTCTCTGAATTTGGCTCTGGGGGCCATTGCAGGTGTTGGACATCGGAGATGTTGGACATCGGAGATGTTGGACATTGGAGATGTTGGACATTGCAGAAAGTGTTTGCCATTGCCAGTGTTGGCCACTGCAGGTGTTGGACATCAGAGATGTTGGACATTGGAGCTGTTGGACATCGGAGATGTTGGACATTGGAGATGTTGGACATTGCAGAAAGTGTTTGCCATTGCCAGTGTTGGCCAC
>JAWWEV010000039.1:2321263-2332322 GCA_035583235.1 Hafferia zeledoni | reverse complement strand
TGCAGGTGTTGGACATCAGAGATGTTGGACATTGGAGCTGTTGGACATCGGAGATGTTGGACATTGGAGCTGTTGGACATCGGAGATGTTGGACATTGCAGATGTTGGACATTGCAGGTGTTGGACATTACAAAAGGTATCACCCATTGCAGAAGGTGTTGCCCTTTGCAGGTGTTGCCCATTGCAGATGGGATGGGGCAGGGACAGCAGGGTGGGACCCCAAATCCCTGGTGGTGACTCCACTTGAGGTTTGGACCCCAAACCCCTGGTGGTGACTCCAGTCCTTGCTGGGTTTGGCCCAACCCTCACCCAGCTCTGGGGCTCTGCTCACTCTGGGACAGGAATTAGATGAGTCTAATTCAATGAAAGGGAAAAAAGGGACAAAAACAATTTAAAAATGCCTTGCCACAAAGCAAGAGGAGAGATAAATCCAGGAGGGGAGTGTAATCTCACTGCCTGGGCCTCAGCAGGAGTTACAATCCATAAATTATTGCATCTAAAAGCAGCTCTAATTTCACTGTGTGTGATTCACCAGAACCCACCACGGTGCCCTCTGCACCCCCTTGTTTGATTAGACATTTGTGCCCAGGCACAGCTCATGCTTAAAATAACATTACTGGAATGGAGATGGACAAGAGAATTCATTTGGATGGAAATCAATTTGATTAGAAAAGTAAATTACCCACAGTCCATGAGCAGCATATTGTGGGTCGGAATAATGATAATAATAATAATAATAATAAAATATATAAATCAGTGGCAGCAAAGGATCTTTAATGTTCTCATGGAGTGGAGCTGCCTGGGCAGTGGCTGAGCTGGGATTGCTCCCACGTGGAGGCAGGGAGGGATCCCCAGGCCTTGTGCTGGGATACCCCCAGGGCAGAGCTGTCCCTGTCCCCAGTGTCCCCTGTGCCACCAGGACACCCTGCAGGGGATGAGATTCCTGTGCCCAAAGGGATGGGCAGGCACTGGGCATGGCTGGGCACAATCAAAGGGGGTGTCAATGGGTTTATGTGGCTGGAGGTGCCTCCAGGGCACCCTCAGCTTCACAAATGTCCTTTGCTGTACCCAGGGGTGATGCTGCTTGGAACCAACCCCCTGGCTGAGGGGAGTGCCCCCCCCTTCAGGGCCACCCTCCACTGCCAAAGGTGCCACCAACAAGGTGACAAAGAGCCAGAGAGGCCACCAAGAGCCAGGGCAGGATCCCTGGGTGCTCCCTCCAGGTGCCCTTGCCCTGCTCCAGCTGCAGTGTGAGAGCTGCACACTTTGCTGAGCTGGGATATCTTCTAAATAATCAATTGGTATTTAATTCCCATGTGATAACTGTCTTATTAAATCTAAATTTAATGTGTATTTGGGAAACCCTAATTTAAAGTGTTACTGCATGCACCATCTGGTGTGCTCTCTAAATACAAATGCAATAACATAATTCAGAATTACATCATAAAAGTAAGTTATAAGAGATTAAAATGCACAACTCTGTTCTCCAGTCAAGGCAGCTTTTATGCTTTTGCTCCTGATTTGGGCACAAATCACAACCCAAACCCTGATTAGGTGGGTTTGTGCAGGGATTTGGGGTTGAGGAAGAGCAGGAGTGCACAGGAGAGAGGCTGGAGGAGATCAGGAGCCAGGAGTGCTGGAGGCACTGGAGATGTGGAAATGCTGCCCAGAGGAGCTGGGGCTGCCCCAGCCCTGGGAGTGCCCAAGGCCAGGTTGGATGGGGGGGTGGGAGGTGTCCCTGGTGGAACTCACTGATCTTTAAGATCCTTCCAAGTAAAACCATTCTGGGATTCTGGGATTCCATGAGACCCTCTGCTCCTGGTGCTGGGCACAGGGAGACTCAGCAACTCACCAACCTGCCTTTGGCTGAAAAATCAGTCAAATATAACCCAGAGTTGGGTCCATCAATGATCTTTTATAGTGGCAGTAAATCTAATTTCTCTTCAAAACCCCCTATTTTCTCTCTACCTTGAATGAAACATGAGATTCCTTAATAGAGAGGGAAATTAAACTCTAGTTTTATTGCAGTTCCTGTAACTGGTATCTAAGCTATTAATAATCAATCCATCCTTGCTTAAAAGCCACCATTTATCACCCCAGTGAAGATGAGCTGACGGGCACTGGGGGGAAAGGACAAGTGACTGCAATTACACTTGGAAAACTGTTATCTGTGCCACTGCCCACTGGGGAGAAGGGATGGCACTGCAGCTGGTTCTTCAAGCTTCACATCCTTTCCCCCAGCTTCTTTATTGTTGGCTGGTTTTCCGTTTCCTTCAGCCTATGGGTTACCTCAGGTTGAGGAAGGACTGAGGGGAGGGATCTGTGTTGTCCCAAAGCTGTGGGATCCTCCTTGCTGGGTCCTGGTGGGTGTAAATGCCCCCCCTCAGCTCCTGGGCCATCTGGGGACATGGTGTGTTCCTCATTCCCACGTGGGGACCCCCTTCCTGGGGAGATGGTGCCTCCAGATGCTCCCTGGGGACACTGTGACTGCAGCCACAAAGGGCTCCCATGGATGTGTTGAGGCCAGAGGGTCCCATTCCCTAATTTAGGATAAAATCCCCGTGCAGAGAAGGAGCAAACCCCTCCAGGTGCACCACAAGGTGCAAGGGAGACTCCAAACCTCTCTTAACAAAACCTCCCCACCAAAGCTGAGGAGTTTTATTCCTGCCCTTTCCAAGAGGGAGGAAGAGGCTGGGGCAGGAATTGATTTCCTTGAGTTCCTGGTATTAATGGAGCCTCTGACCACAGATCTCCCCCAGCAATATTTCTCTCCCCACCAGAATTCTCCAGACTCCAAACTTTTCAAATGAGTTTTTGCAATTTCAAATTAATAATTGTTCTGTCTAGAACAAGGATAATTAAATGCCTGTTCATCCTCATTATTGTCAGCCTTGTGATTTGTTGTTTTCTCTGTAATAAAATTAACCGGTTTAACTAATGGGTGCCAAAACTTGATAATTAAAGCTGAGCAAATAATTTGCAACAAATAATTTACCCAGTGGGTTTGGGAGGGCCCGTGGTGGGTCTGTGGCTGATGGTGAGGGGTTGGGAGCCAACAGAGGTGCCCAAACCCACTCAGGGCACCCCAGGGAACCTCCTTTTTCTTACAATGGCTTTTATTTTAAATGAAAATTCTTCTATTTTTTTATTTCTAAGGAAAGGTGTTCCCAGTAGGGGCTTTTTCTCACACCTGGAGCATAAAGCAGATGGTCCCTCAGGGCAGGGTGACCCTTGGATGAGGAATCCCATGGGAAGGAGCAGCTGCTCTCGGGTAAATCCCAAGGATGACACGGAGGGGGTCGAGAAATGGCAATTCCTGGGGAGGAGAGAAATTAAAATAATGAGCCAACCAAAGGAGTTTGGCCAGACAGAACCTCCTAACAAGAATGGAGTTAGAAATTACGGTTATTAGCAAGGTTTGACTCCAGCAGCAGTTAAAGAAGGTACTGCAATTAATTTGTACGTTGATATTACACATTCCAACGTGAGGGGCCATTAACGAGGTGGTGACATTAAATTTAATGGACTTGGTGAATGGGACACTCTGTCTGTCCCTCCTGGGTGTGTTCCCTGCCTGGCTGGGGTTGGTGCTGCTGCTTTTCCCTGCAGGGGCAGCGATTCCAGGGAGGGGATGGGGATTCCAGGGGTTGGGCAGGACCCTCCACACTGGGGGGGTCATTGCTGTGATCCCACCCTGGCTCTGGGGCCACTGGTGGGAAGCAAAGCTGTGCCCCCAGATTTGTGGCCCAACCAACAAGGCTCAGATGAACACCAGGAGAATAAGCAACGTCTCATACCTCTAAGTTTAAATTAAAAAAGCAATGTGCTGTTTATTGGCTCTGCTGAGTGTCTGCGGAGCGGGAGGCTCATAAAGATCATATTACAGTACAAGCCATTATGCAAAGAGTTTACTATATATACATTTCTAAATGCTTCAGCAAACAGCAGCCTCCTTACGAGCAGAGCAGGATAACTGGTTCGTTTGGGGTAACAAATGATCCTTGATTTGATTTTAAATGCAATGACAGCAAAATTTATTTCTTATTTAATCACTTGCCAGAGCTGTTGAGGATGGGATGGTATTAAACTGCACAATGCAGCATATGACTACTGAATCAGTGGAAATAGGCATAAGAATATATTATGTTTATAGGATAGAAAAAGATTGTACAGCAATGCATATAACCAGAATGGGTATTTTTGTCATTTATACAGTAGCTTATATCATTATTCCTTCCTGCTTCCAATTTTTCAGTAATAAAAATACAGGGGATGTGATTCTCTTTGCATTACAGATAAACCATCTTGATTCTTTATTAAATATTTTTATTAATCTGAAGTACTACAAAGCATTTGAGAAGATAAATCAGGCTCCGAATAGTCATTTCCTCTCTGCTATGGCTCTATAAAGTGGATTCATTTATGAGCACGCAGTACCCGAGAAGAAGTTTTCCATATTCATTAATATCCCTCCTTCTGGGCCTGGTGTTCTGTCCCACTGTACCATGCAGGAGGGTCTCCAAAAGAAAACAGGGATCAGAAATCCACTCTGGAATCCCTGCCTGGTTCTGTGTCCAGTTTATTGAGGAGTCACAACTCTGGGAGCACTCACAGCTCCAGTGGGAGGATGCCCAAGGTCTCTCCTCCTCCAGCTCCCCCAGTCCCAGGGGGAGGATGCCCAGGGTCTCTCCAGCTCCCCCAGTGCCAGTGGGAGGATGCCCAGGTTCTCTCCAGCTCCCCCAGTGCCAGTGGGAGGATGCCCAGGGTCTCTCCATCTCCAGCTCCCCCAGTCCCAGGGGGAGGATGCCCAGGGTCTCTCCTCCTCCAGCTCCACCAGTCCCAGTGGGAGGATGCCCAGGGTCTCTCAGCTCTGGCTCCACCAGCCCCACCTTGCACCCTGGTTGGAGACACCCCCGTGGCACCTTTGGGGTGATTTGGGGTTGGATCCATCCCTGTGCCAGCACCACATCAGCACCTTCCCAGCTGCTCTCCCCGGGGGATGTGGGGATCCCACCATCCAGCAGAGAGGGATTTGGGGAGCAGCCCCTCCTGGGAGGATGCCCAGTACGATGGGGCTCCCCCAGAGGCTTTTTGCCCCCCTAAGGTGTCTCTGCCCTCTCTCTGCCCCTCCATCCCGTCACCCCACACCCTCCCACCCCACGGAAAGCAGCGCTTCGGGTCCAGCCCGGCACTCCTGGCCAAGCCGCTCGGTGCCCGCTGTGCCCGGGGTGCCAGGGGCGGGGAGCGGCGCGGGGGCAGCTCGGAGGGAGCAGCCTCAGCCTTCGACAGCTGACAAGTCATTTACTCATCGGGGGAAGCTGCGGAGAGGCACAAAGGAATTAAAGCTATTTAAAACCCAGCCAGGTGTGCAAACAAGTTTATCCTCTTGTAACAGCTCGCGGTGAATCAGGAGGGCTCCAGAAAGGTTACAGCAGCCGGGGGGGTATTTCGGGCTCCCCGGGACAAGCGACATTTGGCACCTGCGCTTGCCGGGGCTCCCCGGGCTCTCGGAGCCGCTGCCTGAGCCCTGCCGAGCCCGGGGCTGCGGTTCCCTGTCCTGCCCCTCCATCCCTCCTCCCTGCTGGCACCCCCGGCGGGGCTGGCTTTGATTGCAGGTTTTACTGCAGCAGCCGTGGAACATTTGGTGGCTGTTCGGGAACAGGAATTACGGCGAAAGGCAGGACCCTCCGGAGCAGCTGCTGGCACAGCCCCAGCCTGGCACAGCCCCAGCCTGGCACCACGGCACTCCGGGGCTCCAAAATGCCCCTCCTGCTGCAGGGCCGCTCCCCGGGGGGATTTAACCATCCAGCTGCCCAGACTGCCGCTTGTCCCTGCCCTTGGGCATCCCTGCTCCCTCCAGGGCACCCTCACACGGACCTGCAGCCCTCAGCCCACCAGCACCACAGAAGGCCGTGCATGGGGCTTTCCTCCCGCTTTTCCCACTGGAATAATGGGAAGGAGGAGTTTGTCCCCACAGGGAACAGCTCTGGGCTGGCTGATGCCATGGCTGGAGGCAATTCAGGGGCTGTTACCCCTTTCCATACGTGCTGGTGTGTTTTCCTTGCTGGGAGCTTCTGGGGCTGCTCATAAATCCTCTGTCAGCCACAGTCGTGTCCCAGATATCCCAGGACATGAATTTGTTCTGTGGTTTTAGTGCTGGTGTAAAGGTAAATTATGGGAGTTGTCAGCATTAGCAAAACCATCCCCATCCTGCCTGCAAAAGCACAGCAGTGGGGCCTGGGGGCTGGAAGAGATGGAGGGGAGGTGGGACTGCTCCTGTTTCTGGGAATGACAGGGACCAGGCTGCTGGACTGGGGTTGGTGGGTTGTTCATGGTGAGGTAACTGGAATGGTGGTCAAAGTCAGGGCAGGGTGGCAGTGCAGGCACCTCAGCCACAGGAAGCTCTTTTCCATCCCTCCACCTCCCTCTGCAATGTGGAAAGGATGCCCAGAGCCCTCTCGGGGCCCATTGAGAGGAAGGTGGAAGTGGTGTTAGAGCTCAATCCAACCCAAAAACTCTCATGGCACTGCCAGGACTCAAGCACAGACACCTTGGGAAGCGCCAGAGTTGGCACCTCCATCCCACAGCAGGTCCTTGGGGATGTGGAGCACCAGCCCCTCAGTCCCAGGACACACAGACAGCATTTCACTTCCAGATACACAGAGAACATTTCACTTTCAGGACACATGGACAGCATTTCACTTCCAGACACACCAACATTTCACTTCCAGGACACACCAACAGCATTTCACTTCCAGACACTCGGACTCTGTTCAGCACCAGCCTGGGAGAAGTGGAGGAGTTTTCCACCTTGGCCAAGCAGCGCTCAGGGAGGAAATGAGCAGCAGCAGCTATAATTGAGATGGATGGGAGGGCAGCAGGCTTCCCCCAAAGCCTTCCAGCAACTGCCTGGAGAGGAATATGAAGTGCTGCTGCTCTCTAACGATCGCCACGCTGCGGCTGAATTATTAATGACGAGCAATGATTTCATATTTAATCTAAAGACTATTAATTACACTGCAGAAGAGCAACGCACCATCCTGAGAGCCCCTCTCACCAAGTGAATAATTCAGCAATGCCCCATATTTTGCCTCGGTGTCGGGGTGGGTGGTGACACGTCCTGCATGTTCAGGGCACACACTGGTGGCCCAAGGGCTTCCTGGTGCTGAGGAGCAGCCCCAGGCTCTGAGCCCAGCACTGTGGTGAAGGGCACTGGGCACAGGGGGGTTCCTGGGGGCTCCCCTGGGGCTGGGGGCATGGCATCCCCCTGCCCCAGCCTCACTGGGAGCCCAGGGGCAGCCCCAGCTGTGGGAACACCAGAGACAGATGTTTATTTGTCCAGGATTATTTGCTGATCGCTGTTACAGTGATCCAAGATGATCATTAAAAAGTGAAATGGGCTGTTTAATAATGATGCTGAGAGCACTCAGTGTGCCTCACATTACGAGGATGTTTAAGCATGAGCCCAATTAAGTCCCTCACATCCCTGCAGAATTACCCCAGTTGTGCAAACTATCAGCCAAGCTCCAGGCTCCTCGTACTCGCAGGCAGTCCTGGAGCCTGGCACTCTGCTAGAGCCCCATTTCTGTCCTGAAGCTAAATTAAAATCCTATTGTGCCAGTGCTGCTAATATTTCCTGCTCTTGTTTCCAACAATTAAATTGTGACATTCTGCCAAAACATACAAGGAAATGAGAAAACGCTGTGGATCAGCTGGAAAAAGCAGGCAAGTCCTCCTGGCTGCCTCCTGCCACCCAGATGCCACGGGGATGGTGGCAGGTGGGACAGCACCTGGTGGGTGTGGGGATTCATCACCCCTGTGTGGGAAAAGGGACTGTAAACACGAAGTTGAAAGGGTTTTCTTCTCAGTTTAGGACAGAAATGTGTGAACTGTGTGCCAAAAGGGAAGGCTGGGTTTGTGTGGGAAGGGGTTGGGGGTGCAGGGGTGGCAGTGCTGGAGCAGCTTTGGTGGCACTGCCCAGCTGGGGTCATCCCATCACAGCTGCTGATGAGGAAGGACATGAGGGATGATTTCCCAGCCTTGCCACCTGCAGTGCCCTGATCCTGCTGCCCTTCTCACACTGTGGCTGCACATCTTTTAAATAATTCTGAAAATTCTAATTCTTTTTTCCCTCTCCATCTGCTCTCCTGGTTGGTGCCCACCCCGTGCTCCCCAGGGAGGGCACGAGTGGTTCTCTGCCCCACAGTGCCTTCAAACCCCCCAAGTGAGCCCCCCAGTGCCCCCAGAGCGATGCCCCCCTGCTTGGCATGGGCTGTGGCTGCTCTTGGGCACAAAAGAGCTGGTGGGGACCCTGCAGAGGGACAGAGAGGGCCCAGCACCACAAGAGCCGCGGGTCCTGCCCAGCTGGTGAGAGCCAGTTCACTGCTGGAGGAGAAAGAGGTGGGGAGGAAAAAAGGCTGTTTAAGAAAGAAATGACTATTTGGTCATGGCTTAGAAGTTGGTACTTAGAAATTCCATGAATTTTAAAATAAAGACATCGTGAGATTTGAACTTTCTTTTGAATACTCGCAAAGTGCAGGGCCTGATACCTTGGGTGGCCATTAAGGAGCTGCGCCGGGAAGCGGAGAGCGCTAAGTACGGCTCTGATAGAGCAGTTAAACACCCTAATGGAATTGTGTTTGGAGAGGCTGCAAAGCCAGGTACGGAGCCCATACATAAACGAGGCCATTACCAGCCAGGGGAAGCGGTGATAGAATTTCATGAATATCCCCACAAAAAGCTTTGTATATTTATAACAAACTGCAGAGTCGTTTGGTGCACAGTCAGGGGCCTTTCAGAGCGATTCTGGAGTTAAATTGTACGACAGATCTGCGTGTCCCCGCATCGTATCGACTCCAGGAGAAGCTGGGTGAGACAAAAGGGGTGTTGGGGGTCCTGAACCAGGGCTGGCTGTGACAGCCTGGTGGCTGTTGGCCACCAATTCCTCAGTTTCCAACTTCAGACACCCTTCTCAGAAAGGTTTTTACGACGTTTGCAGGGCAGGGGAAGCAGAAGGGCACTGCTTCCCACCTGGGATGGAGAGGGGGGAGCTGGAGGAGCGGCTGCTCCTCTGCTGGTGCACTGGGGAGTTGCCAGGGGGCAAAGACAGAAGTTTCCATGTCTCAGGAAGGGAGAAATAAATCTGGGAGCCACCAGTCTCGAAGCTGGGATAGGATGGGGCTCCTGAGGGGCTTTGGAACCACAAAGGGAGGACTCAGAGAGCAGGTGAGAGTGGTAAGAAAAAAGGAGATTTCCTCCTCTTGGTGCAGTGAGGCACCAGCTGGGCTGATGGACACAGCTCAGATCCCATTGGAGCTGTTGGGCACAGACAGACCCCGGTGCTCCCCGTGGCTGCTTTGCTGGGGCTCCTGCACCAATCCCACATGTCCAACACAGGCAGGACACGTGTCTGCAGGCAGAACCCCCAAGCCCTCTGCAGGAACCCCACCCTCTCAACCTCTGCAGTGGCAAACAGGCAGGCCACCTCCTGAGCGTATTTATGGCTTTAATTTAAATAAACAGGTGCTTTAAACTTACAAAAACTTTGCTCTGCAACTCTTGCAAAACCTGAGCCCAAGTGATTGGTGCAGCTCAGGCACGAGCCATAATAAAATGCTAATTGCAGTTCATAAATTACCTCGGCCTGCCTGGCACCGCCGAGGGCCCTGGATGAAGTGTAGCATTCAATTTATCCTGGGCACGCTGCAGACAGCCCTGCCAGCCTCCCTCTTGTCCCCCTGTGTTGTTTTGTCATCTCTGGACTATCACCAATTCATCACAAAGGCAACTGAACTCGCCGGTGTCCACCCACCGGGTGACTTTGTCTTCGCTACTCTATGACTTCTAAATTAAATTGTCAAAACACATTACTGAGAAAAATATCGTGAAGGGGAAGTTCTTTACCCTTTTATCCCAGCTGAGGAGAGAGTGGGTTTGATTTGGAGAAAACACGTCGGCTTCATTATCCCTCCTGTTCTCATATTTCTTCAGCAGGAGAAGGGAGTCGATGCCCAGGTTGGGGAGGACATGATGGAGCATCTCACAGTTGTCTTGATAAATTCTGTGATTGCCCAGGGAAAGCTGGGGGGGAGGGTGGTGTGTGTAATTTTCACTCTCTTTGATTCCTCCCTCTCTCACACAATTTAAAAGATAGTGTGGGGTTTTGGTGTGGACTTCCCTGAGCTGGATGTTCCCACTCTGCCAGCATTAGTTGGGCTGGAATAATCTCCTGGGAGTCCTTGCAAAAGAAGAAATGAGCCCAGGAACTGTTCTCTTTGAATCCCAGAATGGGTTGGGTTGGAAGGGACCTGAAAACTCACCTTGTTCCACCCCCTGCCATGACCAGGGGCACCTCCCACTATCCCAGGTTGCTCCAGCCTGGCCTTGAACACTTCCAGAGGGGTTAAGGTCAGATAATGGAGAAGGTTCCTGCTGCTGGATGCAATCACAGAAAATAACTCACCTGGAGATGTAAAACAAAGTTCCTCAAGGGAAAGGAGCTGTTGATTCCTTTCCTCATTTCCCACGTTGGTCTCTGGCCATAATGGATCTGCCATAAACAGCAAGTAACACACTGAGCACTCATTGCTTTGGCTTTGGACAGTATTAACATAACAGACACATATTGTTTATTTATTCTGCTGTAGAGCAGGGGAAGTGCCACGTGTTTGAATGGGGCATTTCTAAACGCTCCCACTCCAGGCCGTTATGATGCATTAGCCATCAGTAGGCAAATTGCCTTGTATTTGCAATTTTATGGGTCCATTTTATCAAGCACACAGGAGCTGCATTCAAAGCCTGAAAATAAACTATTCCACTTGGGTTAGCCAAGCACTGTTTCAGCTCGAGACACGGCCAGAGAGCAGAAATCTCTTTTTTCCTCAGCCTCAGCCCCAGATTCATCCCCAAATATTGCCTCTCCTTGCAGCAGTGGCTGCTGAGAGCCCTGGGGGGCTGTGGAGCATCACAGAATCATAGAATGGATTGGGTTGGAAGAGACCTCTGAGATCATCAAGTCCAACCCTTGATCCAACCCCACTTTGATTACCAGATCATGGCA
>JAWWEV010000039.1:2287626-2311210 GCA_035583235.1 Hafferia zeledoni | reverse complement strand
TTAAACACCTCCAGGGACAGAGAATCCACCATGTCTTGATCCAACCCCACTGTGATCACCAGCCCATGGCACTCTGTGCCCTGGGCTGGTGATCACTGTAGGGTTGGATCAAGGGTTGGACTTGCTGATCTCGGAGGTCTTTTCCAACCCAATCCGTTCTATGATTCTATATTATTTTAAGTGTCATGGTAAAGCCTCAGAACATATTCAAAACCTGGCAATGTGAAGTTAGGGGGGTTTATTTCTTCAGGCTCCAATAGTTCAGGTGTTTGCAGTGGCTTTTTTCTCTTCCTTGACCACTGCCCATGGGGTGGAAATAAAAGGGACTCTGCCCAGGAGGTTTCACTTCCATGTAGCACTTCACAGGAAGGGCCCAGGCTTCTTGAGAGGCCAAACAATGACAATAAACCCCTAAAAAAGCAACTTTCTATGCCAGACTGCTGCTGTGATACAACAATAGGTACATTAAGTTCTGGGATGTTTGGTAACTCCCTGTCTAAATGTTTGACAGTTTCCTTTCTTGCAGTTCCAGACTGAGCTCCGGAAGATCTTGGTGTCCCTCATAGAAGTTGCACAGAAGTTGTTAGCACTGAACCCAGATGCAGTTGAACTCTTTAAGAAGGCAAATGGTATGAAAATACCTTTCTAGTTACTGGTTCAATGCTGGGAATTTGCTTCCAGAGCACAAGAGGGAAGTTCAGACCTTGATGTGGCAGCAAAGCTGATGCAAACTGTGGCAAAAGTTGCACCTTGTGGGTAGAGATTGTCCAAAACTTGTGGATTTTTAAGGTCCCTTTGGGAAGGATGAGAGGTTCCATTTTAAAATTCTTATAGGGATGGTAAAGAATAGTTGAAAATGCACAGAGTGGTAGTAAAATAAAGAGAAACTGTGGCTCTTGGTTTGGGTGGTGGGAAATGCTCCTCCTGCTACAACCAGATCCAGCTTAATTTGTAGATAAAAGATTAATAGGTCTTTAGTGACCCTCATCTATTTAATTATGTGGAAATCCCATGATCACGTGCGAGTTAACTGCCTTTTGTTTGAGATCTTGAACACATCTGGGCAAAGTCTTTGTCCTGGAAGAATCTCTCTGAGCCAGCCCGAGCTGAGAGCAGCAAATTAAACGATGAGGTGGCAAACTGGGGGCAGGAACAAAAGAAGGGATGGAGGAGAGAATGGGGCTTGACCTTAACACATGGCATTGCATTGACGCTGGGCTTTGTTTGAGCTGGCTGACATTGTTGTGTGTGTGTGTGTGCAGCCATGCTGGATGAGGATGAGGAGGACAGAGTGGATGAAGTGGCTCTGCGGCAGCTCACCGAGATGGGCTTCCCTGAGAGCAGAGCTGTCAAAGCTCTCCGCCTCAACCAGTGAGTAAATCACTGCAGATGCTTGGGGAAAATAATCTGCATTTTTCCTGGAGTTTCCTTATATGGGTCACCTAAATTTAGGCTGGGAAAAGCATTAGCTCAGAGCTGTGCTGCCTCAGGCAGAGTGCAGGTGGCACAGGGAGGGGAGGCAGTGCTGGGATGCTCTGGTAGGTCTGGGGGTCACAGGACTGCCAGGCTGGCACTGTTTCCAACTCTTACACTCACATTTCCTTCTGCTTTACAAGGCAGATTTGACAGAGGAAAAAGCAAACTTCCATCCACGTTGGGCTTTCAGCTGTAGAAACATACCTTGTGCTGGTCTTCAGAAACATTCCAGGAATATTGTGAAGGCCTGATAGCAACTACAGGAGAACAGTTCTTGTCCTGCCCTGAGAGCAGTCAAGCTGTGCTGCCTCACTCCTGAGAGGGCTTTGTTAGGCCAGTCTTGAAAATTCAATGGTAGAGAGTCCACAACATACTCCAGGCACTCTTTTCCAGTGTCTCAGGAAGACTCTCCTGCTGTCCTCCAGCTTTCATGTTGTAACTGAAAAGCAACCAGGCAAAGGTTTTCCCTTCCATGAACATGTAACAATCCCTGTGTCACATGAAGTTACATGTTCACTGAGGGATCACAGGTCTCTTCTGAAGTCACAGTGGGAGGGATTTCCCAGTGGGACATTTCCAAGTGCAGTTGTCCCTGTTGAATTTTGCTCTGGCTCAAGGCACACTGTGCATTTATAACATTTTTCACCTTTTTTCTTGTGTTAATGGCCCTCCTTGGTCACTGGGTGGGTGTCTAAGAGAGATCTCTAAGCTCCAAAGCTCTTCCCATCTGAGATGTTTCCATGTAAATTTAGAATGTGCTTCATTGGCAGTTTTGTTGACAGTTGCAAAGAGTCAGTGCTTGTCTGTTGTGACACACAGCAGGTGATGTTCAGAGCAGGGTGACTCCCTCAGAAATGCCTTTTAAACTGTGGGTTGCAGCTGTCCCAGCTGGACTTGGTTCCTCTGTTTTCTTGGCTTTGGAGATGATTGTGGTGCCCTGACTGTGCAGGGAATGGATGTGCTCCCAGATTTGCTCCAAAACATTATTTAGGACCTTTCAGGTACTAATTAACCTGCAAGTCAATATACCAGGAGAGTAAATGTATGAGGAGCTGTGCTGTATCTCTGGAGGGTTCCTCATCCCGGTGTTCCCGCTTGTTCCCCAGCATGTCTGTGACCCAGGCCATGGAGTGGTTGATAGAACACGCAGATGACCCTTCAGTGGATGCTCCCCTGCCAGGTCAGACTCCTGCAGAAGCCACAGCTGAAGCTGGAGCCTCCTCTGCTGAGGCAGCTGCAGGTCCCAGTTCAGAAGAGGGTGGGGAGGAGGCCAAGGATGAGCTGACGGAGATATTCAAGAAGATCCGGAGGAAAAGAGAGTTCCGCCCGGACCCGCGGGTACGTGCTGTGTGCCCCTCAGGGCTGGGGAGCTGCAGGCACCAAGGAGCAGGGAAATGGCCAGAGGGTGAAAGAAATGGGCCATCTGGGGGCGTGGGGGTTGTGCTGGCTTGGCAGAGTTTCAGTGGAATTGTGTAGGGAGTGTTTAAATTCAGGGATTCTGCAGTCGCAGAGTGTTCAGAGTTGGAGGGATGTTACTCAGGAATGCATTGCTGGCTGGGATAGCAGGATCTGAAGGAGTGACACTGTTACTCTGCACCTGAAAACTCACTGAGAGGACTGAAGTGAGACTCCTGGCACTGCTTTTTTGGCTGCTATCTGGGAGGGAATGGTGGCAGGACAGGAGAAGGTCCTTTGGCTGTACAACAGGCCAGGCTGGATGGGACTGTGAGTAACCTGGACTAGTGGAAACTTCCCTTTCCCTGGTGGGGTTGGAGCTGGATGGTCTTGAAGATCTCTTCCAACCCAAACCTTTCTGAGATTCTGTGAAAAGGACAGAAAGGTGTGACTGAATTTAGGGGGCAAGGAAAAGTATCCCCAGCGGACTGAAGTCTTGCAGCAAAGGTAGAAGTTGCCCTTTTTTCAGAACACAGGCCTGGCTGCAGTGACAATGTGTTGTTGTCACACTGGGAGCTCACCAGGAGGGGCTCTTTGACATCTGGCACTTGGGTTTTACCACTGGCTGTTCTTCAGATTTGGGTTAAAAGCTGCAAGTGCATTTGATGGCCTGGGTATGATTTCTGAACAATGAAACATTCTTGTCTAAATGCTTCACACTCACCAGCAGCTTAATAAACCCAGAAGTGAAATGAAATGGAGTGAATAGAACCACAAGTGTGCACAAAGGTTGGTCTAATGTGAACAAGAGCTTTGTGACAGGAGAAGAGTTCCAAAATAAGGGGTTTGTGCTTGTCCTGTCCTTCTTTCTACCTCAGGTACACTTGCCTTGTGTTCAGCTGTCAGTGTTGAGGACAGGAACTACCTTCACTCTTAAGATTCAGTTTTCTTCCATAACAAAGACACTTTTGATACAGGGTATTTGAAAACTTTGTTGATAAAATCACTAACTGGTCTACAAATGAAAACAATGCCAAGTTTTTGCCCCTAAAAAACCTCCTGCACAGAAGGTGAAAGGTTGTGATTGCTCTCATTTCTAATTTCAGTGTTACACTAATTAAACTGTGTAATTCCAGGCTGTCATTGCCCTGATGGAAATGGGATTTGATGAGAAGGAAGTGGTGGATGCACTCAGAGTAAACAACAACCAGCAAAACGCAGCCGTGAGTAAAATGTTCCCATTCTCTACTCCCCTGAAAGTCTGTTCAGCTGCTTCTTTCCCTCCCTGGATTGGGTGATGTTTTGCCCTATCATAAAGCCAACTGTTCCTGGAGGTTCAATGAGCACAGTGTGTCCTGTGCCTCTTTCAAATTGGGTGCACAACTGGAGTACAGAGGGTGTGGAATTGGGAGAGTTGCTCAGGGCTGAGGCTGATCTGGCCAGCACAGCACATGTGGACTTGCAAAAAGCTTTTCAGAAACTCCCTCACCACAGTCTGCAAAAGAGACTGTGCTTTCTGGAGAAAGGAAAAGGTATTCCCACTAATTAAAGGACAGGAGTAAATGGTCCAGCAGAGATTCAGGCCGTGCAGTGTGTAAATTACCATTTGGCAGCAATGCTTCCATAGTTTCTGGAATCAACAAATATTAAGGTTGTCCAGGATTGATTAGTCCCCTGCTGGGTGATATGTTAAGGGAAATTATGTGGACACAGTGACAGCCAAGGAATATCCTCCTAAGTATCCAGTGCTGGCTTCTGTTGGAGAGAGGATATTGGGGTGGATGGTACAAATGGATGGTGAACTGGTGTGAAAAGAAAGTACAGCTCAGTCTTTCACTGTGAGAGGAAAAAGAATTTGTAAAATGCCACGTTTTCCAAACTTTTGCATTGAGACACTTTGATTCTACTGAAATGTGCCTGGTGATTTCTTTCAGTGTGAGTGGCTGCTGGGAGACAGAAAACCTTCTCCAGAGGACTTAGACAAGGGCATTGACACCAACAGCCCTCTCTTCCAAGCCATCTTAGAAAACCCAGTGGTACAGTTAGGGCTGACCAACCCTAAAACTCTACTAGGTAAGTGCTGCCTGGGTTCCTGAGGCACATCCCTGTGTTCAGTAACCAATAAAAGTGGAGCCTGGATGGTGAGAGCCCCTCTGGGGGTTGGTGCACTCTGGGCCCTGCTCCTCCCTCCCAGCCATGGGGTTTGTTTGCTTCAACTCAGCTAAATCCAGACCAGACCTTGGGGCTGTCCCAGAAATGCTCCTGATTCCCCAGGATTACATTTGCTGAACTGAGAACTTTACTGGCCTTTGCCTGCAGTGCTTTTGTGGATTTAGGAGACCTTTTGTGTGCTCCCTTTGGCCACGAGGGGAGGAATCAGGAATGTCTGTCTCCAACTCTGATTATTGCCCAGAACAAACAAGGCTGTGCAGCTCCTGTGAGCAAGGCCTGGTCACTGAGACAGCAGAGAACTTGTGCAAAAGGATCCAAACAAGGGGCTGAGCTGAGGCTTTGCCTATCAAAATGAGATAAAATGTGAAAACACTTCCCCTCTCCTGGGTTGCAGCTGTGGGACAAAGGCTGAGTGCTCATGGTCAAGGGCTGGGACAACATGGACCAGCTGGGACAGAGCCTCAGATCCAGATTTGGGGGGAATTTCCCTCTCTGACTGCAGAACAATCCCTGGCTCTGGATTTATAGGAAGTTTTGCATTTAGTCTTTGTCTTCAAAATTGATTTGAGGCAAAGCTCTTAAATAAGGGCTGTATGCACAGCTCCTTCAAAGCAGCTCTTAAAAATGCTACTTTCAATGTGATTAGGAGAGTTTGCAAGCCTTTAAATAATTCAAGAGCAGAACCTTCCCACTCTTGCTTTCTGAACAAATGGTCTCTTCACTTCCAACCAGGGTTCCACACTGCAGCTCAGAATATAAATAGAAATTGAAATGCCATTATAGGAGCTTGGATGAGCATCAGAGAATATATTCCTGATGAGACATCTGCAAATTGCTTTTGTCACAGATTTTAATAATGAGGGTTTGCATTTAATGAGTTTCTTACAGAGTATTGATAAATCTCCAGTTTTAAGCTTCTGGGTGTGTGTAAAAGAACATAGTTCAAGTGGTGAAAGGTGAGATGAGTATTTTATTTGGGCTTTTCTGCAGGCAGTGCTGCATGACCTTGAGCAAGGTATTAATGATGAGGCTTTCAGAGGTGCTGGACATTTCCAGCACCCACTAATGGCAGCTGAGCTTTGTGCACTGACTCTCCTGGGAAAGGAGCACTGCCCTTGGTGCCAGGCTCTTACAACACTCACATTCTGGTGACTGTGCAGCTGCTTTTTTTGTCCTGGTCTGTAATGACTGGCTCCAAATGTCCAGGAGTCCAGCTCAGTGTCTGTCAAAAGGCTCACAAATTAGTGCCTGGCCCATTTTTCTGCCAGACTTGCAGCTTATAGTTCAAACTTGGCTCTGGTAGCTGCCTGGTTCCTTCAACACGAGGAGCAGGGTGAAAAAATAAAACTAAGCAGCAAAAAAAGCAAACAGCCAACAAGGCTTGTAAAGACAGAAAGGAAAAAATGCTCTTAAAGAAATAAAGGTAATTTTCCTGCACACTCAGCCTTTCCCCTCTGGCTGCCTCCCCAACATCCTCTGCTCTCCAGACACTGGGAAGGAGGAATAAGATGCTGCTTCCCTTGGGGCTCCAGGGCCTCTGGAAAAGCTGGAACTCAGAGATTTGGGGGTTTGAGAGGCTCCACTTGTGCAGGTTCTGTGCAGCCTTTGGCATTGCTGCTGCTGCTTCTGCTGGCTGTGTCCTCTGCAGAGGAGCCACAGGGAGCAGGCAAGGGGTGATGGGGGTTAAATACCCTGGGAAAAAGGGATACTGGTGCAAGGAATGCAGGCTGGGATGTGGAAAAGTGTTGTATAAAAGGAGTGGAGCTGCAGGAGGGGGTTCTGGAGGAGCGTTGGCAGCAGGTGGGCACTCACAAGTGGATGGATTGCATGGCATGTTCCTGGAGACGAGTGCCTGGGGACATTTGTTGAGGCTTTAGCTCTTCAACCCCCTGTCCTTGAGGGTTTGTGGGATGGACTGTAATCCAGGCTGAGTATTTAATCACTGTCTGCAGTGAAATTAATGCTGAGCAGTGAGGAGAGCACAGCAGGCTGGGGCATCATCTGTGGAGCACAGGTGCCATCCCACCGGGTGGGGGTCCTGTTCCCACTGCCTTGGAGTGCAACCCCTTCCAGCTGGAACATCCCAGCCATTCCAGGGACTAACTGCTGCATTCCCATCTCTTGGCAGCCTTCGAGGATATGCTTGAAAACCCCTTGAACAGCACTCAGTGGATGAACGACCCCGAGACCGGGCCCGTCATGTTACAGATCTCCCGAATCTTCCAGACGCTGAACCGCACGTAGAGGGGAGTCCCAGAGCACTGAGCCCCTTCCTGCTGCCCCTCCAGCCTTGGGAATGTGGGCAGGGGCAGCTGGAAGGGCAGGGACAGGGGGGCAGCCTGGCCTGGGGCTCCCTCACGGAGCTTTTGTAGTTACGGCCAACTGGAGTGAGTTGCCTTGTGGATTTAGTGTTAGTGGAAGAGGTTTGAAGACTTGTGTATGTTTTCAGGTATTAGGCTTAAAATAAAGTACATAAAACAGAGCAAAACAAAACAAAAAAATAGGAAAAGGTTTTGAGAAAACACTCAAGAATCTGATTGTTGGAAAGAAATATGAAAAGGCCTGTGACAGTTTTCTAGCCAGCTGTGCTAGGACCTGGCTAGTGTTTACAAAGGTCACTGACCACTGGCATAGGATTAATCATCTCCACAGTATTAATTTATGGCTTGATCAAATGGCAAAACTGCTTCTTTTTAAAAGAAAAAAAACATTTTGATTCTTAGGAAATGTCTTTTTAAAAGCTCAAATATTGGGAGAGCAAGCACATTTCTATCCAAAGTTGTTTAACTCAAAGAGAACCACCCAGAGGTGGAATTCTAATAAATAACATTACTTTTTCCTATTTATTTGCTGCATTAGTGTTGTTGCAGTCCCACAGGGCTTGTCCTTGCAGGAGGTTCTCTGTCAGGTACCACAAAGGTGCAGCATCTCTTTCTCAGCAGAATTCACCACCCCAAGACTTGAATTCCCACCTGGCTGCAGTTCCTGGGCATACCCATGGCAAGGAGGGATCTGTTCACATCCTGGGGGTTTTGCCCATTTTTATGTGCACAGTTTTGGAAAGGGACTTCTGTGGGGGTTTTATTCTGTTTACAGAAAAGCAGCTGATTTGCCTGGGGGGATTGTTGATCTCTAAAGCAGCAGAACCACGTAGGCTTTTCTCTTGTTTAACATATTTAAAGCATTCTTGAAGTGGTGATCTTTGAGTTAGGAGTGGGGTTTCTTTGGGCTCATTCTTGCCATGGACATACAAGAATGTCAGGCTGGATCTTTCCTGTTTTGAGGTTGGAGACAGGAATTCTGAGCTTTTCAGAGCAGAGCTCCCTGTGAACATCCAGCTGGTTTTCCTGGGCTCTGCAGTGTTACTTTTTCAACAGTCTGCTTTAAAATGGGGTTTATTTCCAAATTAGTGAAACCTGAGTGCCATCTGCCATCCTCCCTGCCCTGCCTCGTGCTCCACAACCCCTTGGGAAAGGCAGGACAGGCAAGTTCTGCCTCTGCAAAGTGCAGAATAACCAGGAGGAGGCCCAGTCCTTGAACAGCCCAAAGGTGTCCTGTCAACCCTGAGCAGCTCTGCAAGTGTGGGAGGGTTTTTCTGTGCAGTTGGGGCTTTTTTTGAAACAAAAATACAGCAAGATGCAACCTGAAACCCTACAACAAGTTTTGGCCTGACCTTGGCATGTGCTGTTGTGCAGTCAAGGCACTGAAGTTGCCAATTTCTCATAATTAATATGAAGGGTGGGGAAATCAAAACAGCCTGAGATTTTATCTTGACTTACTATCCCAGGATTTTTTTTTCTTTTCATTTGTAATTTCATCTTAAGCTTTACAACTTTGCTACTGAAATATTTACTGCTACATCTAGAAATTCCAAGCTTTGTAGAGATGCTTCAGATTGGACAGTAAAACCATTTTTGTGGGTTCATGCTAAGAATAGACTGACAAGATGACATTAAATTATAACCTTGTCCTGTAACTCAAGCCAGGAAGCAGATCCTGCTCCCCAGTGAGCTCAGCACAGCTACTCATGAATGCTGTGGTGTTATGAAAGGTTTTGATTATTTTGTCCATTTATTTTGCTTAATCCTGAAGCTTTTTGTCTGTAATAATACCAGAAGATTGTTTTACTTGAAGCTCTTAATGTTAGAGCCACGTGTCCTCCTCTACCAATCAGGAGTCTGGTTAATATTCCTTTTAATGAGTATTTTTAGCAGGGAAAGTTGGGAAAAACTACCTTGTAGTTTGGTGAGGGGGTTTGAATGAAATAAGGAGAGGTTCAGACTTAAGGAAGAGTCTTGAAGAATGGCTTGGGAAATGCTGGGTTTGATTTCAGCAGCACATGATGGGACTGTGGAGTGGCTGTGGAGCTTCCAGGGGGATAAAGGTGGGCAGAGCTGCCTCCCTTGGTCAGCAGGAGCCCTCAGTGCCACTGAGCTGCTTGGAAAGTGTGGGCAGAACCATCAGTAAAACAAGGGGTTCTTTAGTAACAGAAGGTGGGAATGCCCAGGTCCAGCAGCCTCAGGGGGAGACTGCAGGGAAAAGGGAATGCTGCACCTTTGGGATGCTTGGGAGCTGGGAATCCTGGTTATTTCTGGGTTTGGTTGTTCCAAAGCTCAACACTTGCATGGCTGAGGTGATGGAGAAACTGTGTCCTGGTTTGGGGTGGCTTTGACAGAGCCCTCTTGGCATGGGAGAGCCTCAGTTTGCTGAGAGGGAGCAGAGCTCAGGGGGTGTGGTGTCTGCAGAAAGGCACAGGAGCTGGTTTAAAACAGCAAAACCCACCCCTGAGGTTAAAGGGACACGTGAGGAATTGGCCAGGACGTGGTGGGTGTGGGGTGTGAGTTGGTTTGGGCTGGGGGTCCCATCACTGCAGGGCTGGGGGTGCTGCTGGTGCTGCTTCCCAGAAATGCAGCCAGGAGGTGAGTCCACAGGGATTAGTCCAGTTTTTAGGAAACCTGGAGTATCACCATTCCTGAGCTGGAATGTGCAGTGCCCAGGCACAAGGAATGTGTGTGGCAAGAGCTTTGCCTGGTGAGCAGCTGTCCTGTTCCCTGGGGGAGGACTGGAGGATCTGCTCTGTGGGGCAGGGAGAGATCCCTGAGCACCTGGGGAGGTTGTTGTTCAGTAAAACCAGGTTTTGTGAGGAACAGCTACTCCCAGGAGAGAGGCATTACAGGCTCAGGTCCTGCCATGACCTCTCTGGTGTTCAGGTTCAAACTAGCAGGGACATGTCAGAGTGAAGTTTCTCAGCAAATGGTCTGGGGAACATTGGGAAGCCTCAGAGATGGAGCAGGAAGGAGATGGGGTGGAGGTGACTAATAGTGTCTGTTTGTTACAGTCCCCATTGACAATCTTGTACCTTTTGATATGACAGGACTCTTGCAAGCCAACCAGCTATTTATTTAAATATATCTAACTTATAATTTTGTCCTCAGAACACTGATATTTTTACTAGAAATGTACTATATGGAAGTTTGTTCTCAGGGCTTCGTATTTATACTCTTTTTAGGGGGGATGCATTCAAAGGGATGTATTTGGAACAAAAGGCCAGTGGCTACTCCAGCTTGGCCTCTGATTGTCCTGACCTGTGAGCCCAGCTTGGTAACCCCTGCTAAGCCCCAGGCCAGCCCAAAGCCCCTGCCATCCCTCTCTCCCTGTGGGCAGTGACTCGAGTCTTCCTTTGGGATTGCACGGAACGGTCTCACAGATCACGGCGCTGCTTCCCTGTTTGCTGCTCCTTCCTCCATTCCAAGGACATCTCTCTTGTCCATGCAGCTGGAAAATTGCCTTGCATGGTTCCTAAAGCAGCCATCAGTGCATTCCTCCTCTGGGAAGGTGTGAGGTTCCCTCCTGCCCCAGCTCCTGGCTGTCCCTTGGCCCCTCTCAGCCTCTGTCACCGACGTCCCCAAACCCTGACCCCATTCCTTTCCTCACTCTCCTCGAACCAAACTTGTCTTTTGGAGATTGATCTTCATATCCAAGCAACACTTTAGTGGTTATTGAAATCTTTTTTTAGTTAGGACTGTTACAATTATTTTGTTTTTTAGGCATTGGCATTCATGGGCTGAGGATCTTTTAATATATTTTGGAAGTTGTTGTAATCAGCATCGCACCAAACGAATGTACAGCGACACTGTCAGCCAGTCTCACCTGGGGAGGGACAGCTTACTGTGCCCTCTGCTCCAGGGGCAGTTTCCTCAAAGTCTTGTGCACAGGATAGCAGGTGTTTCATCCAAAAAAACCCCTGGTTTTCTACTTTTGCTGGTAAATAACATTTTTATTAACTCGCGGAATACCAGCTGGTATTTCCATCCCACTGTAAGTCCTGGAGCTTTGAGGCTTGGGATGCTCCCTGGATCCTGCCCCCCTGGATCCTGCCCCCCAGATGCTGCCCCCTGGATCCTGCCCCCCAGATCCTGCCCCCCTGGATCCTGCCCCCCAGATGCTGCCCCCCTGGATCCTGCCCTCTTTATCCTGCCCCCCTGGATCCTGCCCCCTGGCACAGCCACCCCTGGGGGGTTTGTGCTACCTGGCCAGGGCAGTGGGTGCAATGCCCACCCCTGCAGAGCAAACTGGCCACATGAATGTGCTCTCCTGGTGGTTCTCACCTCCATCCCCACATCTGGGTGTAGCAGAAGGGGTTTTTTAGGCACCTCTTGCCCTTTAAAGATCTTCAATGCAGATCCTGTTTGCAGTAAATGTAAATGCATTAAATTCTTTCTGAATTTGGGTAGAGTTTTCTCTCGTGCTCTGGGGAGAGGGAGGAAATTGGATCACGTTTTAAGCAAAGCCCCACAAACCCAAGTACTTGTCTTTGTTGCAGCAGGTGCCAGAGGCCTGGAGAGATTTTCAATTTGCATATTTTTATCATGGCTTAATGAACTGTACACGAATGTGATTTGCTCCCCAGCACTTCCCACGAGGCAGCACCAGTAAAATGACACTGCAAGGTACCGACTTCACCTTTTTTTCATGTCACCTGTGTATCCAATAATTAGGTACCACGTAGGATAACTCTGCCCTGGCACTGCCAGCAGTGTGTGGCATGCACAGCCCTTCCTAAGGTGTAACATTACTTTACTGAAGCTTAACTAGGGCGGATGTCCCTGAGCCTGTGGAATTCAGGGTTCATTCCAGCCACACTCCCGTGGGCCACCGACCCCTCCCCGAGAGGGAAAACCAGCAGGGTTTGCTCCCCACAGAAACCCTCCAGGCCAAAAGCAAGGAGTGCTGCTAATTTATGATCATTTTAAGCAGTTGCTGCTGTTGTCTGCTGAAATGTGTGCCTGGAAATTAGGGAGGTGTTGGCAAAGCCAGGCCTGTTCAGGCTGGAATTGCTGTGTGGAGGTGTCGGACCCACGGCCAGGGCTGGAGTGAATGCTGAGCTTAAACCTGCTCACACATACACACTGAGACACTGATGTTATGTGTGTTGTACATTTATAATATATCATAAAAATAAAGGGGTTTGATTTATTACAAGGTATTCTGAGCCATCATTTTCAGGAGCTGCAAAGATTTATGGATCCACATTGTTCTGTGTACCTGCAGATTGCTGGAATTGTTTCTCAGAAAGTGGGAGGTTTCAGGAGCTGGTCAAGAAAATTCCACAGAGTTTGTGCAGGAAATCCTGGTCCAGAAGCTGGGTTTGCACCTGGAATTTATTTCCCTGTGTTTCAGGAGAAGTTTGTGGCTTTGTGGGACAAGATCTGGTGATCCCCTGGGATGTTCCAATGCCCTTGAAGAGGGATTTATCCTGACAGTTGTTGACTGACAAATTGAAGCCTTTCCTTTCCCAGCAAGGGAACCCTCATTAAGGAAAACAGCTCCAGGAAGGAGCAGCTGGTGGGATGCAGCAACTTGCACGTGATGTAACCAGAATTCCCTCTGGGCTGCCCTGGTGCTGCTGGAGATCTGGGATTGAACTGGGAAGAGGCTCCAAGTCTTGGGCTCGTCTGCAGCTGCCCTGGAGGCAACTGGTGATGAGTGTAAATGTGGGAGGGTATTTCTCTAAAGGAGAAACAACCTCTAGAGTTCATTTGGGGTTCTGTTTTTTTGGTTTTTGTTTGGGTTTTGTTTGTTATTTTGGTTTTTTTTTTGTTTGGTTTTGGTTTTTGTTTTTAATTAATTAGTATTTTCCCCCAGTGTTGAGGGCAAGGAAACACCAGCAGCCTGTTTATTTAGCACAGGTTGCATCAGCTCAGGAGTTCAGAGCATTTTCATGGCATCCCATGAGAGATGGAGGATTAGTGGGTGAGACATCAAAATGCAGCTTGCTCAGGGCAGGCTGGTAAATGTGATGTTAAATGCAGGGGTTTTTTGGTGTCAAGGGGCCCTAAATTAGATATCCTGTAATCAGCAGTAGAGGCAGCAGGACAATTCCAAGGTCCAGCTCTCCCCTAATTTAAAATTAAAACAAAAAAAACCTTCCAGCAACTTGAGGTGTATCATTAGATAATGGTACTTCTGAATGTAAACTGGTACAGCAGGTCTGGGCAGAACCCCACACCTTAAATGAAACAGTGCAGCTCTCTGAGTGACAGGATGGGCTGTAATTGGCGTGGGGTTTGTCAGCTCTGCCTGTGATGGGCACTGGGCCTTTCTCCTCCCCTGAGCTTCCTCTGTCCCAGAATCAATGGTCACACTCACACTAACCCACAAAGAGGAGCAGAATGTTGTACAATAACCTGTCAGCTCCTCCAACCCTCTGCCTGGAGAGGCTTCCAGTGTTGCCCAGAGCAGCTGTGGCTGCCCCATCCCTGGAAGTGTCCCAGGCCAGGCTGGACAGGGCTTGGAGCACCCTGGGACAGTGGGAGGTGTCCCTGCCCATGGCAGGGGGTGGGATGGGATGGGCTTTAAGGTCCCTTCCAACCCAACCCATTCTGATTCTCCACAACAGAAGGAAGCAGCAGGTGCTGCCCTTGGGAGTTCCTGCCCCTGGCACACTTGGACCAGCTGCCACCCCCTTGGGGACAATCCCATTGTTTCCTCTGGGCTTGGTCATGCCCTTTTTTTTTATTATAAGAGGAATCAGCCAAAGGAAGCAGCAGCTCTGGAAGCTGCTGGGGATGGTTTGCTCGAGGGTAATTGGGCTTGGGGCAGAATTAATGGAGAAATTCTCTTCCCTTGCTATTCAAAAGCTCTCAACTCAAATGCAGGACCTGCACTTGTGAACTGGATGTCACTCCAGTGTTTTGGTCGTGGGAAATGGAACTGGATGTCACTGCAGTGGTTTGGGTGTGGGAAATGGCTGGAAAGTGGGCAGGGCTGTGTGTCCATGTGTGGCTTGGCCCGAGTGGCAGTGCCAGTGACCTGGGAAGGGACTGCAGGGCCCAGCCCTGTGTATCCAGTGTCCCCAGGAATCCGGGCACTGTGGAGCTGGGGGAGGGACATCAGCAACTCGAGACGTGCTGGACCAGCCCCTGCTGGACCAAAATAAACCTGGAGAGGTGACCAGCTCTCAGACCCAGGGGTGTAGATCAGCTGCCTGGCTGAGGAGCTGGTGCCCAAATGAAAGGCCTGAGTTCAGAGCTGCAGTGCCCGGGGCTCCCGAGGGTCCCTGGGGTGCCAGGCTCCAGCAGCACATCCCAGTGCTGGGCTGCAGGTGGGATGCAAACCTGCCCTCAGTCCTGCAGCCCAGGGTGCAGAACAGCTTTCCCTCTCTGGGCCAGGGAAGAGCTGCAGCTCAGCCAGGTTTCACTCACAGTGCCATCGGTGGTTGCACAATGAGCTCTCCCACTCTGGGAAGCAGCAGGAGTGGGGCTGGGGCTGGGGCTGGTGCCACCCCAGGGCTGGGGTGAGCAGTGTGAGCAGGGGCTGTGGGGGCTTCACTCCTGAGCCCTGCTGAGCCTGGCTGGGCCTCTGGGGGCTGTGCAGGTGTGTGTGGCTGCTGGTGCATCCTGAGACAGGGTTATTCATGGGAGGCTTGTAGTGCTTATGCATGATGTGGTTTCCTGGTTTTTATGAGCTGTAGCTCGGGCATAAACCACACTCATGTTGCAGTGATCTCTCTTTGTCCTCTGAGGAAGGGCTGCTGAAGGGAATCTGTGCCTGGGAGTCCTGTACCCACAGTGGCTCCCACGCACCCAGAGTTGGGCTGAATTATTGATGGAGCTCCTCCTGACAGGATGGGCAGGACCAGCCTGGGAACAGCAGGGCCTCAGCCTGTGCTGCCCCTGCTGCCTCCAGCCATGCCCCCACCTCAGCCCCTTCCTGCTGTGCAAGGACCAGACAGGGGGTTGGGAACATCCCTCTGGATTTCTTGGTGCAAGGAATTAGATTTTCCACTCTTCCCACTTGGTCACAGGACCCCAGCCAGGGTGATCCAGGCATTGTGGGCTGCTGGACCCCCACACAGCTCCTCTGTGAGGTGTGCAAGAAAAGGGCAGTAGTTCAGAGCCTTCAAAATCATCCTTAAAAGGCCCCCAGGTGGCTCGGTGTTGCAGCATCCCTATTCCATCTGTGCTTTCCCCAGGTTGCCAGGCTGTGGGAGGTGAATCAGGGGTGCTTTGCAGGGACCCCCACGCTCCTGGTTCACTCCCAGACAGTGCCTTCCTCCCCTGCTCCCACACCCTCCAAAACCAGACAAAAGGCACAACAATCCTCCCTGAGATCTGCGCTCTGACCTCCAGTGAACCCTCCCCAGCTCTCCTTTCCCCCTTGCTGTCAGTGCAGGCAGTGCCAGCCCCATGTCCCCACTGCAGCAGCACCAACCAGAAGTGGTTGGAAGTGTTTCCATCCAGCCCAGGTGTCTGGAATTGGGACGATGCCTTTGCCTCTGGTGCAGCTCTGACCACCACGGGCTTCCCCAGCGCCGTCACTTCCCGGGCTGAGCCATCGCTCAGATTCCCGTGGGTGACCATGGGCTGTATTTATAGTTTGCTGGGCTAAAAATAAAAGCCCCAACTGTTGGGTTGCCTCATCCCAGCCTCGTGTAATGCCCCGGAGCCCCCGGGAGGTGATGAGTGATGCCCCTGGGGCTGCTCCCAGGGAGGGTTGGTGAAGTTTCCTTTTTGGAGCTGCTGGAGCTGCTGCATCGCTGGCTGACCCAGCCCCGCCCCTGCTCAGCACAGAACCTCGTGCAGGACTCTCATCCCACTAAAAATACTCCTCCTGTCTCATCTGGCTCTGTCTGACGGGGCCTGTGAGTGCAGGGGATGGAGCTCCTGCACTTTCTGGCCGTGGCTGCTGCTGGTGCGTGAGGAAACCCCGCCCGGCCAAAGTGCTGCCAAATCCCTCTGAAAAACGGCTGCTGGGAAGCGTTTTGTGTGCCCGTCCCAACCTCTGTGTGTGCCCAGCAAACATTCCTCCCCGCTCGGGACTGGTTTCCAAGCGAGGTCCCTTCTCAGCTCCCACGACACGACCACGCTGGACCCAAAGAACTGAGAACTGCCGGGCAGGTTCTGCAGGGATGATGTGCAGGAACCAGTGGCTGAAGAGACGAGCCCGATGCATCCCCTGTGAGGTGTCTGCCCCCCTTCACACCCCTGGTACCAAGGGGAAGCCAAGCCAAAGTGAGTGATAATTGATTTCCTTAATCTGGTTGGGGTTTGAGCAGAACTGAAGTCCAGGGGCGAGGAGGAGCAGGACCTCTTGTGCCCGGGGTGTCCTGGCGCCGGGGAGCCCCCAGAGCTGCCCCACGCGTGGGCTCCGGCATCACCTCCCTGCAAAACAACGCCAACATCCCGGCGAGTCGCTGCCCCGGCGGGGATGGCTCTGTTTGCCCTGCCCGAAACCTTCCAGCGTTAAGCACCAAACCCGAACGGGAATACCCGCTCCGGCATCGCCCCCAGCCCCGGCCCCTCCTCCGTCGCTCGGGAAGGCTCGGGAGGCCCCGCGGTTGCCGTGGTGACTGCGGCGATGCCAAGGAGCGCAGAGCTGCCCCTCTGCCCCCAGCCCTGCCCGGGCAGCGCCGGGCACCGCGCCCACCGCCGCTGAGCCCCCGGGACGGGCCAGGGGCTCCCGCGGCACGGGCTGATGCCCAGAGCCCCCCGCGACCCCCGAGACTGCGAGGATGGGGACGGCTGCCAGCGGTAAGGCTGCCCTGACGGGGATTTACCCTTCCCGGGAGAGCTGCTGGGGGTCTTTGAGCTTCTGGGGGTCTTTGAACTGCTGGGGGTCTTACAGCATCCCTGTGCCTTGCCCAACAGGACAGGCAGTGGCCCCCAATGGCCCAGCCCCACCGATATGGGTGTCCTTTGCAGCATCCCCTTCTCCACGTGCCCTTGGCAGCCCCCCAGGGGTCTTGTGCCCACAGTTCCCAGGACTAGTTGGAGGGTTCTGGCTGCTCTCAGCCAGCTCTGAACCCCGGGGGCAGAGCAGAACAGGAAGGGCATCGGCCTTGGCACGTGTAGGGACCAGGGTGGTGCAGCACTGCATGGAGGGACCGGGGCCACACAGCCCCACAGGGTGAGCAGCACCCACACCCCATGGCCCAAGTGACCGGCACTGTGCCCACTTCAATGGGGGCAGTGGGGTCACTGCTGTCTCAGCAGGATGGGACCACCATGACCCACGCTGTGTTTCACCCCTGGGTGCTGCTCACGGTGTCGTGGCCACTCTCCTTGCTCACATCCTGGTTGGGGTCACATCCTGCCCACGTGGAGCCACCAGTACCCCCAGTGCCAAAGCTTTGGAAAGGATGGGGGGGGTACCTGGTGATGGGCACCCCGGGGTGTGCAGGGCCCCCTCTGTGCCAAGCTCTGCAGCAGGGAGGGACACACTCCATGCCCCTGGGCTTTACCATCCCTTCCAGAGCGTGGGGACCAGGCTGGAAAAAGCCCACCCTTCACCCCAGGAATCTTCTCTGAGATCCAACAGCCAGAGCTGCTGCCACTGGGTGGGGGGCTCTGGCATGGCTTGGTTTCTACTCAGTGTCTCCATCGTACAGTCATCAAGTTCTTGCTGTAAGTGGGACCTGGATGAGCAGGACTGAGACATTTCAATTGCTCTGACTAATTTGTACCTTAACACATTTCTCTGGTTGGAGATTTAAGAGCGTTGGAGCAAGTGCAGGCTGGCCAGGGCCCAAGGGTGTGGGGAAGGCTTTGCTTGCCTTGGCACCTCTCTGCAGGCAGGGCAAGAGGGGACAGGGCTGCCAGGTGAAGGCTCAGCTGCAGAAGGAGCAGGAGCTGCATCCCACCAGAAGGGCAGGAGCTAAAAATATTCAAGGGAAATGAGCTGAAATGCAGTGGGAAGTCACTGCCCACCCCCACCAGGCCCTGCTGTGGTGGAATTAGAGGAGCTTTAATTTGCTTTTGAGGCAGTTTTTGCTCTTTAGACACTCTCTGGGCTGAAGAACATCAGAAATATCCACAGTAGTGCTGGTCCCCCAGCCCAGGGCTGAAGGTTTGTATTTATGGAGGAGGAAGCCTTGAAATGCCAGCCCTGCCCTCAGATCACCCCCTGTATGTGAGACCATAATGCAAAGGGGAATGTTGGCTCAGGTACTTCCCCCCTGCATGCAGGAGGGATGAGGTGGTTTCCCAGGAGCCAGCAGGCAGTTGTGCATCCCAGGAGAGCTGGAACAGGGCGGGCCAGCTCTGCTCCCACGCCAACACCTCCCTCTGAGCAACGAGTGTAGAACATTTCAGTGACACAGCAATGTTGTAACAGCTTTTTGGAAAGGCTCAGCTGAGCTGGCTGTGAATTCCCAAAGGTGATGCTTAGCAGAGGTTCAGGATGCTGGTTTGAGGCTGAGCAGGTGCTGGCTCATGGGGAGGGTTCTGTGGTTTTGGCAGCTGGGATGTTATCCCTGTGCCAGGGTCTGGGCTGCTCCACAGCCCCAAAGGCACCGACTGGGATGGCAGTGCTGAGTGTGTTCCACCTTGCTCTGGGCTCTTGCATCATGCAGAGCCAGGAGCAGGGGGCAGATGTCACACTTTGGAATTCAGCTAGATGTTTTTTCTTACTCATTTCTTCTCCTTTTCCCTTATTCATTCCTTTTCCATAATGCTTAAGTGGTGAAAAAGTTGGAGATAACTCATCCTCTATTTGAGTAGTTACAGAGTTGTGGTAAATGTAGTTTTTCTCAAAGTGCCCTTGGGAGAAAAATGCATTTTAAAAAGAAATCATCTGGGAAAAGCAAACCAAGGGTCCCCATAGAAACTGATTTCTGTCTGAGCACTACCCAAATGCAACCCTGAGATGAGCTCAGTTGGTTAAAACTTGGCTGTATTAATGCCCAGGTCGTGGGTTCAATCCCCCGTGTGGGTCATTGACTTCAGAGTTGGCCTCGATGATCCTTGGGGGTCCCTTCCAACTCAGAATAGTCTGGGATTCTGTGAATCTGTGACTGCTGAAAAGGGTTTAATGAATATAAAGATATATGGAAAGATAGAAACATCTCATTTGCTCACTAATTAGATCATGACAACACTAAAAACCCTCTCTGGGTTCAGCTGTCTCGTCCCTGGGGTCTCCCTGCTCGGGGTTCCCCGAGGAAGGACAAGGCACAGTGGGATGAGCCTGCTGGGAAAACCTGCTGGGCTGGAAAGGCCATTGACCCGTTATCCTCCTAAACACAGTCTGGGGACTTGAAAATAAATAATCTTACAGTGAAAAATATCTTACAGGCTAAACCCCCTCCCATTATTAATGCAGGCACTCAAAGCCCACGGGCAGCACGTGCAGAGTGGGAATTGCTGGATCCACCCTCGGGCCCTGAGCTGGAGCAGCCCGGGATGCTCTGCCAGCCTGGGAAGGAAGGGCTGGCACCCAGCGAGCAGCCAGGCAGGCCGAGCTGCCACCCCTCCCTCCCTCCCTCTGCCAGCTCTTCCCCCCGGCAATAACAGAGTCATTAATTAATGTTTGCACAGCACTTTGAAGATAAGTGCTGAACACAAGGATTCCTTTCCATGCGAGGGGGCTCATCCCCAGCCGGGGGAAGCCCCTCTTGGTGAGCAGCAGAGCTGCCAGGGCTGCCTGCCGGGCCCATTCCGTGGGGTTGATACTCATCAAACACTCCAAGCAAGGGAAAAAGGAATAAATCTGAATAACTTGTTGCATCAAACACTCCAAGCAAGGGAAAAAGAAATAAATCTGAATAACTCATTGCCCTCCTCAGCATAACAGTGTTTTGTGCATGTTGCCTTTGAGATAATAGGAAGGCATGAAGGAAACGGAGCCCTGCAATCTGCACTTCATTTGTTTTCCTCCTTCCCATGAAAATCCTGCTCTCTGCCTGCAGTGCCCAAGGCCACAGCCCCGAGTGTTGCTCAGGAGCTCCAGAGGAGGAGCCGTGAGCCTCAAGCTGTTCCTGCCGTGCTGGGAACGGCACTGGAGTGATGGTTCTATTCCTGAGAATAATCCCCTGCTCTGTCCTCCCCAGGGCTGAGGGACTGTCACAGGGAACTATTTTGTACAAGGCAGAAAAAGACATTCTGAGCTGCTGGAGCAGCAGCAGCAGGAGGAGGATGCCAGTGCCCCTCATCACCCTGATGTGACAGGACCCTGGCTCCAGTCAGCCAGGAGGGAGTTTAAATATCTTTTTGACCACATCTCCTGTTCCTTACAGAATTTCTAGTCAGATGGAACATATTTTTTTTTTATCTTTGTGGTGTGTGCACACGTTTGGGATACTGAATGTTCCGGGCAGAGAGGAGGCAGCCCCTGTGCCCCCAGGGCAGCCCTGGCACCAGCGCCCACCCCACGCCGTGACCTCTGGATGTGCCCAGCTCTAAGTCGATCCTGGCTGGGGTTATTAAGTGCTCAGCACCGGGGCAGACGAGGCCCTGCAGAACTAAGCACAGGGAAGCAGCTCCAGCAGGGTTCAAAATTAGTGCAGGGCTGAAAATAGAGCCCTGAGGAGAAGAGAGCTGAGGCAGCCAGGGCTCTGAGCTGCTCCCTGCACTGTGGGACCATCCCCAGCACTCATGGGAGTCCTGGAAATTCTGCAAGGATAAGGGGAAAAAAGTATTGATTCATTGGATTGTTTTCTCTCACTGCTTGGAGAGCAAAAGCAGGAGCTGTAGGGCAAGACTGGAGGCAAAAAACCTCTTTCCAGATAAAATCACCCAGCTTATAGGCTGCTGAGGAGGAGCCGTGGCTGCCCCATCCTTGGAAGTGTCCCAGGCCAGGTTGGACAGGGATTGGAGCAACCTGGGCTAGAGGAAGGTGGGCCTGGCAGGGGAGTGGAACTGGATGAGCTTTAAGGTCCCTTCCAAACCAAACAATTCTAGAAATGGAAACTCCTTCTTCCTCTACATGCCCAGGAACTGTTTCCACCCTGTACCATCCTGGGCACAGCAAGTTCATGTTTTTACAGATGATACATTTTTTTATATTATCAATTTAGAGCTGCTCTCCTTGGGCCCATCAGGTATTCTGGGGACTGATCCTCTTATTCTCCATGTAGTCTGCCAATACTGATAAATGAAACCTGGTGGAAGAACCTGCAATCCCAGGAACTCACCCAAGCACGGGGGTTCAGCTCTGCTCCCTGTGACAGGTGTCCTGTTTGAAGATGGTGATTTCTCAAAGGAATTACCTCCCAGGAAGTAATCTCAGAGCTCTGCTGGAAGCCAAGTTGTGCAGAGTGTGTCAGTTCACGTGTATTCCCACTCTCAATGTGTAGGGAATCTTGAAGACTAATAAGGAAATTATTTCATATTAGAAAAGCAATATATTAACATTTTCCAGGAGAAAAGCCTTGGAGCATGTTTAGTCGTGGAGTACAGAAAGAAACAAGTGACGGGCAAATTACAGATGAATTTGCTGCTGCTGAATATGGAAGAGTCCTTTGTTTTCTCAGGGGAAAAGCAAACAGGCTGAGCAATGCACTGGGGACCCTCCCACTTTAAGTGCAGGGTTTTATCTCCAGGACAAGTTTGAGGACGCTGCTGTGGGATGATGTTGAGTTCTTGACAAACCACTTCATCATCACCTCCAAAGTTCTCCAAACATCCATTTCAGCTTCCACTTAAGGACATGCAAATGCCCTCACCACCAGAGTTTCAGGGAATTGCTGCAGAGGAAGAAGTGGCAGCACATTCCACAGCAGAGTGGAAAAGGTGCACAAAGGAGAGAAAGAGGCAGAAGCAGAGGGAATTCCAAGGCCAGGATCCTGCATGCAGCCTGGGAAAGGAGAGTGTTCTTACCACAAGACTCCTCCCTACTCCTTTTCTCCACAATATTCATTTCCCTGAGCCAAACTTACCCACTTTTTTTTTGTTTTTTTATTCTGAGCGTTTCAGCAGTCCAGGTATCACTGCCTTGGCTTCGTGGGGGCAGTCTGCCACCTTCTTGGAACATATTTTGTTTCTGATATGTTTAACAACTGAATCCATTATTTATCTCAAGGATAAATATGCCAGAGGAAGAAGTAGGTCAGTTTTCTCCCAGTTGCACCTTCACCCTCGATGCAGGTCACCTGCTCTCCAAGTCCAGGGACTGTTCTGTCCCTGCAATGGATCTAATGCCCAATCCACCAGGAAAATGAGAACATTCTTCTCAAATATAAGGGGATTTGGATTGGGCCTTAATGCTTAATCTACAAACAAGAGCAGCTTGTTCTAATGATAACGCCACGGAACGACAGGCTGTAACAACCCTGCTGGAAACTGAACCCTTGGAAGGGAGATTATAAAACAACAGCAACTTGTTTGCAAAGACACTTTAATTACTCCCAATCCTGGAACATGGAGGAGGGATAGAGGCCGGAGCAACCTTTGAACACCAGGTCGTATTTCCTGCTGACACAGAGTGCCCTCCCCTTGCACTTCCAGAAGACACAGGGAAATAAATGTTGAATCTTAACACAGACACAAATGAATCTTTAATGATTTTGAAATATTAATATAACCTACCAGTTACATGTAGAAAAAAATTATGAGAATCATAACAAAATTAGGTAGGATAAGGTCAGTCTGCTATTGTGGTTGTGCAGCTAAACTTGTAATAGTGGTTTGAGTAGATGGATATGAAGATAATTCTTGTTTCAGGTGCGTGGAGGGGCAGCTCCATCTCTGCTCTGTGTGAGCAGTGGCAGGACCCAGGGAATGGCTGGAGCTGTGCCAGGGCAGGGTTGGGTTGGATCTCAGGGAAAGGCTCTTCCTCTGGTGGGCACTGAACAGGCTGCCCCGGGTTTGGTGACAGCCCCAAGGCTGCCAGAGCTCCAGGAGTGTTGGGATGGTCCTTTGAGGCACAGGGTGGGATTGTTGGGGTGTCTGTGCAGGGCCAGGGGTTGGACTGGATGGTCCATGTGGGTCCCTTCCAGCTCAGGATATTCCATGTTTCTGTGAGCCCCAGACTCGCTGTCCAGGCTGGGAGAAACAGCACGACTGCACCCAGCAAGAACCAGACACATATTGTACCTGTCACTTATTGCACACTGTTGTAAATCATGACACAAAGCAGGGGAAAAATCTGATGGGCTGTGTGTCCATCCCGGGCTGTGTGTCCATGATGGGCTGTGTGTCTGTGAGGGGCTGTGTGTCCATGACAGGCTGTGCGTCCATCACGGGCTGTGTGTCTATCCCGGGCTGTGTGTCTGTGAGGGGCTGTGTGTCCGTCCATCCCGGTCTGTGTGTCCATGAAGGGCTGT
>JAWWEV010000039.1:2249851-2269127 GCA_035583235.1 Hafferia zeledoni | reverse complement strand
GTGAGGGTGGGCAGGCCCTGGCACAGGGTGCCCAGAGAAGCTGTGGCTGCCCCATCCCTGGAAGTGTCCAAGGCCAGCTTGGAGCAACCTTGGGATAGTGGAAGGTGTCCTGGGTGGTCTTTAAGGTCCCTTCCAACCCAACCCAGTCTGGGATTCTGTAAAAACTTAAACATAATCTGATGTGCAGGAAGGTTAATGGCAAGGGCTTTCTGCTGACCTTGGTGGCATCCAAGAAGTTATTTCAGCCTTTACTTTGTCTTGAATTTGCTGTTTACATAAGGAACATTTTAAACCTAATGTGTTCAGAAACTTAATTTCAGGTACTAGGTTAACTTTTGTACTGTTACATGTGAAAACCTTTTCTTCTCTCTAAGTACTTAAAAATTAATGATATATTATGAAGTTTTAAAGAGGATGAGGGTAACTATTACCAGTGTAACTTCATAACTATCTAATTTTTCTCATTATAGAAAAAAAAATCTTGTACTAATGAATTTTTGCTTTTCTGCTTTAGTGGCAAAGGAGGAAGCCCAGCCTTTAGCCCTTCCCATCCACTGCTCCCTTTGAGGCAAAAGCAACAGAAATCTTTACAGGGAGAAGACAGCCCTGGTGAGCCAACCCTGAGTTTGTGTTCCAACTGCCAGTGACCATCAGTGTCAGTAAAATAGTGAATGAAAGTACAAGGGCATTTATATGAATGATTTCAAATCGAATTAAACTACAGTCACCCAAGTGGTGAGATGTTGAGCCTGAGTAAATCATCTTTGTTTGCATTAAAAGATTGTTTTGAAGAAACTTACTGGATTTTAATTTTTGTAGCCTTTGACTGTGTCTGTCTTTGGTTGCAGCTGCAGCAAATCTGTTTGCTGCTGCCATCTGTTGGGGAAGGAGGAGGTTCTGTTACTGTGTTTGCTGTGAAATGATGAGAAAGTGCTTATTTAAACTGTTATCAATTCCAACCCACCCCAGGTCAGCGGCACCGCTCCAATTCCCTGACCCGGGTGGATGGGCAGCCACGAGGGGCAGTTCTGGCCTGGCCAGAGAAGAAACCCAGGTGAGAGAGGCCCTCAGGCATCCCAGGCCTGCTTCAGGGAATGACACTGGGACAGTTCCATTGTGCTACTGTGGTGTCACTGCCTTGGAACTGGACTGACAGTCACTTAATTGTGGTTTTTACCTGTCTGCATGATGGTCTTTAATTCAACAAATTGTAGTTTGTTGTGCTTAAGTGTCAGGAGACTGTTCTTATCTTTTCCAGGCCTCTGTCTCAGCCAACACCATTTGCTCTTCATCATTCTGCCAGTACTGATGTGGACCCTGGGTCTGGTGACAGCATTAGCCTGGCCAGGTCCATCAGCAAGGACAGTCTGGCCTCCAACATTGTCAATGTGACCCCCAAAAACCAGCCCCACCCCCCGTCAGCGAAAGCCAACGGGAAGAGCTTGCTGAACAACGTGGAGATGGAGGATGAGGACGAAGAGCTCATTGCAATTATCAGGTCTGAAGAAAGGCCCCCCCGTGGCGACCCTGAGGTGCAGAGCACACCAGGCAGGGTGCCCAGCATCGTGGCCTCAGCCTGGTCCCCAAAATCCAGCGGTGACACTGCGGACAGCAAACCAGAGAGCTTCTACCTGGAGCCCTTAATGCCTGCGGTGCTGAAACCAGCCAAGGAAAAGCAGCTCATCAACAAGGAGGATGAGTGTGGGGAGGGCAAACAAAGGAGTTTTGTGGCAAAGAGGTTGAGTGAAGGACACTTGCCTGTGATCCGCAGGAGAGCGACGAGCAGTCATGGTGAGCATGACCTCAATAGGACTTTTACTCCCATTTCTAGCTCTGATTTCACTCCGGTTGCAGATCCCAGTACTGCAGATCCAGTGGCCCTGGGGGAAGCAGGTTTAGAAGCTTCCAGACCTTTGGCTAGTAGCAGTTTAGATCCTTCCTCTCAGGATGTATCCACTGGAGGATTCTTTCTTCATGCTGCTAAATCCGATGATGAGGTAACGAGTAAAGTCAATGTAAGTTATGTGAAAGGACTCAATTTGCACGTTCAGGACACCGCCTGGACTATGGTGAGACAGGACTCCGAGTCGGACCTCCTGGACATGGAAGACGCTGAGCAGGATTTGGTGGTCATAGATGACCATCCCATAGTCACCAAGTACATTGGGGAGGAAGAATCTGCCAAGCTGCAGGAGGACATGAAGGTGAAGGAGCACGAGGACAAGGACGACGCCAGCGGGCGCTCCAGCCCCTGCCTGAGCACCATCTCGCAGGTGAGCAGCGTGTCCGTGGCCAGCGGCAGCGTCCGCATGACCAGCTTCGCCGAGCGCAAACTGCAGAGGCTCAACAGCTACGAAACCAAGTCCAGCACCAGCAGCTCCCAGAAAACCACCCCAGATGGGTCAGAGAGCTGCCCAGCACCGCTCACCACGTGGAAACAAAAGCGAGAGCAAAGCCCCAGCAGGCAGAACAGAGACAACGTGAACCTTTTGGCTTCTGAGTTGGTGCAGCTCCACATGCAGCTGGAAGAGAAGCGCAGGGCGATAGAAGCTCAGAAGAAGAAGATGGAAGCCTTGTCAGCAAGGCAGAGACTAAAGCTGGGCAAGGCAGCTTTCCTGCATGTTGTGAAAAAAGGGAAGTCTCCTGATGGCCCACAGCCCCTCAAACCAGAACATTTTGCAAAAGAATATTCTCGGCACAACGGGGAAGACTTAGATGAAGTTTCTTTGGGTTCCAAGTCTGAGGAGTTTCTTGGGAAAGAGGAGGAGAGAGAAGAAATGCTCAATGATTCTCAAGAGGTGGCAAAAGTCAAAATGCAGGAAAGCCTGGCTTTTGCTGAGCAACACAAACCGAAAGACTCTGCTGCTTTACATGATTTGGAAAAGAGTAAAATTATTTCTGTTGCCCTCCTAGAAGACAATGTGACTGAGGTGGACATCAATGAATGTGATCTTTCTATTGAGAAACTGAATGAAACAATCAGTACCCTCCAGCAGGCCATCTTAAAGATTTCCCAGCAACAGGAGCTGCTGATGAAATCTCCAACAGTGCCATCACCAGGAACCAGAAGTAACTCTCAGGACCAAAAGGTAAAGCCTTCGATTCATTTTGTTGAGCCCTTGTCTCCTACTGGAATGAACAGTCTGCGTAAACCCCCTCGGTTTGGCCAGGGGAGGACTCCTCGGTCAGGAAGACCAGCTGATCTGAAAGTCCCTAAGGACAGACAGCAGAACTCAGCACGTGTTAAAACCCCAACACCAAGTCTAGAAAACTTACCCCATCTAAGACCATTCCCACCCAACAGCTTGGCAAAGACCCCCACGGAGATGGGGCTGGAGGGGAGTCCCGAGCTCGGAAATGGCTCTCAAGAGAAGTGTTTCTTTGATACCTATAGACTTCATGATGAGAGCAATCAAAGGGCACTTGTTCTCTCCACCTCCAAAGATGCAAATATTCTGTCTGAAATGAGCAAGGAGGTCAATAACAGCTTCAAGGAAACGGGGCTGAATTCTTCCGATGGCTCGGGCAAGGAGAACGTCCCAGTGGATGAGCCACTGAGGAGCAAGGCCAACCTCATTGAAGTGGACTTGTCTGACTTAAAAGCTCCAGATGAAGGAGAACTTGAGAACCAGGATAGCTCCACGGATCTGATTAGTGAAGGTGATCAGAAGTCTGGTGTGGGTTTTTTCTTCAAGGTAAATGCATTGCCTTTCTCTCTTTGGTTGCTGTTACTCACCCAGCGTTAGAACTGTTGTCCACTTTGGTCTCCTGGTGGAACACAGCACACATGGGCTGCAACATTGGGGTATAAAGAAGCTGCACTGGAAAACAATGACTTGTGGGAAAAGAAGTTTTTGATTTAATGTATGAAATCCTGGTGTTTTTTCACTTTACTAGGAACCAGGAATACCTTGATTTTCTTCTCTTAAGTTCCTTTTCCTGTCTGTGAGACAGAAAACATGTTGTAAACATTTTCCTGATTCTGAGCAGCCTAAAAGTCAAAGGCTCTAATGGGGAATTTACTTTTAAGTGAAAAATTAGAATATTCAGTGGATGAAATGACTGGTTTTCATGCAGCTTTTGCTTTTGTCCTGTAATGGTCATGTATAGGGCTCAAGATGAATAAGTGTTAAATTTAAATAACTATTCTAATTTCACCCCTGGGTCTGGCCTGGGGAAAGGGTTGTTGTTAAGCTGTTGTGGGTTTAGTACAGTGGTATTTCTTACATTATTGGGTTGGTGTTCTTTAAATAACATTTCTGCTCCTTCCACGGGAGTCAGAACTGCTCCCAGAGCATTTGGTGGCTTAATTTGTGCTTAGCAATGATTGTTGTAAACACCCCAAATGTGCTGACATGAGGATACTTTTTAAAATTTCAGTTTGAAGAAGGCCAGTCTGGGCTGTCTCAATCTCAGTGAATTTGACTTTGGTTTTTTACAGTGTGATTAAATTGACTGATTGTGATTCCACACTGAGCTTATTTGTGCTGTCCATCCTGGTCCATGTGATAGTTTCATTGCACTTGGCATTCCTGGAAGGTTTTGTGATGTTTAAACAAGTCAGAGTAAGACAAGACCCTTTTTTTTCTCCTCACAGACTTGGGGGAACACTAAAACTGTCTCTTAAATTCTGGAGCAACACAAAGTTCTGATTTACACTCAGTGTAAAAACTTCCAGAAGCCATAGCTTATGTTTTCCTCAAATCTCCCTGGAATCTCCTGCTGTCCAGTTTAACATGTTATCTGCTATTCCTAAACCTGTGCATCCCTTGGGGCCTTGCAGGATGAGCAGAAGGCAGAGGATGAGCTGGCCAAGAAGCGCGCGGCGTTCCTGCTGAAGCAGCAGCGCAAGGCCGAGGAGGCTCGGCTGAGGAAGCAGCAGCTGGAGGCTGAGGTGGAGCAAAAAAGAGATGAGGCTCGGTAAGGACACCTCAAAAACAAGATTTCTTTCTGTCTTGAAGGTGAGCAAACCTGTCACACGTTGAATATACCTGTGTGTTTGCCTTTCAGTCGCAAAGCCGAGGAGGACCGGATACGGAAAGAAGAGGAGAAGGCTCGAAGAGAACTTATCAAGCAAGAATATCTGAGGAAAAAGCAGCAGCAGATTTTGGAGGAGCAAGGGCTTGGCAAGCCCAAAACAAAGCCCAAAAAACCCAGGCCAAAGTCGGTGCATCGTGAGGAATCTTACAGTGATTCAGGGACAAAGTGCTCCTCCACACGTAAGGGTTGGCTTGGGTTGGCTTGGGTTGGCTTGGGTTGGGTTGGGTTGCTCTCAGAGTCTGCCCAGGTGCTGGAGCCAAATGGGCCTGACAGTTTCTCTTGTGTTTTCCAGCTGATAACCTGAGCAGTGCTCAGTCTGGTTCCAGCCTGTCTTTGGCCTCAGCAGCAACAACTGAGCCTGAAAGTGTTCACTCTGGTGGCACCCCCTCGCAGAGGTACAGACAGGCTGTGCCCACTCACGGGGCTGGGGAACAGTGTTGGGCTCTTTGCTTCAGCCCACTGGCACAGGGGCACACAGGAATGGGGGGCTTCATCTGCTTTATGTGCCTGCCAAGCCCAGTGTCCTGCACAGAGTTGCAGTTTGGGTTTGTGTTCCCCCAACAGTTTTGCTTCGATACCTCGCAGGGAAATCCTGGGGAGGAGGAGGGGGAATGGCCTGTTCCAGCCAGGGCCAGCAGCTGCTGAGTTTGTCTGAGCTTAGAGGGACAAACCCCCAAATCCTGGCAGATAATTATTCATTTGTTTCCTCCCCAGAGTGGAATCAATGGAGTCCTTACCCATCCTGAGCAGAAATCCCAGCAGGAACACAGAGAGAGACTGGGAAAATGCCTCCACAGCATCCTCCATTGCCTCAGTGGCAGAGTACACAGGTGCCTGTTCTGCTTCACTCTGGGGCTTGTAGGAATCCCAGCTCAGGAAAACCTGGGCTGTGTTTGATGGTCACACTGTGACTTGGGAGAAGTTGCCAGGTGTATTTTGTTCTGTTTTGAATCTCTACAAGTGAGTTATTCTAGAAAAGTATGAGGGGTTTTTTCACTTGGAATGAGAATGTTAATGTTCATAAGTGTAGGGTGAATAATTCTTACTTGTTTGTCTTCCACAGGTCCAAAATTATTTAAGGAACCCAGCAGCAAATCCAACAAGCCCATTATTCACAATGCTATCTCTCACTGCTGTCTGGCTGGAAAAGTGAATGAACCACATAAGAATTCAATATTAGAGGTAAACACTGCCATGACTAATGCCCTCCCAATCAAGTCTGTAATGCTAATTATGCCATCTCACTGGTGTGTTGTGTGAATTCCATTTCCTAAAATGTGCCTGAACTGAGGATCTTTTACTTCTGACTGTTGGGCTTTGGGAAAACACGATCCTGTATTTAGAGTGAGTTTATAATGGGACTGAAAGTCAGAGTTAGTGAAAACAGCTACTCAGCTATCAGTGGAAGCTTCAGGCTGGGCATAATGTGGGTGTTTTCCTTGAATTTTTACTACAGGAACTAGAAAAATGTGATGCCAACCACTACATCATCCTGTTCCGCGACGCCGGCTGCCAGTTCCGGGCACTTTACTGCTACTACCCCGACACGGAGGAGATCTACAAGCTGACTGGCACAGGCCCAAAGAGCATCACCAAGAAAATGATTGACAAACTCTATAAGTACAGCTCAGACAGAAAACAGTTTAACGTGATCCCAGCCAAAACCATGTCTGTGAGCGTGGACGCCCTGACCATCCACAACCACTTGTGGCAGGCCAAGCGCCCCGCGGTGCCAAAGAAGGGCCAGCCCCGGAAATGACACCCAGCCCCGGGGCACAAGGGCTGCTCACTTGGGATTGCACCACAAGAAGACGTTTACCATTTTCCTCCAGTTTGGTATCAGATGTGCAGAACCATCACCATTTTTGAAGAAGCTTCGGACCAGAACCCGTGGATGGAAGTTCTGAGGCTGAAGGAACGTTGCCAGTGTTTTTTATGAATGGTCAATCTGCTGTTACACCCACTGCTCTGACTCCTGGGGCTGCAGCTCACGAGGGACTGTGCATGTAGCAAGATCTTTAACAAGTGGATTTCCTTTTACTTGAAGCTTTTCATCGGTACAAATTGGGAATCATTGAATTCTCTTCCCTCTCCTCCTCATCCCTCCTTTTTTCCTTTCATTCTTACAAGTTGGCAAGCCCCAAACTGGGGGAAGGATTGAACAGATCTTGGGTGAAGTGCTTTGGGTGTGCTTTGGTTTTTTAAACAGTCTTTAGGGAAATCCTCCTTTCAGACTCTTTCAAGGAACTGTTTAATACATCCAGTTGTTGTACTGTATCTACTGCCAACGTGAGTCCAGCTCTCAGATTTCTGAAAAAGCCCCACCTTGTGCTGCTCAGAGCAGAGTTTACCTGCAGTGTCTGTTTAGAATGAGCCTTGCAAGGATTGCAAAAGCCAGTCTTTTTCTAAAACAAAACCAATAATTGTTCACAGCTGTAAAGATCTCTGGAATACAATCATGAAGAGGCCTAACAGGTGCTATAGCTGGAATGTGCCTGACTGAAGCTCGAGGCAATGGAGCACAGTGGTTGCTGATTTCAGTTCCAGGTAGTGTCCTAAGGATTTGTTTGCTTTAATGAAGGTGGATTCTGGTAGGTATAGAAGATTTCCACTCTGAGCACGTTACTCCTGTACGATGGTGCACTTAATGATCACAGATTTTAATGTTTTTATTACATCATGAAATGTAATTCTACTTTCTTTGTCCTGTCTTTATTCTGAATGAGCAGCATGCTCTACAATGAAGAGTGTGTTATGTTTTTTATTTTGGGTGATATATTAATATATATTGATTTGTTTTTCTCATTTGAAAGCAATTTTTAAACAGAGACATTTGCATTTGTTTCAAAGCCCAAATAAGTCAAATGGCTTGGATTTCTTTTCATGTTGAAATATTAAATCTTGAGTTATGACCTTAAAAGTCTTTGTGTTTCAGCAGATTAAATTTTTGTCTGTGGTAACAGGGTACATTTGCAGTTCCTTTTTTTTTTTTTTAAATTAACACCCCCATGTCTCATCCTTGGCCCCAACTGGTTTCCAAGTAGGTTCCTGGAGCAGCTCCCTAATTTAATCTGCTCCTCTGTGGGTTTGACACTCCTGCCTGTGGGTCCTGCAGGTTCTGACTTTGGTTTGCACATGTTTACTTTTATTTGAAGTGTTACTTGAATCTGTTTGTCTGGAGTGCAAAGGGCCCTGCCCCGTCCTCAGGGGAGCTCTGGGCTCAGCCACTGTCATTATGAGCCCTGAGGGAATGGAATTCCAGAGAGTTCTGTACATAGTGGCAATTAGGTGTGGAATCCATGGCTAGGTAGGGCAAAGTGAAGGTCTTCCAGTGTGGTCTGTCCATGTGTTTCCCCTTCCCTGATTAGGCTGCTGCAATTTGTAAATGATGTTGGATAGTTTGCTGCTTGTAAATAATGAAAGGCTTTATGGTTTCTAAAGTGCTGAGTATTAAACACCGTCAGGAGTGGAACTTTTGTTACCATGCTCTCCATGCTTGTGCTTTATTTCTCACTGTTTGATATTATAAACCATATTTATTTTATGAAACACTGAAATTTAATAAAAATCATTAACTGAGTTCCTTTTTATTTCATGTGTCCTTTTGTTGGTGTGACACTCCATCCCCTCAGAGAACTGATCTGCTTTAAAGATGTGCTGGTTCTGCTCAGAAAAGCTTCACCCCCATCATTTCTGACCAGACCTTGTTTCTCCTGCCCCTGATTTCAGTGCAGCAAAAGCCTTTCAGAAAACTGGGAAGTGATTTAAGGATTTGTTTCATCCCAGGGATTGATTTCATCAGTTTTCAGGCTGTTGAATTTGGCTGCTGGTGTTTGATCTGTGCAGTCAGGGACAAAATTTTGGTGATTTTCTGAGAGATTTAATTACCTGCAATTTAATCTGGAGTTTTAATTTAGTGCTGAGTTTTAGTTATTAGAAAAAAACCATCAATCTGAAATACCTTGGCAAGGACTAAATTGCACTGGTGTGAGCACAGAGAGAGAGAAACTTGTTTGAAGGAACGGGACAGAATTTGTGGAATGTGGGAAAACTGTCCCTGTGTGGAGCAAATTCAGAGTGTTCTGGGGAAAGGAGAGGGAGGCATTTTCTTAAATTAGTTTGGGATTATTCCAAATTTAACTGTTTGGTGTCAGCCCAGGGGAAAAGGTGGTTGTAGGACTGTGACTTCAGAGCTGTCAGTGTTGGTTTGGGGGCTGAATTTATGGAATTGTGATAACAGAGGGTTCCTGACTGTGCTTTCAGTGACCTCCTGCTTAATCCTGCACTGCTAATAACTGAAAATCATCTGTAGGACTAATGAGGTGACCCAGTAAGTGCCAGGGGAGGATGGTGCCAATGTCTGTGCCCTTCTCACTTTCTTACCACTTTCTCCCACATAACAAATACAAGAATGTGCATCTTTAAAGTGCTTTTCAGTGCAATTTCTTTTTGTCCAGCTCTCATCCATCACTCTGTGTGTTCCATGTGCTGTTGTGTTTGTAGTTTATGTGTCCTTGTCTCGTTTCCATCCAGCTCTGGTGGAGGAAGAGTTCAGGAATAATCTTAATTTGGAAAATATTGACATATTTTAAAGACCTTCATAAGCTCCTTTGGGCTTGGAAAGAGGCTGAGTGTGCAAAGAAAATAAATCTGACTTTTTTTCCCCCCTGCCCAGAGGAATTGAGTGCAGAAATCTGGAGTTTCCCCTTCCTACAACCAGTTTGGGGCTGTACTTTGAACTGAAGAGTAACATGAGTGAGTTCTCAGGACTTAAATTTTCCTTTTCATTTGGTTTTCCCCCCAGAACTGGTCCCTGGAGCAGTTCCAGGACACTCCAAACCCCCTCACTTTGGATTTGATTGAATTTAGTGTTTAAACAAGGTGTGTCATTTTCCCTCTGGAATTGGGGACCTGCTGCCCACACCTGGCATGGACCAGTCCATTGTCCACGCCCTGCTTGCCAATTAACCTGCAGTTAATTAGGGGTTTAAAGCTCATTAATTCCAGGCGGTGCTGGGGGTGGGGGGAGTGCCATGGTGTGGTTTTGGCAGCAGGTTTGGTGCCAGGATGTGCCAAAGCTGCCAGTTCAGTCTCTGGGTGAGGCTGTTCTGGGGCTCTCCAAGGACCTCCCTCCAGAAAGAAGATTTTGGAGGCATTTTGGGCCATTTCTGCTGCAGAACTGAAGAAATCTGGGAAATATTTTGGGGCAGGTTTGGTCTGTGCTTCTGGTAAGTGAAACCTTTACACAACATTCCTTGTCCCTTCTGGGTAAAGACCAAATTCACTGAAAAGATTCCTTGAAAATGTTGATTTTAGTTTTATTTTCCCAGCTCATAATTAATCCCCAATCCTGTCCTTGTCCCCAGACAGAGTCACTCAATGTTTGGAGAGAATGAGGGACAGAAAAACAATTCAGTAGCTGCAATTGTATTAAATATAATTGAATTATGTCAAACAGAGTCCAGGTGGCATCAGGATAAATTCCAGACTCCTTTTCTGTCCTTCCCTCCCCACTCTCTGAGTGCCCAACACTCAACATTCCTGTTGTAAACTTACCAGAATTTATTTACTGAATTTATTTACTTCTCTCTGCTAAATATAAACGTGTTTCATCTTGCTCCTGTCACAGCTTTCTGATCCATCCCCTCTGAACCTGCTCAGAAATAACAGATTTGTTATAGCAGGGGGAGAAAAAACCCTCCTGGGAAGTGTCTTAAACTGCTGAGTGCAGCAGGATGATGAAAAATTCAATATACAGCACTTGGTCCCATTCAAATGAGCCCCTTGAAAGGAGGGTTGGAAGCAAATAAACCTCCCAGAATTACTGTGGCATCACATCACATGGAAAGCAAAGACAAACCCATTTCTTTCTACCCTTTGTCTTCCAGGGAATAACTTTAAAACCTGAATTTACAGCAAAATAAAAATTTCCTTCATGGGTTTGTTTCCTTTTTGTTTTCCAGCCAGGTCAGCACTGTGATTTTAATGTATATTTTAGTGCTCTAGATTATTTTTTCTCTCCTACAGGAAGTTTTCAGTGATAGAAACTATTTTTTTGTTCAACTGGGGCAAAGTTTGAAATGCATTTTGGTTCATTTTTCAGGGCTGTTTCCTCTTCTCTTCCTGAGTCTGGTGCTGTGGAAGGTGAAACAAGAGACAAAGATGCAGCAGGATGAGGAAGCCACTGCTGAAGCTCCTCCTGCAGCCTGGGCTGGGATTTTACACTGTTAAAATCCCCTCATTTTGGGTGTAATTTTTGCCATTTTCTTGTCCTGGAAAACTGAGGAATTTCTTCTCCATGACCAGATTGGTCCTGTTTAAAGCCAATAATTAAAAGGTGATTTGACAGGGATTTCTTTCTGCTTAATGTGGGTGAATTTATTTCTCTGCTAACCCCAGAATTATCTTCCCTGTTTAGGGATGTTTTTTGTGCCCTTCTGTGTGACTTTAAATAAATAATTACAATATTTCCTTTAAAATCTTAATAAAACCACTTCTTGCTTACCTGCCTTTGATGTCCAAGTTAAAATCTCCATGTAGGGGTGGAGTATGTTTAGAAATGGATTTTTTTTCCCCTGGAAATCTTGGAAACTGGTGAGTCAGTGAAAAATCTGAAGGTGTTGAGAGGTGGAAGAACATGCATTGAATCCTGAGCAGCAAAACCCCTTAGTTAAATACCCACAAACCTCAATTCATGTATTAAATCATAGAAAAAAAGGATGAAATAAATTAATTATATTTTCTTTAAATGCTACTCCACCCCACCAGGCAATCTTTATCCATCCAGGCACAAAAACCTTTAAAAACTGGGGTTAAAAAATAAACTTTTCCTGTGTCCCAGGCTCACAAAATCTGATTTGAGCCTCATTTAAACCCCTGGATTTCAAACCACACCTTTGCTCCCACAAAAACCCCCTCAGACAGCAGCTCCCTGTTGCTGCATGCAGCTCTTTTATTCTCATTATTTTACAGAAATGTGAAGCATCTTCACAGGAGTTGTACAAAACCCTCTCCCCGGGGCCTCGTCCTGGAGCGGCTCCCGGAGGAAAGGTGGGAGATTCCTCTGCTGTTGCTGCTGAAAATCCATGCAGGAGCTGACCTTGGGATACAAACAGCATGTTCTAGAGAGGTTAAATAAAAAAGGGGGTAACAGGAAATAAATATACTGGTAGTAGTTGTTTAATGCAGGGTGGGTTTAGTCCATATGGAGAATCAAACGTCAGTGGCCACAGAACATGCTGGAAAAGCCCAAATTATCCCACCTGTCCTTGGCTCTGCCTCTCCCCAGGGCCTGGCCTGGCCCTGCACTGGAACACAACTATTCCCTTCAGAAAATCAGGATTTTCCAAGTGGTTGGAAGCAACAAAACCACCCCTGGAAGGTCCTTGAGCTCCTCTGCCAACAGCCCTTTGGCAGCAGAAACGGCTCTTGTTGCTGCACTGACGTCTCCAGGACCATTAGAAAAATAAAAAGCTTCTGGTTTTTACATTAGTCTTGAGGCTAAAGAATTAGAAAAATGACCCCTTGGTTCTGAGGCTTGCCCTGCCCCCAGGGGAATATCTACAGGAAAATCTGTTGCTCCATCCCACGGGGAGTTTGGCTGGAAATGCACACCCTGCACAGAATGGGTGGGATGGGCAGGGATCTGTACAGGGAGCAGCATCAGAACTTGGGAATATTGAGGGACTTTTGGTGGCACCACAAACCACGGAGGCTCTTCAGTCCTTTGGGGTTGGGGTTTCCTCTCAGGCTGATTCTCTGCTGGAATTGAAGGTCCAGTGTGTGCCCAGGGGGGAAGGAGAGGGACCCAACCCTGGGGTGGAGCCTCTGGAGCACAGACTGGGCCAAGGGCTGAGCTGGCTGGGAAAATAAAAGTCATTTAAGGTTTTTAAGGAGTTCAAGTGCCTTGAAATAAGAGGTTGAACTGAGGAGCTGGTTTTGCTTCTGTGCACCCACTACCCCTGTCCTCACCCCATCCTGCAGCCCAGCAGCCAATCAAACAAAAATAAATCCTTAAAAACTGTATATTCTGAGCAAACAGGTGCAGATAGTCACATCTTTGATTTTATTTGGGATTTGGGGATTTTTTTAGACTTGTAATATTTGCTTTGTTCGACTCTCCCATGGAAATGTGGAGTTTGAAAAATGTAGACAATTAAATGAATTAATGCTTGATGAGGCATTTTGGGATCATCTGAGCATCATTTTGGGGGGGATCTGAGCATCTTGAGGGTTTAAATTAACACAGAGCCAACGTGTGTTTTAGTGCTTCAACCCCACCCACTTTGTAACCTACAACTTCTTTTTCTTCTTCTGAAATGACAGATTTGGCCTGTGAAGTTACAAACAAAATAAATAAAACATGGATCTGCCTTAACCAAATAGATACACAATTAATAATTGAAAAAAGGGGGAAAAATCCTCAGTAAAACAACCCCAAAAAGCATCAGAGAGAGTTCTGTTTGTGCCCAGAGCTCAGTGGGGTGGGAGGGTTGGACTCGCTGTTTCCCTCTCTGAGTCCTGGATGTGGCATCTCCCAGGGCCTCCTGCCCAGCACCTCGGCAGAAAATAACAATAAAAAGGATAAAAAGAGGACCCCAAACCCCACCCAGGCACAGCAGGTCTGTCCCTCAAGACCTTCTCAAGGCCCTACCTTGGCACGGGTCATGCCCAGCTCTCCCCTCGTGCCAGGGGCAGGGTGGGCAGCACATCCCCACGGGCTGGGGCAGCTCCCCAGCTGTTTAAAACCATCATTTTGAACAGGTTTTGGCTTCTTTTCTGTAAACATTTATTGGGGTGTCCTGGGGAGCAGCCAGGAGGTGTTAATGGCAATGAACAGCTCAGAGGGGATTTCATGGCCATGTTGTGCTTTCCAGGCTTCTGGTTAAGGAAAAACCCAAGCAAACACAGTGGAGTTGTAAGATATGAACACAAAAGTTGACCTTGCCTTGGTTGGTCGCTTGGCAGGCAAATAAACAGTTTCTACATGTGCAAAAAGAGATGGAAAATACCTGTGGTGTTTCTGCTGCTGCCCAGTCCCCGGGGGTGCTGGATGCTCATGCACCTCTGCTGCAGGCAAAGCCACAGGGAGGGGGCACAGAGGGTCAAACAGGGTGGCTGGAGCTGCCAGGGGGCCGTGGGGGGTGGGGGGCACAGGCAGAACCCGCTGCCTTAACACTGATACTGATCCATGAGCACGGGGAGGGGAAGGACAAGGAGCTGTGACCGGGATATTGGTGGGGTTGGACCCCAAACTGCTCCTGGATGGAGGGGACGGGGCTGAGCTGAGACATCAAACCACCCCAGCCAAGAGTGTGGGCCTGGCCAGTCTGCCCCATCCCACCCCAGCACGAGGATCCCCAAACCCCCCGGCAGCAGCAGCAGTGGGGGACATAACCCCAGGGGCACCGTGCCCACAGCCAGGGCTCAGGCTGGAGCTGGGCACGTGTGCCAGGAGGCACTGCCATGGGAATGCCACGGTGTTTGGTCACCTGGGCTTGGCAAGTTTTGGTTTGTGAGATGCCACATGCTGGGGGCAGAGCAGCCCCTGCCCTGGCACCAGTGGGGGCTGCACCACCCCAGCCCACCCATCCCATGGCACCAGCAGGTCCTTCCCCACCACCCAGCCCAGCTCCGAGCCCTCCTCACATGGACACCCCAACAGAAACCCAAGAGAGGGCGAAGAACATGAGCTGGGTGAAAGAGCAGGAGTTTGGCAACCCTGGGGGACACCTGGTGAAGGAGGATTTTGGTTCAGTTTTGCTCTCATGTTGACCAGTCCCATCAAACACAACCAACCTGCACCGTGTGGGGTGGCACCGGACACAGCCCCGTTCGGCCACGCCCCCCTGGCACAGCGAGGGCTCCTCACGAGCTGCGGTATCCGTAGAAAAGGTTAAAATCCACGGGGCACGTGGCCACCAGCCGTGGGTCTGTCCAGCTGTGGCTCTGTCTGGCAGTGAGTCTGTCCAGCCATGGGGCTGCTGGCTGTGGGTCTACCCAGCTGGGACTCTGTCTGGCCATGAGTCTGTCCAGCCGTGAGTCTGCCCAGCTGTGGGTCTGTCCAGCCATGGGTCTGCTCAGCTGTGAGTCTGTCCAGCTGTGGGTCTGTCCAGCCATGGGTCACTCAGCCGTGGGTCTGTCCAGCTGTGGGTCTGTCCAGCCATGGGTCACTCAGCCGTGGGTCTGTCCAGCCGTGGGTCTGTCCAGCCGTGGGTCTGTCCAGCTGTGCAGCCCCTCCTGGGGCTCTGGGCATCCCTCCCATGGTGCAGAGCCAGGCTGGGCATGGCCTCTCTCGGGGGTCCCCATGGGCAGCCCCCGCCACCGCCGTGCCCCCCGGCTGCCCGTGCTGCTCTCCAGCGCCTGTCCTGGGCCCTGGCAGGGGCTCTGGGCACGGGCCCGCTCACAGCTGGGTCTCATCCCGTGTCTCAGGGTTGCTGGAGCCCAGCTTGTTGCTGCAGCTGCTCTTGCGGCTGTGGCCGTCGTTGGCCACGTGGGCGAGCGGGTCGGAGCGGATCAGGTACCTGCAGGACACGGCCTGGTCACACTGCTGGAAATGCCAACTCTCCAGTTTCAGGAGGGAGTTGTGTGACCCTGGAATTGGGGTCTGGCCCAGCCCTGAGGTCAGGACATGCCCCACAGTGCTGTGCTGGGGGCTGCTGCTTGCAGGGCAAGGCATGTTAAAATAGGTGTTAAATACCAGTAGATGTTAAAATAAATGCTATAAAATAACACAATCAATAAGCAGGAGTTATTCCTCCTGGAGCTGCACAGTGGCAAAAGCCAAGGGAAAAGCTCCAATGGCCTGCCCAGAGAGGGGGTGGATTCCCCATCCCTGGAGGTTTTTAACCTGAGCTTGGCCGTGGCACTGAGTGCCATGATCTGGTAAAGGGACTGGAGTTGGACCAAGGGTTGGACTTGATGACCTCAGAGGTCTTTTCCAACCCAATCCATTCTGTGATTCTATGTACCACTGAATTCCCAAGGATCCAACTTCCAGCACTGATGCTGAAAATGAATTTTTAAAAGTCAGGAGCTCCCAGGGGAGCCCAGGCAAGAGCAGCCACCAGTGGGTCAGCCCAGCAGGTGCTGGGGGGGACACAAGACCCAAGTAGAGATGGCACAGGGAGCATGTAGGGCTCCAGGTGGGGAGCGTACAGAGGATGCACTCAGCAGGATTCAGCCTCTCACAGACAGCAGGTGAGTTCACCACACCTGAATCCCCAGGATGACGCTGCAGTGAATCCTGCATGTCCTGGGAACTGCAGGAAAAAAACCATGCAGGAAAAAGAAGGGCATTGTCAACAACAACAACCAAAAAAAAAAAAAAAAGATTTAGGGAGGAGCACCAGTGCCACGTGGAACGAAAGCCTCCTGGACCAGCAGATGTCTTACAGCATTGCTGAGTGGGTAACATAGTTGTCAAGGGCTCCTAGCCAAGACTCCTGAAAATAACAAGGGATAAGTGGGAAAGCCCTTCTGGGGAATATGTAGCTGCTGCAGAGATAGGAAAGCCTTTCATTTTGCACTTAGCCTGAGCCTGGCCTGATAAATCCCCTCCTTGCCTTGTCACCCCGCTGGTGGGGCAGGTCCTCATCCTCCCTCCTGCTTTGCTTACAGTTTCTCTTTTCCCCTGTACATCCATGACTACCTAAAGCCACCACAGCAGCATCTGAACAAATCATCTATCAGTGTAGACATGCAGGAGTCTGGGATGTCATCGTGCCGCTGCCCATGGGTTCATCAGAGCTACTTTCAGGAAGCTGCAGGTAGACCAGACTGGTGGATTCACTGGATGCAGCTGCACAGCAGCAGAACATCAAGGCTGAACTTCTCATGTGTGGCAGGGGAGTAGGACAAGTTCTACCCTTATCCCATGCTAGAAACTGCAGAGGTTGCAAACTTTGTAAAAATTAAGGAGAGCTATTGCCTAGTTAAATCACTTTTCTAAACCTATTGAAAGAACTTATTAATCTGAACAGTGTGAATGAAACCAGGAAACTTCCATTAATTCAAAAGCAACTGTACAGACTTTTATATAAAATTTTTATTCAAAAGAAAACATATGTACTATTCAGATAATTCTGTGAACTCTGGGTTATATGTTGAAACAGTAGTGAAAGATTTAGATGAAAGATTAGAATTTAATAGACATTTGTTTCAGTAAATAACAAAGTTTTGCCTTTTGCTACTATTTGATGTATTCTTCGTGTTTTTTAAGATCTATGTCATATATAATTCAAAAATAAAAGTAGCCTCTGTGAAGGTCTACCTGCAGCTTCCTGAAAGCAGCTCTGATGAACCCGTGGGCATGGGCAGCAACACGATGACATCCCAGACTCCTGCATGTCTACACTGATACATGATTTGTTCAGATGCTGCTGTGGTGGCTTTAGGTAGTCATGGATGTATAGAGGAAAAGAAAAACTGGACAAGCAAAGCAGGAAGGAGGATGAGGATGCCTGGCCTGGATTTAATCAGCAGCATCCACGAGACAAAGACCAAGTGCCATCACCTCTTCGGAGCACAGCCTCCCACTCCTGAACTCACCCAGGAGATGCTCCAGGAGTGCCAAGCAGCTCCTGCTGAAACCAAAGGGATGTGTTCAAGCCTGTAAATAACACTGACATCCCAAGGGATGGCCCAGCTCCCCCCAGCTCCACTTTGCACTTAGAATACATGGCTGCCACACCAGGGCTGGACATGGCTGGCTGTTTCACTGGGATAACACTGGAATATTCACAGGCGGCATTTTCCATATTAAATACAACTCATTAACAGGAGGGAGGTGGATTGAAATGCAGCAGAAGCGGCAGAGTAAAATTAAATTACAAAGCAGAATTGCTTTTAAATGCCACAGAGCATTTGGAGAATGTCAAAATGCAATGACAGCACGAACACAGTTCACATAAAAGCTTAGTTAAAAACTCCATTCCCCACTGATTTAGTTTCACAGGCTGTTTGCAGTTGCAATAGAGCTGCAGTTGAGCTCTACAACATCCCCTAGGACTTACAGGGTATGTCCCTCCACAAGAGCAGAGCACCACCACAAACAGCACGAGGTTCATCACACTCCTCTCACCCCAACGCAGGTTTTTGTGCCAATTCCCAACTGTGAGAGTCGTCGGGCTTTTAATCATAAAGGGCTTGCTTTTAAAAGAACATTTTAATTTTGGCCTTCTTACAGTAAGTTGTAATGGAGACTGATTAGCTGAGAAGTTTCATTTAATACTGTTATATTTTTGCTAATGCTGCTCAATCACAATGAGCACAAAAGCCCCCAGGCATTATCTGATCAAACCACCACTTCTCAGCTCCTGCAATTAACCAACAATGGAGACGCTGGTATTTATTGGAGAATTCTGAGAAAATAAACTTTGAGGACAGTAATCCAGGGCACTTCATAGCTGGAGCAATTTCCCCCCCTTTCCCAGCAAAGGAGTGCCACTCTCCTTACAGATTTAACGCTGTTCATACATTTCCCCTCCCTGACAGCAAGATGGATTTGAGTTCTCGGGGGTGTGTGCACCATGCAAAATGCATGAGCAATACACTGCAAATAAGTCGCAACAAGCCAAACATTTTCCTCTCCAGGCATTTCTAATGTATTGGAGAAAATTCCCTGCAAAAACTCCCAGAGGATTTTGGGTGCATCTTCAATCCCTGTGCTGCTGAGGGGCTCCTGGTGGTAACCAATGAGCAGGATGATTAAATCTATGACTTCTCATCATGTGCCCCTCTCTGGTGTCACCCTGTATCCGAATGTCACCTCCCTCCTTCCACATTCCAGGCCTTGAGTGATCCACCTCCAAGCACAGGCAGGACCCATGGAGAGGAACAACCTGCAGCTCCTCTCCATCCCACCCACCCATGGACCACACAGCTGGACCCCCTGTTGCTTCCCATGGCATTCCACAGCTGGGCTCTGTGTTATCCCTCCTTTTTCTCATGGGGGAAATACTTGGAAGGAGTGATGGGGAGCTTTGAAAATCAAGACTTTTTCAACCTACTACGAAGTCCTCCAGTGGGATCAAGTGGGCAGCACAGTATCCCAGTCCTGAGCAGCTCAGAGAGCCCCAACACCTGTCTCTGCTCTGCCTCCACTGTGGCTGAAAACATAGAATCATAGAATCATGGAATCATAGAATGGATTGGGTTGTAAAAGACCTCCAAGATCATCAAGTCCAACCCTTGGTCCAACTCCAGTCCCTTTACCAGATCATGGCACTCAGGGCCA
>JAWWEV010000039.1:2224640-2249751 GCA_035583235.1 Hafferia zeledoni | reverse complement strand
TTGGACTTGATGATCTCGGAGGTCTTTTCCAACCCAATCCATTCCATGATTCTCTGATTGCCCATCAGAGCAAAGCTGGGGTTGGAGCAGTTTGGGCCCTGGGAAGGAGCCAAAACCTGTGGGTGTTTATGAGAAATGGAAAGCAATGCAATGGGGGGTAGCCCAGGGCCCTGGGGTGAGTCTGGGGGCACAGAGCACCCACAGGGGGGTGGGGGCAACACCTACACGATGTCGTTGAGCTCCAGCCGCGTGTCCGGGGGAGGATTGATCAGGACGTAGGACAAGGTGTTCTGGTGGTCATTCATCTCATCTGTGAGAGGAGGGGAAAGGGCTGGTGAGGGAGGGACACCCCAACAGGACAGACACCCCAACAGACAAACTGCCAGACCCTGTCCTGGCCCTTGCTCCGCAGCAAAGGGGTCCCTTCACTGGGAAAAGCCGTGGGCAATGGCATTGGCAAAGGCCATCACTGCCACCTCCCTCTGAGCCACCCCAGCCTCTCCCCTGCCCCAGCACGGCCCAGGGGACTGGCAGAGGTAGCTCTTCAAAGCCCCCACTCCCCCCCAAAATAAAGTGAGATGTCTTACCTTGGTTCAGTGCAAAAGAGGGAACAGGTTAGTCCTGCTGTGTCAGGTACAGCTCAAGTCCAACCCCTGGGGCAGGGCAGCCAAACCCCCCCAGGGCCGCCCGAGCTCTGCCCACCTCTGCCCTTCTTCAGCCACTCAATTTGGCATCAATCCAGCACCAGGATTAATTCCAGGGGTGCTCCTTCCCCCTGCCCAGGGGGAATTGCCTCTGGAATTTCAGAGCCACCAATGCCATTTGGGGACAGCTCTAAAGCACAGAGACCTCCCGGGGGGTCTCGGGGCCACCAAGAACTGCACCCACGGGCACCCACCATGCCAGGGGGGCCTCTGCACTTCCCGAAATAGCCAAGAACAAGATCATGGTGGAATGGATGGGGGGCAAGGCTGCGGGCGGGGAGGGGGAGCTGAGACAGGTGACACCGTTCCCAGACGGGTGAGGGGTGTGGATGGACAGCATGGAGAGGGATGGAGAGATGGACGCTGGGGCAGCGTGAGGAGCACGGCAGGACACCAGCCCACTGCAAGGCTTGGCACTGGGATGCCTCTCCAGGCTTCTGGAAAGGCCCCTGGGAGTGCTGGAGCACAGCAGGCGATTGGTGATCCCACAGATCCACAGCTTGGTTTGGGGGCAGCAGGACTGGGATGTGGCCACTGGGATGGGCACTAACTCTGGGCTGGGGGGCTGCTCCTGTCCTGCTGCTCCCACCACCCCATCCCTGGGGCAGGGGGATCCCCTGGCAAAGGCTGCCCTGCCCCACGGTGGGCACAGCCAGTCTTCTGCCACAGCAGTGCCAATGGCACAGGGGGTGGCCCAGCTGCTCTTCAGCCTCAGCACTGGGGTGACACCTTTGACCTGGGGCTTCTCTCCAGGTGTGAGAAGAGCCACAGCAGCTCCAGCCCCACAGCCACCCAGCACAGGGCTGCAAACGGGTTCCTCCTGAGCTGCCTTTGCCAGATGGGCCCCAGGGCATCCCCATGACTGGACTGTGCAGGTACCACACACAGCAGGGGGACACCAGACCCCTGTTTTGCTGTTCAGACACATCCCTGGCACCTCTGGGACCACAGAAGGTGTCACAGCTGGGACCACCCTCAGGGAGGTGCTGTGTGGGACCCCTGACCTACACCAGGGTGCCCAGCCCCAGGTGACAGTTGGTCCCTGGAACCACTGGAGAGCTTTGGCCATCCCAGTGCTCAGCCTTACAGCGAGACAGGGACAAGGGGTGGCAATGCTCGGGGGGCAAGGGTGACACACAGACCCTGGGACACGGGGGTGGACGTAACAGAGGTGGGGAAGGGCCCTGGCTCTCGGCAGGTTTCCCTGCTCCATGGAAGCTCCTTCTCCTGACCCCCATGCAGCCAGGCCAGGCACTCTGAGCACACCAAGTATATTGCTCCACCATCCCATATACTCTGGTGGCGTGAGGCTTCCATGAGCCCCAGCTGGGGCTGCTTTTCTGATGAAGGACACACTTTGGAGGAAAATGCCAACGTTTCACCTTAAGCATGGCCTAATGAAGCCAAAAATACAGCTGGGTCAGGCTATTGCTAAGCTCAGGGGCCTCTCCAGGGCACGTTACCCTGTGGTGTAAAGGTGAAAATGATGCACAAACCTCTCATCTCCCACAGCCCCCACGAGGTGCCCAGAGCAGCTGCAGCACCGGCGGCACCTGCAGCTGCCTCAGTAACTCCCAGTCAGAAAACAGGGTGTGCCAATGCTGGAGAGGGGTGCAGGAGGGCAAACCAAGGGGTGCAAAGGGATTTTTAAGTGGTGCCTTGCCCCTGGGCTGGGGCTGACACACCAAGCTCCAGCAGCTCATCACCACATGCCCAGGCAGTTCTGCTGTGCTCGGCCCCTCCTCAAACTGCCACTGGTTTGCAGCCCAAAGCCACCCTGGCACAGCCACGGAGGGTTCTGGCAGTGACAGCGAGGGCTGTGGCTTCCCTGTAGGAACTCAGCTACAAAAAGGTCCCTGAAGCTTCTCCCTCCCTGAATTAGTGAAGCTCTGCATTTGCACCACCACTACAGGACAGTTTTCCAATGCCACCCAACAAATTAGTGCTGGAAAGCTCGGGGGTCTAAGGTGAAAACTGGCAAGGGTGAGGTTTGGGCTTAGCTGGCATGATCTTGTTGTACACTGCACGCCATGAGCCACGCGGGACTCCCAGGGAGGGAATTACCTTGCAAATATCCCAGGTTTACCCGATTCATCACATCACTGGCTGTTAAATTTGCTACATCCTCTACAGAACATACAGGGAAAGGCACAGACATAAACAGAGAGAGAGAGAGAGGTCAGCAAGCCATGGTTTGGCAAATATCAGAGACGAGCTCCTGCGCTGCAGCGTAACATGAGCAAAAGAAAAGGGAGAGGCAGAAGGCAGAGCAACGTGGGCTTCCAAAACACCACGGGGGGCCAGACACGTGGGGACACGTGGGGACAACACACAGTGCCAGCACTGCTGGCTGCAGAAGTGCCACGGGCCCAGGGGGTTGGTGGTTCCCACACCGTGCCCCGGTCCTGTCCCACCCTGACAGGATGCAGATCCTGCACCCCCACACTGCCCATTCTCCTGCTGGAGATCCCCCAGTTTGCCTCCACTGAAATGTGCCAGGACAACGATGCCAACTCTGATCTAAGCCCAGGCTGTGCCCCGAGCACCCTGTGGGGCTGATGGTTGGGCAGCCCCTTGGAAGACTCACCAAGGCCAGACAGAGCCCCTGAAATCACAGCAGAAACATCTGGGACTAGGAATGTAGGGAAAAAAGGAGAGGGGGATACACCACTGCAAGCCCTTGCCTGGCATTCCCTGTGCTCCCTCCATCCTGCCACCAGCTGGCTCTCCTGCCTCCCTCCCTGGGAAGGCTGGCAATGCCCACAGCCAAACAGTGGGCCCTCCATTCCAAACCCCTCCTGCACTGCACTTCTTTACATTTTCTCCTCCTCTTTCACATGCCCAAATCCAAGATGGGAAGAGAGGAATCCCACCCCAAACCTCCCAAACCAGCTGCCATCCTGGCTGGGGCTCAGTGCCAGCCTGTGTGAGGGCAGGGGCCAGCATGGGGTGGACGGACACTCTTGGAGGATGGAGCAGACAAGCAGCAGCACAGGATGGCTTCAAAGAAAGAAAGGAAAAAAAGAAACCAACAAAACCCAAAGCAGACAAACCAAGGGAGCTGTGGGCTACAGACTTGGTCATAACCAGGCGCCAGGGAGTCGTCCAGGGGACACAGATGGCAGCATTGACAGCAGGTCAGAAGCTTCACGAGAAATGCAGCTGCACAGGGGGCCCTGAGCACTGTCACAGCCAGACACTGCTGGCACAGCCAGACACTGCTGTCACACGCCATGAAGCAACTCAGCCCTGCAGCTACCGACAGGTTTGCCACGGAAGAGTTCATGACGGATTAAAGTCTATTACAAAGGGGTCTGCGCCAGCTGATGGGGTTTCACCTCTTCCTGCTGCACTATGGGGGCTCTTGGGCACAAGGAGTTTGCTGCCCTGGGGTTGGTGTGTCCTGATCCAGCATTTCTACATGGCCAGAAAGTGGGGAGCAAGTGGGGCATCGCGCCCCGAGGCTGCGTGGGGGGCACTGGGTCCTGCTGTGGGCGGGGGGGAGCGTCACTCTGCCACTGCCAACTCCTGCCTGGAGCCATCCCAGAGCCCAGGGGGGTGGGGGCTGCCTGCAGCTGGCTGGGGGTGGCAGGGGCCGGGGGTGGCAGGGCCGGGGGTGGCAGGGCCGGGGGTCTGCGTGGCGGGACCCCAGCCTGGAACGCGCTGGTTGGCACAAGCACAAGCAAGCTGGGAATGAGGCGCCGCTGGGAGCAGGCGCGGCAGCGCCCGCAGGGGCAGGCTTAGCAGGGGGCTAAGCTTGGCATGGGTTCAGGCTTGGTGTGGGGTTAGGCTCAGCTTGGAGTTAGGTTTGGCTCAGGGTTAGGCTCAGCTTGGGGTTTTGCTTGGCTTGGATTTAGGCTCAGCTTGGGGTTATGCTCGGCTCGGGTTATGCTTGGTTTGGGATTAGGCTCAGCTCAGGGTTAGGCTTAGCTTGGGGTTATGCTCGGCTCGGGGTTAGGTTCAGCTCAGGGTTATGCTCGGCTCGGGTCAGGCTCGGCCGGGGGTTACCTGAGGAGCCCGCGGGCAGGACGCACCTCCGCAGGGCAGCTCGGCCGAACGGCACTTACCGTACCCGGTGGTGGGCAGGCCCAGGTGCTTCATGCGGTTCTTGACGAGCTCGGACAGCTCCTGCCGCTCGGAGCGCCGGTACAGGCTGAGGCGCTGCTGGCTGATCCACTCGGCCGTCTTGCTGGAGTGCTTGTTGCCCTTCCTGCTGAGCCGCCGCGCCCACTGCATGCTCTTGCGCCGCAGCAGAGGGTGCTCCGACTGGTCGCTGGAACACGAGTTCCTGTGGTGGCCGGTCTTGATGCCCCAGTGCTCCTTCACGTCCTTGGTGTCCTCGCAGTCCTCAACATTGATTGAGATCTGTGACTGGAAGCCCGGCAGGTCACGGGGGTGGGGGAGCCCTTGGCCTGGGTGTGGTGGGGTGGGATCTCTCCCATGGGATGGGATATTCTGACCTACCCCTCTCCCAGCACTTCATCTCTGTGCTGTGAAAACTACCGGGCCAGCAGGTTCCACAGACTCATGGAATGGTTTGGGTGGGAAGGGACCATAAAGCTCCTCTTATTCCACCCCCTGCCATGGGCAGGGACACTTTCCACTATCCTAAGTTGCTCCAAGCCCTGTCCAACCTGGCCTTGGACACTTCCAGGGATGGGGCAGCCACAGCTTCTCTGGGATAAACACCACTGAGTGGAGTTAATGGGCACCTGACATCCCTCCACAGTTTCCTCTGGGATATCTGCCCAAGAAGCAGCCATGCCCTCACCTCCCTCTGTTTCCTTTTACATTAGCAATGCTGCCACATCTCTGACCCAGCGATCCCACTGGTGCCCAGGAACTTATTAATAAAGCCCGTTAAAGCCTCTCCAAGAGGTGTTTGTGTTTAATTAAATGTCAACTTTCAGCTCCCTGTCGCTGCTCCCAACCAAGCTGCAAACTGAAGGTGTTTAAAAGGCATCCTGGCTCCCTCCCTTGCTCCTTATCCCAATTAATTACATGTCAGGGCACTGAGGAGTTTTCCCAGAGTGCTGAGGCTCAGCCAGCACTGCTCTTCCATGGCAGCAGGGCTGACAGCTGGCACAAGGCACGTGGTGGCACTTGGTGGCCAGAGCTAGGACCGCACTTGCCCACGGATCAGCCTCTGGCTGGGGGGCCCACGAGACACCAGGGCAGTGCCCAACACCACCCAAGTGCCCATGGAGGGATGCAAGCAGCACTCACCTGCGTTCTGATGTCGTGGGGCTGCAACAGGGGAGAAGGAAGGGAAAACAAAGAGTCAGCCCAGCAAAGGGACAGCCCTGCTGTGCCCTCTCTGCTCTCTGGCGTGCCTGGTGGCTTGGCAGAGCTGTGCCAAAAACATCCACCCCTGTCCACACTGCCCGGAGCGACAGGCACTGACATCCACCCAGCTCACCCAGCTGGAGAACCAGGAGACCAGCACCAAAACACAGTCATGGGGCTGCTGAGGAAGGGAAGGCAGAGCTTCCCCCTCTCATGCTCCCCACCACTGCAGCAGCCAGGCCTGAGGGACCCCATGGAACCAGGAGACCAGCACCAAAGCACGGCCATGGGGCTGCTGAGGAAGGGGAGACAGAGCTTTCCCTCCCCTCATTCCCCACCACTGCTGCAGCCAGGCCTGAGGGCCCCCATGGACCGCCCACCCTCGTGGAGCCCAGCTCTGCCGGGGGATGCTCAGCTGGGACCAGCAGCAGCCCCGTCCTGGCCCACAGCACGCCCCTACCTCGGAGGTTGCGAACATGTGCGACTCTGTGCGGTAAATCCCGATGGGAATCTCGGCGCTGGAGGAGCAGAGCTTCTGGAAGAGGCGGCCGTACGTCCGGATCCACAGGTCATCCTCTGTGATCTTCATCTGAGCCACAGAGCACAGACATGAACCCACAGAGCCCAGCGAGGAGCACCTCAGGCTGCTCCTGAGCGTCATCCCGGCTCGTCCACAGCAATCCCAAACATGACTTGGACTCCACCAGACCACCAGGGACAATCTCTGACCTCAGCCTTCAGAACAGGCACTTTGGTCCTTGGGAGGTCTTGGGTTTTGCTGGTGCTGAGTTTGCCCACAATGGAGGGGGACAACGTTGCTGCCCCTCAATTCCCCAGGAGAGAGGAACCTCCCATCCCATGGCCAGGGTGACACATCCCACCAGATACATGATGGCTTGGCCTGATGTTTCAGCCCACAGGGACTTGGCACTTACAGCACAGAGGTATCCAGAGCCTGGCGTGGTGTCGAGGCCCAGCAGCAACCGGGTGATGGTGATCATGTAATCCTTCACAAAGGACTGGGGGAGACATTCGGGTGGGAACCCAGGGAAAGGTTTGCTCAGTTATGCACTGGGAGGTGGAGAGAGGCAGCCAGAGCTGCAGAGGTGCATCCCCCAGAGCCCACCTGGCTCTCACCTGGTAGAGCAGCGTGTCCAACATGCTGATGCTGAAGACCCTCCCGGCCGCGAAGGGCAGCCGGAACATGAAGGCCAGGTTGGAGCCGTTCTCTCTCTCTCTCTGGAAGAGGAAAGGAGATGAGAGCACAGGTTTCACAGAATCTTGGAGGACTCATGGAAGTGGAAGGACACCAGTGTAGTGTTTCTGGTGGGTGTGACAAGAGGGAAGCAGGGCAGCATCCTTGCACTGGGGGAAAGAGGGGTTTTCTCCATGGAAATGTGTGAGACAGGGTTGGGTCTTCTGGACATGGCAAGAGCACAGGACTTTGAGTTACTCAAATGCAGTCACAGTCAGCATTGACTTCCCAGGCCCCTGTGCTGGGGGCAAACCTCTCTTACCTTTTCTAGCTTGGAAAGGGCGAGAGAGTAACTGTCCTTTGCTCTGAACTGCATGAACCTCATGTTAGAGGGGTGGGTCAGCTCTGTGATAATGCTGAGGCTGGGGAAGAGCCTGCAATGGAAAGAGGCCTGTTGTCCTGCAGCTCACTCAGAGGTGAGATCATCCCTGCAGTTAAAACCTAAGGAAGACCAAACCCACCCCTGTGCCTGCTGGAGGAAAATAGCTGGTTAGGAGCTGTTTCCCCAATCACAGCCCTGTCCCACTGCTGGTAGCCACCTCCCCAGCACCAACACCCTTCCCTCTCTCATCCCAGCAGTGGTCAGTGTTCACCCCTCACCTGAACATGGTCTGGACGTTGACAATTGTCTTTGCATCTGCCATGTAGTCCTCCTCGGCGCTCATCGTGCTCTCCTTGTCCACCACCACCAAGTTGTCGGCGTAGATGATGCCACACTGCAGCAAGCTGTCCAGGCTGGGCAGTTCCCAAAGAGAAGGGCGCAGGGTGAGCCCTTGGGAAGGACACAGGGAAGCAGCACGCTGCGGCACGCAGTGCTCCACCAGCCCAGGCTGCTCCCACCACCAGCCCTTCCTCTGCTCCCACCACCAGCCCAGGCTGCTCCCACCACCAGCCCTTCCCCTGCTCCCCACCACCAGCCCTTCCCCTGCTCCCCACCACCAGCCCTTCCTCTGCTCCCACCACCAACCCTTCCACTGCTCCCACCACCAACCCTTCCACTGCTCCTCATCACCAGCCCTTCCTCTGCTCCCACCACCAACCCTTCCACTGCTCCCACCACCAGCCCTTCCACTGCTCACACCACCAGCCCTTCCCCTGCTCCTCATCACCAGCCCTTCCCCTGCTCCCATCTGCCACAGACACCCCAAGAAGCCAAGGGAGGGCTCAGCTCTACTGTACCAAGCCTGGGGCTTCTCATGGGGTGACCTCAAAGTCTGGGCTGGGGTAAAGGCAACACACTCAGGTACTGTAAGTCATGTAAGTCCTGGAAACACCTACTTGTCGATGGTGCCCTCCATGTAGTAAACCATGGGGAAACAACAAATGGCTTCCAGAAAGTGGTGCTCAGGCCTGGAGGGAGAGTAAGGTGGTTCAGCCAGTCCATGGGGCAAAAGACAGCCCCCAAACCCAGGGTCACCATCAGCCCAGATACCCCAGAGTGGCCCCACTCTTCCCCCATACTCCCATCCCATGGCATGGAATGCCCATAAAACACAGGGAGGGCTCAGTGTGATGGAAACCCGCCGTGGGAAAGCACTTGCTTGTTGTCCAGCAGCAGCACGATGGGGTTGAGCTCCTTGCGGGAGCGATAGTACGCGCGCAGCGGCACGATGAAGTTGTACAGCCCGTTCCCCGCCGTCTCCGCCGACACGATGATCAGTTTGTTCTTGAAGCCGTAGGCTTTGGCATCCTCAAAGCTGTTGTGCTTGCAGCCCTGGGGGTGGAGGGCAGCAGGGGCACTCAGTGTGGGGCTCGGGGGGCAGCACCCCCGGGCAGTGCCCGCAGCCCCCTCGTACCTTGTCCAGCCTCAGGCAGCAGAACGGCGCCTTCTCGGGCAGAAGGTGGCACAGAGTTGGGGAGCTCCCAATGTAGGGGGAGTTTGGGGGGTAACCCTTGACATACCTGCAGCAGAGAGAAAACCAGAAAGAGTTTCCATGTATCCAAAACTGAGCTGCTGGATAAAAGCATTTAACAACAACAGCAGCCTGGGATTCAAGCACATCACTGGCAAACGCTCTGCCAAACTCTTCTGCAGCTGGAAATCTTCCAAAACACACAGATTTAGGGGTTTTTTTTGGTATTCAAAGTGCCTTGTAAAGATTGTAAAGATTGGGATTGTAAAGACGTAGGGACAAAGCCCCACATTCAGTGTTCCCAGCACAGGTGGACAAGGCAGCAGACAGGACCACTGGAGGGAGATGGGGCTGTGAGGGCCAGGAGAGGACAGTGATGAGCCAAATAAAGAAGCAAAAAACTTCATGGTCCATTTTCAGAGTTTGTTTCGGTGAAAAGGTGTTTTAAAAACCAGAACAAACTGTATCTTATCAGAATAACAGAATCCATTCAGAACAAATGGGATTCAACCACAACAAACTGGATCTAAGCAGAACCACAGAACTCAACCAGAACAGACTGGATTCAACCAGAACAAACAGCATCCAAAACAAGGACAGAGAATCCAATCAAAACAAATTGGATCCAACCAGAACTAACTGGATCCAATGACAACAAAGAGAATCCAACCAGAACAAACAGAATCCAACCAGAATAAATAGAATCCAACCAGAATAAATAGAATCCAACCAGAACAGACTGGACCCAACCAGAATGAACCAGCCAAGGAAGGGCTGAATGAATGGAGAACAACTCACTCCACAACTGCCGAGCCCTCCTCGTCCGACTGCGTCATCTCGTCCTCGGACTGGTCGCTGAGCAGGTCGCAGGGCAGCAGGGATGAGGAGTCTGCCAGCTCCAGCACGGGGGCGATGCTGGGTCGCCGCGTGCCCGAGCCGTTCTCGGCGGGCAGTGCCAGCTTGCTGCTGTTGGCAGGGCGGCACTCGGTGTTCTGCAGGTCCATGGCCACTGTACCTGGACACGATGGGGAGGCCAGCACAGCAAACATGCTATGAGAGAGCTGAGCCAGCCCCTGCAGCCCCGCACAGGGATGAGATACCACCGGGCATGGGCATGGGCAGTGCAGGGAAAGCCCCCACCAGCCACCTCCACCTGGGCACTGCGGTGTGGAGCATATCCCTGGAGGCACAGCTCAGCTGCCCCAGGGACTGTCCTGTCTCCATTCCCCTCTGGAACCACCTGCTGCTCGCTGAACTGCAAAGCCTGGCTCTGGGGGGCTCTTTATTGCTGTGGTGTATCTCTGAGATGACAACCTTCCAGCCCAATCTCTGCCTGCAGCTCCTGCAGGCTCTGGGAGACACCAGCCAGGTTAGGAACAGCCAGTTCAGGATCCATGTCCACCACTTGCTGGGACATTGCCCTCCCCAAGGACAACCCTTTGCCCTGGTGGTCCTCAAGCCCCCAGGGAGGGGAAGGCAGGCAGCAATTCCCTCATCCACCTCTTGCATTCCTCCTGATCAGCTCCAGATCTTACAAAAACAGAATTATGAAGGCTGGAAAAGTCCTCTCAAATCACTGAGTCCAACTGCCAAGCCCACCCACTAAATCACATCCCCAGGTGCCACATCTACACATCATTTAAATCCCTCCACCACTCCCTGGGCAGCCCCTTCCAATGCTTGACAACCCCTTCTGTGAAGAAATCTTTCCTAATATCCTATCAAGGGGCAAGAGAGGTTTCCTCATCCTGTTCTCCAGCAGCTCCAAAAATCAAACACACTGATGGAGTGTCCCATTAAGCAGAGCCCAGGCACTTGCCTTGCCAGACCTCACTGCCCTGATGGCACTCATCATTTTTGTCCCTTTCCTCACCCTTTGCCAGAGATCCCTCTGTGAAGGAGCCGTGTGACAAGAACAGTGACAAACTGTTCAGCAGAGCGCTCTGCGCCTTGCGGGGGGATAATCTATGCAAATTGCTGCTCATGAGCACAAACACATAAATTATTTGCCTGAAATACAACGTGCTCATGTGGCACAGCCTCCCCAGAACTCGCTCTCCCCAGATACAAGAGGGAAGTAATGACTCAAGGCATTTTTCATTTGCAGAAATGCACCACTCTCTGCAGAGCGAGCGACGCTCCTTGTCAGGCTGGGAGTCATAAACACGATTTAGGACGTGGCCAACGGCATTTCTCCTTCCAGCTCTGGAAATAATTGGGGCCCATACCCAGGTTTGGGGGATTTATTCACATACCCTTAATGATAATGGACATCATGAGGTTTAATAAAGATATTTGAGCTTGCTGAGGGCCCCCAGGGTGCAAGGAGATGCCACTTTACTGGTGAGGTGACGGGGACAGGGAATGCAAAGGGATTTTTAGTGACCTCAGCACTGGGGGTGACAGGGCAGGGAGTGTGGAAGAAGCAACATAAAATCAAATCTGGGGAAGAAAAGGAACCCAAAGCTGGTGAAGGTGATGGAGGGGGGTCTGCAGGCTCCTGCTCTCCCCAGGAGACCCCTGCTGCCCCCTGCCCATTGGGCCCCCGACTCACCCATGCTGGCGATGATGCTGTGCACGGGCAGGCGGGATGGGCCATCGTAGCTGCCCCTGCCTGCAAAGCCCTTCTTCTTCTGCTTCTCCTCCTGCTTGAAGATGAAGGCAGAGTTCTCCTCCTTGGTGATGTTGATGTAGAAGCAGGTGTCGGACGCTGCCATGATGTGCCGCGGGCCGGGGTTCAGCAGGATGCTCTTGTTCTCCTCCCTCCGGATGCCGATCAGGCACACGCCGTACCTGTGTGGGCAGCACGAGGTGGGCACTCCCAGCTGGGCCAAAACCCCTCCCAGGGATTTGTCCCTGCACAAAGGGGCTCACAGTGCCCTCCAGACCCCCAGGGATGGGCTGGCAGGTATTTGCTGCCCACCCCTGCCTACTGCCCCCCCTGCCCTCACTTCTTGTGTGCGTGGAAGGCAGCGTAGGTGAAGCTCTTGCCCTCGTACTCCATGAAGAACTTGCTGTCTCCCATGCGGATGTGATAGACCTCATTGCCCGAGCAGCGCCCGTACATGCGCTGCCACTGCTCCGGGGACTCCTGGCCCTCCCTGCAACAACAGCAGCAGCTTTGGCATGTGCTGGGATGGACCTGCCATTGTGCCAGGATGGGACATCCCCATGGTGCCAGGTCAGGACACCCTGGTGCTGGGATGGATCCCCCAATGCTGAAATGGATAATGGGCCCCCCAGTGCTGGGATGGACCCCTTGGTGCAGGGATGGGACCTCCCACTGTGTCAGGATGGGACCCCCACCATGGTGCCAGGCCAGGACACCGCGGTGCTGGCACAGACCCCGGCACACCGCCCAGATCCTGGGGCAGAGCCACAGGGCAGGAGCACTAATAATCTCTGAGGCTGCCATTGAGCCTGGCAGTGGGGAGATGACAGGGGGGAGGTGACAGCGATGCATCACCAGGAGCTGTCGGTGTTTGCTGAGGACAAGCTCGTTTCCATCTCGGATTTTAAGTGCCTTTTTATTTAACGAGGGCCCCTGCAGAGTGCAGAGGGAGGGTTCAGAGCCTGTGTTGGCAAACATCTCTGAGCATGGGGTGAGAATCATCTGGCAATGATGTTTCATAACTGTTTTGATGGCACTTTACCCAAAATTCAGACATTTCTGACTGGCCAAGGAGCGCAGGGCACACATCACTGCTCTACTGGGCGGGCAGAGCTCTTTCCAGCTGTGCTGGATATACAGCCACCAAAAAGCCTGCAGGGTCTGGGTATGCTCAGGCTGTGAATCCACCTTCCTGCCAGTGGGTCTGTGCCAGCATAAAGATATTTTTATTCCCAGTCTCTGGAAAGGTGGCATTGCCCAGCCCCTTCGCACTGGGATGGTTCCCTGTAATATGGCTGTTCCTGACCTGCATGGGGGTCCCAGATCCCAGACACTCCAGACCCCCACCCTGTCCCCCTGGGCTCAGAGACCTCAGTTCTGCCATCCCTCCATGCTCAGGCAGGGGCAGGGGATGGCAGGGGGTGATAGGGGTGGGAAGGAGAGGGCAGGGCAGGGCAGGAGGATGGAGGGCAGGGCAGGGCAGCACTCACTGGCCACGGGAGGTGTGCACCAGCAGCGTGATGAGGGTGGAGGTGGCAGGGCAGACACAGTTCAGTGCCAGCATGGCATATTTGCACTCCTCTTCACAGACAACATGATCTGAAAGGCAGAGGGGACGGTCACAGTGGGGAAGAGCTCAGATGGTTTCCCTGGCTGGCAGTGCCTGGGGATGTGCCAGTTCTGGGGTGGTGTTGGGGTCTGGCTGTTTCCCCCCCGTCAGTCCAGGAGGACTTTCAGCTGCTCAGCACCTGCTGTCCAGCGCCTCCAACTCACCTGCAAACTTCACATGAAATTTGTTCTCTGGCTTCAGGATCTGAACATAAAGTGGACAGTTTGGAGCAAAGTCTTTGACAGCCCAGGCCCTCAAGATGGTCTGGTGGTCCTGGCCAAGGAGAAGAGCAATGAGAGCTACTTGGCTGATGGTCTATTTCCCCCAGTGCTTCTACAGCTGATCCACTGCCCAGCCCTCACCACCCTGGAGACTCACAGCAAGGGCTCCCCCAGCATCCCCTGCTAGCAGGGGATAACTGTCCCCTGCTGCTCCCCAAAATCCAGCACTGATGGGAAACCAGGACAGCAGAAGAAAGGTGAGCCCACAGGGGGTCAGCCACCAGTGTGCTGCTGAGTGTCCCCATGCCATCCCTGTGCCATCCCCAAGGTTCTCCATACCACTCAACCCCATGTTTGTCCCAGCTGCCTCCCAGCACCCTCCTGTGCTGGGCAGAGGTAGAATGCACCCATCACCCCAGTCCCTCTGCCAGAGCTGTGACATGAAGTGTCTCAGGCCGTGCCACCCCCAGCTGGGCTCACCGCCGCCGTCCGGTCCACCTCGTTCCGGCTGCTGAGGATGAAACAGGCTTCTCCATTGTCCATCCTGCAAAGGCAGGGCAGTGACCCCATGAATTGCACAGGCCACCAAAGCTGGGCACTGCCTGTACCAGCCAGGGCACTGCCAGTCCCCTCCCAGCCCCCAGGGAAGGCACACAGGGACATCCCTCATCACACATCTGGGGTGACCTTACTGGGGACCCTCCTCTGGGGTTCTGGGGGCTGTGAAGAGCTCAACAGCTTGGCAGGACCAGGGAGGACATGCAGGGTGTCCCTCTGCTCACTTGGCTCTCATGAGGTCCTGGTCCTTCAGTGCAGAGCCCTGGAGGTAAATCACTCGCTGCGACCACAGGGGGATCTGCAGGACCCGCCGCACCTGGATGTCCATCTCTGTTGGGCAAAGGATCACCACGTAGTAATCCTGGAAGAGACAGGGACCGGTGTGGGTGGGTGGTCCTGCAGCCCAGGGGGGCTGTGAGCCCACCACCACTGCTCCTCACCTGCAGGCGTGGGTGGGCATAGAACTCGTTGAGGAAGTCCATGAGGAGATCAATCTTGAGGGAGCTGACGCAGAGCACGACGTGTTTCTCCGTCTGGGCGCGGTGCCGGCTGTAATTGCCCCCCGACTTCTGCCGCTCCATCCACAGGTACACGAGCTCCTCGAACTGCAGGCAGAGCACAGGACTGATGTCCCCATCCCTGCATCCCTCCCCACCCTCAGCTGGGCAGGGCTAACCTGGAGGGGCAGCACGACCAGGGCGACGCAGATCATGATGACGACGAGGAGCTGCGAAGGCCAGATCTTTGGGGTCACATCTCCATAGCCCACGGTGGAAAAGGTGACGATGCAGAAGTAGAAGGACTTGAAGAGGGAGAGCTTCTCACCTGCTCTTTCTAAATGCTGGATGCCACAGGTCCTGGAGGGAGAAAGCCCCACCACAGCACTGCCTGGGAGGCAGAGCAGTACCAACCCCACAAACCTGCAGTTCAAGGGCAGCTTGCTAAGCACAAGTGTCACCTCAGTGTCCCTGGACTCAAACTGTGGCCCCCCAAGAAACACACCAAGGCCCCAGCAGCAGGATGTGCCACTGGCCAGGAGCACCACTGAGCTCCAAAATGGCATTAGTCAGCCACACCAGCAGCATCTTTATTGTCAAAAACTCATGAGCCTGAAAGCTTCATTTCCTCTCCATTTAGCAGCTTGATGGGGTAATGTGGCTCAAATCCAATCCCAGGGAGCCAGAGGGACATTCAAAGCCTAATTCCCAGAGATGAGCACTGCACCCCCAGCCCAAAGGAGTGCCATTGCTGCTGGAAGCGCAGGATAAGGGACCCAGTTAATTAACAGGAGCCCCACAGTGGCCTATTACACAGATTTGTGGGGGTGGAAGAGCTGGTCAGAGCCAGTGAGTGTGACGGGCTCTGGTGAATGAGCCATCACATCCCAGCCCATGTCCCTGTGGGAAGCTGCTGTCCCTGCCCATGACCCTGCTCTGAACCTCATGTATCCATATCACCCAGCTCTCTCTGACAACACCCTCATCCTCACACAGCCCTAAAAAGGTTCTGTTCAAATAAAAAAATTAGGGAGGATCATTAGTTTGGTTTAAAAACTCCCTCCTGGAGTTCAGAGTGCTGGGAATGAAGCACAGCAGGGAGGTGAAAGCCCTGCAAGAGCCCAGCTCTGCCACCACACCTGGGCATGGGGTGGGCACAGCTGGTTCCCTGGACAGGGAAGGGGATCCAGTGAAATGAGGAGCAACACTCACCCCGTGAAAACAAGACACAGGAGGGTGCAGATCAGGATGAGCACCTGGTTGAACATGGCAGACTGGGTCCTCTGGATGGCTCTGTGCAGGTCATTCTGGGGACAGAGGAGAGGCCTCAGAGAGGCTGAAGGAAAGACTCCCCCAAGGACCAACTGCTGCCTTGCTGGCTCTGGCAGGGACCCCCAGGTGAAGGTCAGGCCAGAATGTGGCCCTTGGAAGGGGATGGATGTTCCTGTGAGCAGGTCTGGGATCTGCTGCCAGGAGAGGCAGCTCGAGTGGGCACGTGGGAATGGCTGGAATACCCTGGGATCCCTGTCAATGTGCAGCCAATGTGGCTCCAGCACCAAGGGGCTTCTGCTCCACAGCCAGTCACAACCTGGCATTCCCAGCTGGCAAAGCCTCACCTCCCACCAGCTGCAAACACTGAGCACCAAACCTGCCCCAGTGCTGGGGGCAGCCCCTCTGCCAGAGCCCTCCACACCCCTCTGCCAGTGCCAGTGCCCTCCACACCCCCAGGAGCTGTACAAGAGGGGGAACTCACAATCATGTTCTCCAGGGCATACTTGGCCAGCCAGCAGTTCAGAAACACAGGAATGAACAAATTGCGCAGAGGAGGCCAGAATATCTGCACAAGAAGAGTTATTCACAGCAAAATCCGGGCTCTTCAAAAAAATTAAAACCATAAACAGCCACCCTGGAGCCCTCTCTGGGAGGATCCACCTCCAGGCAGAGCAGAGGCTGCCACCAAACATGACCCTGCTCCTCTGGCTGCAGCAGAGCAGCTGAAAAGGGAGAATGGATTTTGGGATAACATTCCAGAGAAAGTCATGGCATTGTAAAATACTGAAGGAAAAATTTCCTGCCAGCTTTAAATACCACTTGGCCAGGCACCCCTTTTTCTTTATTGCACCCCCAGAACTGCAGCACCTCCTGCACTTCGAGCTGCTCTCCAATGTCACCAGGAGACACTCACTGTGATAATGAAGGGCACCGTGTTGATCATCTCAAGGATGAAGGAAATGCGAAAAATCTGCTCCCAGATGTTCCCCTGAGGAATTAAAAACAAATAGGAATTAAATACGCTTGAAACTTTGCCAAAGGACAATTAAAACTCTCCTGCTCTGCCACAGACCCTGCTAGAGGAGGGAAATGTGCTGCAGGAACCAGGAGGATGCTCCAGTTTGTCTGCGGGAGAGATGCAGGCAGACTGAGGTCAGGGAACATTCCCAAACCCTCCAGTCCTCTCCACAGCCACTCCATCCCTCTGTCTGTCACTGCTGCTGGGGGACAGCAATGCCTCAAGCACAGGGGGAGAGGGACAGTGACTGCTACGAATCGCTGGCACTCGAACCAGGGGGGTGATGCAGGGTCTGAGTCTCTCCTGCCAACTCTCCCCGGGTCCCTGAGAAGATGCCATTTGTTCAGGTCACTTTTTTGTGCCATTTTAAGGGGTTCTGGTCCAAAGGAGTCAGCTTGTTCCTGTCCCTGTCTGGTTTGGAGCACTGCCCGTTGCCTCCAGAGGCAGCAGAGCTCAGCACAGGCAGCTCCAGCTCCTCAGCCTCAGGAATCTCAGCGTGTGTCAGTCTGCCCTCCCTCCAAACCAGTGTAAAACAGGTCTGAATTTAAGGGAAAGCAGAAAAAGAGGAGTTTCTGCTCTGCACAAAACTTATCTGGCAGCCCAAGGGGGAATGAGAAAGGAAAACAGTCTAAGGCAGCCCAGACAGCGCCGAGACAAACAAACATCCTCCTGGGAGGCTCCAGCTTCAGGCAGCTCAAAACAGGAGAAACAAATTCATGCCAGGGGGGCAGAGCCAGGCTGTGCATCACTGCCCTCTGCCCCCCCAGGCACTCACCTTGTAGCTGAGATAGATGAGCAGCATGGTCTCCAGAAAGCTGATGAGAGCGATGCTGACCTGCAGGACACACAGGAGAGGCCCCAGGGCTCATTCTGTGTGCTCTGGCAGCTCACAGAGCCCCCCTGCCCCGTGCCATGGGAGCCCCTGGGCATCACAGAGGGGCACAGCTGCAAGGCCAGCCCCGCTGTGCTCCCACACAACCGTGCCAAGGTCTGGGTGCTCACCTGCACAGCCCACAGCGGTGTTTTTCTATCCACCCAGAAGATGTGGGACCTGCCAAGAGAATCCCAAAGGGATCTGAGCTGCAGCCCAGCTCTCAGGGGCTTCACCCCCCACCAAGGGCTGGGGCTCCCCACTGCACACTCTGCTCAAGCAGCCTCTGCACCAGCAATAAGCCATTCCCAAGGGTGCAGCCACAGGAGCTTGGCTATGGATTTGATTCTGGGATGCTGCTCTGCACCCCTTGGGCAGCCCCAAGACCAAGAAGGGGGCACAGGCAGCTGGCAGCACCATCCACCTCCATCCCTGCATTCCCACAGCCCAGCAGGGCCAGACCCCAGTGCTGGAGCAGCTCTGACTCACCAGTTGATATCTGTGGAATGGTTGAACGCTGTGTAATTCTGCTTTTCACATTCCCAACTAGGAGAGAGCAGGGAAAAGCAGTCAGAAAGGGACACAGGGACAGGGATGCTGGGATTGACTCCCCAGGCTCACAGGGTGCTGGTGCTGGGGGAGGCACCAGGACTACACATCCATGGATCCACTCTGATTCCTGTAGCCAGGGCTTTCCATAGGAGTCTGTCTCACCCAGGCAGCCTTGAACATCTTATTAGTGCAGAATAAAACCCCTCAGGTGCTTCAGCCCACACCAGAGACACTGTGGAATGTCAATATTCCTCAGGTATGGAGCTCCCTGGCACAGTGTGGAACCCAGGGAAGTGGGAACTGGGAATTACCAGGTTACAATTAGCAAAAGCTGCTGAGCTGCAGCTTCTGGGAGGAGGCTGAGCATGGTGCCAGGCAGCAGCACCGAGCCAAGCTCCCCCTGCCTCGCTGGAGGGGTGTGTTCCCACTGGCCAGCCTTTATCCTGCCACACACCCCCAGGAAAGTGGAATTCCCTGAGCTGCAGCTGGGCTGAACCTCTCAAGGATGAGCATCTGTGTCCTGCTTCATCCTCACAGGTCTGGAAGCACTTTTGGAACGTGCAGATGCACTTGGTAATCTGCAACCTTTACAAAGAGGAAATCAAACTGCCAATTCCCAGAGCTCTTGAAAAACAAGCACATGGTATGTGAGCTAAACAATGCAAGGACAGACCAAAATAGGCTTATACTGAAAACCAGAGCAAAGCTGAGGTGTGGAATCATCAGTCACCTCGGGGCACAACGTGTTTCCCTTCCAAATGCTTAGGTGGGGTTTGGTGTCAGTGTATTCAAGGGCATCAATCAGTGGTCAGAAACTATTTGCATGGTGATGCTCAAGTCATGAGCTCTCTCTTGTGTGTGAAGGCCACGCTGCCCCCCTGCCTGAGCCAGACAGCATTTGGACATCAATGTGACCTGAATTTCCCCCACCTGAATTTCTCCCTGTGTGCCAGAGGATGCCCACACACCTACCCATGGGTTTGGAGCAGAGGGCAGAGCCCTCTGGCCTGGCAAGATTTGCTAAACCACCAACTCAAACAGCTGGAGTGAGAAAAGGCATCTCCACACCCCCTGTGAGCAGCTGGCAGTGCCCCCACAGCCAGCCCTGCCCGGGGCACTCACCAGCCTATGCCCTCCTCGGGGTTGTCCAGCAGCACACGGACGATGTACAGGAGGCACGTGAGCAGCTTCAGGGAGAAGTTGAAGAGCCGGATCCTCAGGCCTGGCAGGGAGGGGAGCATGGAATGGGGCAGGGGCAGCATTCCTGGGCACCCCAAACTCCCTGGGCACCCCCAGCATTCCTGGGCACGCCAAACTCCCTGAGCACCCACCCTGTGCATCCTGGGTGCTCCTACACCCCATGTCCCCCAGGCACCCCCTGTCCCCACAGCACAACCCTTTTAGTTTCCCAGCCTCACACACCACAGGACCCCTCTGAGCCCCAGGGCAGTTACAGGAGCCCCAGGGATGCCCACACTGTGCCCAGGGCTCTGCCCAGTGCCAGACCCACAGGAGACCAACACAGAAATAAATAGCTCTGAGTCAGCTCCTCGCTGACCCCGAGAGATGGGAGAGGGATGAGGAGCTGCTGGAGTGTGTCCCCCTCATTAGCAGTTCTCCATTAAAGAGCACCAGAGCAGTGGTCACCACACTGCAACCAGCATGGAGGATGGGGCTGGTGAGCAAAAACTGCTGCTGTAGCCACTCTCCCTCCCCAGCCCTTCATCGGGTCATTACTCAAATTAGCAGGGAGAAATTCATCACATTTTCATTAAAAACTTCCCCGTGGGCACCCCGTGGTGCTGGGCTCCAGCTTTTTAACAAGCCAATAGGATGCAGGGAGGAAAAAGAAAATGTGGATTTCTAAATTAATGAGCAGGCTCCCTCCAGACAGCTAATGACATCTCAGAGAAAGAAAATAAAAACACCATTAGTCAAGTGGAGGCTAATCTGGGTGGCTGGAGCAGGAGTGGGGAGCTCAGAGCCTGGCCTGGCTGTGCCCACAGCTCAGGGAAGCACAGGCAGCTCTGGCATGGGACAGTCACTCCCTGATGGGGACAGTCACTCCCTGATGGGGACAGTCACTCCCTGAGAAGCACAGGCAGCTCCTGACCCCCCACGCTGCTCCCAGAGAGTTTGCCCAGCTGGTTCCTGTGCTGTGGCTGTTCCCAGGCAGCAAAGGAGGCAGGAGGCACCCTCTCCTCCCTGTGCAAACACCAAACCGAGTTGGCCAACACCAACTTGCCAAGGATAGGCCAAGGAGCAGCAGCAGCCCCAGGATGGGGACACACGGGGACAGCCACCAGCAGATGGCAATGGCTTCTCATCCCACAGGACAGGGTGGCTCTCCCGGCTGGGCAGGGTTTGGTCCCCCAGCAGACACAGCAGCACTCACTGGATCGCTGGTTTTTGATGAAGAAAAGCTTCAGTCGCTCCTTGAAGGTGTTTTCATTCACGTAGAACTCGACCTGCACCCTGTGGGGGAAGCACCCAGAGGAGCCTGTCAGAGGGGTGGCAGCCCAGAACAGGAGCCCCAGGAGCCCTGTCCCCCATCCCAGCTGGGTGACCACCTTCACAGGTCACCGTGGCCCCAGCCCCACTCTCCCAGCTGCTCCCACAGTTCCAAACCACCAGTACCACCAGTACCACCAGCCAAGAGCACCAAGACATGACACAACAATGACTACCAAAGCAGCAGAATTGCCCCACAGAGCCAGGTCTGCTTTGGGCTGAGGGCTTGGCTTTCATTCACACACAGACAGCTGACATCAGACTTACAAACTTCTGCTTTCACACACACTTCACAAAGCTCAAGCCCCTCAAAAAGAACCCCAAACTCCCTGGCCCTGGAGCAGCACCCCCAGCAGTGGCTCCAACCCCCCCAGCTGCAGCAGAGCAGGAGCTGGTGGGGGAACATCCCTGGTACTGCCCTGGCTCTGCCTGGGTAGGAAAAACATTCGGCATCAAAGCTGTTAAAAAACAATTCAGCTCTAAAAGGAGAAAACTTCCCTTTGTTGCTAAGATACCACATTGGGTCATTCCAGAAAAGCCCAGGAGCTGAAAACCAACCCCAAACACCACTTGACATCTGGAGACACTGGTGAGTGGTGGCACAGGGACAAGGCACCAGGATAGAGAGTGACCTGCCAGGGCACTTCCCAAAAACCAGCAGGGAGGAACCACCACAGGTGAATCTGAAAATGTGCCATCCCCTGGGGTGACCACCATGGGCACTTCTTCATTGGCTTCTCCTGCCTCCACCACAGCCCTCCTGCCAGTCCCACATTCCAAGTGGGTGCCAACAACCACACGGATGGGAGAAAACCTCACCAAGGCTGGAGGTTCCTCCCCAGGGATGTCACCAGGGGCTGGCATCAAGCCCAGCTGAATGAAGGGGGTGTGGGCAAAGCCAGTCCCAGCTCAGCCCATCTCCCATCACCTCCCCTGGTACCTCACAAACACCTGCAGCCCTTTGCAAAGCCTTCCCTGAGCCCAGGCAGGTTATCAATCACACTGCTCCTGCCACGTGCCAGCAAAACTGCCTTGGGTCCTCCTGCCCCCAATTTAGGCTGAGGAGACAAAATCTGCTCATCCCTGGCACTGCCCATAATGGAGTTAAATGCCATGAATTAGCCCGTTCCCCCATTCACCGTATTCAACAAGTCCCTTCAGTAAGTGCTGCTGTTATTGCTCCATTTCTAACTCTGTGGAAGAGATCATCAAAAGCTCATTAATCAGGCCTATCTCCCAGGCAAAGCAGAGATCAGGGGCAGCAAGTTCCCAGAGACAGTCATTAAACTGCCCCTCCCAGGTTCCTTAGCTGGGACACACGTGGTGCCAGCTCTGGCCCTGCCTGTCCCTGGCACAGCCCGGGGGTCGGGATTTATTGGGAAGCAGCTGCTGCTCGCTCTGACACAGAGGGACAAATATTCACTGGGCATTTAATGCACAGCTGATGGGGGAGCAGGTTGGGAAGGGGGTTTATGAGACACTCAGAGCTCTGGGGTGTCTCATCCTGGCCCCACCCAGGCAGCCCAAGAGCCCAAATCTGGTTCTTGTTCACCACGAGAAGGGAACAAGGAGGCAGGTGGGCAGGCACAGACCCCATGGGGGGGACAGCAGGAGAATTCACAGTCCCTGGCTCAGCAACACAAGGCCTCAGGAGCAAACAGCACTAATGCAGACCTTCAGAAGCCCAGCTTTAACATGTGTCAAAATTAATCGTTTCCAAAGCCAGACTTGGCAAATAGTTTTTCTGTGCCAGGGCATAAATCAGCTGCCACAACACTGCACATAAGGTAATTGCTTCTTCTGCTTATTAAAAATGCCCAGGAAATGCTGGGAAGTGGCTTTCAGCTTTGACAAGAGTGTGAGCACCCCATTCATCAGAGTCCCACAGGATGAGGCGCCTTGAGGAGACGAGACTTCAGGGAACACGAATCCTCTCCCAGACATTCGTCTCTGTATCAAAGGAACAAACAGCAACATAAATCTCTGTCTCTGGGCAGATGGTTCACTGATCTATGGCACCACAGCCCACCTCGAGACGATGAATATAATTACTGGGGGATAAAAGGACTAAATGATCAGATCTAACTTTTCATGACGAAGTAGTCCATGTTCTCATCCGCTGTGATGGCAGCAGGGTAAGGAACACTGGGAACAGCTGAAGGAGGTCTCAGGCAGGGGAGAAGGGGGTGTTTATCACTGAAAATGGAGGAAGGAATAAAAAAATTAGAAGGAACATGTTCCTGTGCAGACAGTCCACCCTCCTGAGCTGGGCTGAGCCCCTGGAACTGTGTGGGGGTCCTGTTCCAGCACTGGCATCTGCTGTGCAGGTGACACCAACACCACACTGGCCCACAACTGAGTGAGGGGTGGCTTCTATCAGGCAGCTGCACCAGCCCAGAGTATCAAAGCTCCTACTCGGTTTCCAGCTGAGGGAAAGAGATGTTATCATGTAAAATGTACCCTTTAATTTCATTGTCAAGAATTAACTTGAAAGAAAAATCAAGTGAAACTCTGACTGCGTTAACACACCCTGAGGGCTCTGCCTTCAGAGCAGCTCAGATCAGACGGTCCATTCAAACTGCCCCCTCCCCAGTGCCATGGCTGGGCATCCCTCCCACTGGGAGCATCCTCCCTGCCAGGACCTTCCTTCCTACTGGCCAAGCATCCCTCCTGCCAGTCAAACAGCCTTCCCACTGGCCAAGCATCCCTCCTTCCAGTCAAACAGCTTTCCTACTGGGAGCATCCTCCTTACCAGGACCTTCCTTCCCACTGGCCAAGCATCCCTCCTGCCAGACAAACATCCCTCTCAGCAGCCAAGCATCCCTTCCACCAGGACCATCCTCCCCACCAGCAGAGCATCCTTCCTGCTGGTCATCCATCCCTCCCACTAGTTGACCATCCCTCCCATCAGCCAACCAACCCTCCCATCAGCTATCCATCCTCCATCAGCTATCCATCCTCCATCAGCTATCCATCCTCCATCAGCTATCCATCCTCCATCAGCTATCCATCCCTCTCCCTGGCCAGCCAGCATGGTGCCAGCCCATCCCAGCAGCTCCCAGGGTCACCAGCACATCCATCTCCCCAGGCAGGGACAGGCAGCACAGCACACCTCTCCCCCCTCGTCTCCCCTGCTGAACCCCCCCTGGGCTGTGCAGATAAAGATCACAGCACAAGTTTTGTTACAAACCCTGTGCTTGGAAGTGTAATTACTGCTATTATGCACTTCATAATGCCTGAGCGAGTTCATTGCCTCGCTCCGTTATTTATTGTACTTTATTAATCTAAGATTAGAGGCAATTTGTTGTAAGATGATGAGTTCCCAAAAAAGACACAACAGTTTGTTCGGAAAAGTGCAGGATGAAAGGGCAGGACGAGCACATCCCAACCCACTGGCATTAAAATAGACACCCAGGAGCACAGCCCTGGCTCCCAAATCAGCCTTCCCTGGGGAGCTGGGGACAAGCACAGGTCTCTAAAAGGGAGGGAAACACAAAACTGAGCAACCCAGGTGCAGCCCCCCCGGGAAGTGCAGGCAGGGATGGGAGGGGGGGAGATGTGCCCCCAAGCCCTGCATTCCCAGGACACTCACATGGGCAGGCGGGCACAGGCAGCTCCCTCCGATCTCCACGGCATGTGGCAACTGCTGGGCTTGGCCTGAAAGCTGAGACAGCTCCAAAATCCACCTGCCAGCCAAGGGAGGGACCTGCCAGCTCTGCCCCAGGCCCTGCCCCAAACCACCCTGCTCCTTTCTGAAGGAGGACTGGAGTGCCCAGGGTGGCTTTGGTGTATTTTTCAATAGACACCTCTTGCCATGAGAAATGTGTCTTCAAATAAATATGGCTCTTCACAGGAAAGAGAAAATGAGAAAATCTTAATGTCTCTCCTTGTCCTCACACTTCTGCTGGGTGGAAAATGCTGTTTCCAGTAGAATCCCAGAATCCTGGAATGGTTTGGGTTGGGAGGGACCTTCAAGGCCATCTCATTCCAATCCCCTCCCATGGGCAGGGACACCTTCCACTAGATCAGGTTACTCCAAGCCCCATCCAACCTGGGACAGCCACCATGGCACTGTCACAGCCACCCTGGCACTGTCACAGCCACTCTGGCACTGCCACAGCCACCCTGGCACTGCCACAGCCACCCTGGCACTGTCACAGCCACCCTGGCACTGTCACAGCCACTGAGGCCCCATTGCAGCCACCCTGTCACTGTCACAGCCACAGTGCCACCACTGCAGCCACCCTGGCACTGTGACAGCCACCACAGCACTGCCACAGCCACAGTGCCACC
>JAWWEV010000039.1:2206536-2220547 GCA_035583235.1 Hafferia zeledoni | reverse complement strand
CCAGGGGACACCCACAGCAATGTCCCCACACCTCAGACGCTGGAGCCTCGTGGGAGATGCTCTGTTTGGGGGAGATGTTCCATCTGGGGGAGATGCCCCGTTTGGGGCCTGGCAGGAGGGAGCAGGGATTCAGCACAAGCACTGGGTGATGCTGCCCAGACAAGAGGCTCCCACCCAGCCCCACTGCCCCTGAGCAGGAGGAGAACTGTCCCCAAGCCCTACAAGGTGGGCTGTGAGGCAGGAGGGGCTGGGGACCAATAATCACTCCATGTCCTTGTGAAAGTCCCTCTCCAGCTCTCTTAGAGCCCCTTTAGGCAACTGAAAGTCTCTCCAGAGGCTCCTTTTCCCTGGGCTGGACACCCCCAGCTCCTGCCCCCCTCCCACCTGCCTCTTATCCCTTTTCCCTGCTCATTTCCAGCTTTCTGTGTGACACTCACAGAGCAGTAAGTTCCCCCCCAGTGGTCCCTCATGCTGCCTCCACAGCAAGAACAAGCCCTGGGGTGGGTCTCTCAGCTGTGCTGTCCCTTGGGGCAATCCTGGCATTTGTTAATGCCAAACATCCTGGATTTTCTCCGGCTGCAAACCAGAGGCAGGCACAGCCCCGGGAAGGAGCCACAGCTCAGCCTCCCTCCTGCCAAATTGGATTATCAGCAGGGGCTGTTCAAGCCCCTCCACTTGCACTTGGTTTTGAACAGTAGCTTTTTATGCCTCCCAGAGATGTTTATGGGGAAAGAATCAGGGGCTGATTTGGTTTTCTCCTAATCTAATGCCAGCTGGCAGCCAGGGAGACGGGAGGAACAGGGGCTATTCCAGCTCCCCAGGGCACAGCAACTCCTGCAAACCAAACAGCAAAGGCACATCTCCCCACACGGCCCCAGGGGGTCCTGCAGACCCCCCAGCTCTGGCACCACTCTGGGTTCCAGAGCACTGGGAAGAGCCAGCAGCATTCCCAGGACACCTTCCCCACATTCCTTCTTCCCACCAGGCACCCAAGTTCCTGTAAACAGCCCAATCACTGAGAAAACACGGAAATTTTTGTAAGAGAACTAAAAATCATTCCAAATCTCATCTGAAAAGCAGCTGTTTTCCAGCTCCCCAAAGTTATTAACAGCGATTTACACCACCCAGAACTAAAGCCATTGATCAGAGTCAGAAGGGCTACGCTGGCTTTTAATGTATTTTAGATAATCTGCTTTATATTCACCTTTTTATTTCCTTCAGATCTGCCTCCAGGGCAGCCCTGGGTAGCCAAACCTCAAGTTATCTCATTCCTACCACAGAAAATAACAACAGCCCAGGCAGAGAGCCCGACCTTGGCTCCCTCCTGCAGCCCAGGGCCTGGGAGACAAGGGCAGGGGCAGCTGAGGCCCCTTGTCCTGGTGTTGCTCAGCACTAAACCACAATGCCAAGCCCCTGGCTGGCACGAGCAGCATCTCCCAGAGAGAAGGGCAGAGCAGGGAGGGATGGGAGAAGGGAGAGGAGCAGAGGGGGAAGGAACTTTGCTGCTCCAGAGACAGCTCTGCCCCCACCTTTCAAGCTGCAGCCCCTTACAGAATAGAAAGGTTTTATTTGAAGGTGAAGAGACAAAGGCACACTTATTATTAGAACAAAAGCCATAATAAACCTTGCTTATGTAAAAGAGAGAGCAATCACCTGCCCACCCATGCTGGGGGCAGCTCCTTGATGGAGCAGCCACCCTGCACCTCCCGCTGCCTCCTCAGCTCTGCCTGCAGCAAAGCTGGGCAGGGCTCTGAACACCCCCCTGCGCTCCAGCACCCCCAGAATTTGGGTGGCAGAACCAGCCCCAAGCCCCAGATCTCTGTGAGATCAGCCTGGCATGGAGCTCCTCTGCCTCATGCAGGCAAGTTGAGGCTAAAACCTGTCCCTGCCTTTCCAGTGCTCCAGGATGCCCAGATGGAGGGAGCAGCAAAGCACAGCAGCAGCTCAGCCCAGCTCAGAGAACTGCTCCCTCCCAGCAACCTCCCTGCACCTTCACTGCTGTCTCCTGCATTTTTGGTACATAAGAGTAATAAAAATTCACCTCTGGTTATGCATTTCCTATTCAATTTACACCCATCATTTCCAAACAAAAAAGAAGATTAAAAACCATGCCTTGACTTCAGGCCTCTGAGAGTTACAAAGACACAAGAAATGACCTGCCAACACCACACTTGGCTCCAGGCTGCTTAATAACCACTCACAAGGCTCAGAGGCATTTCAAGGCTGGGGCAAAAAGGTATTAAATCTGATGGCTTTCTCCTCTGTCTCTGAGAAGGATTTAGTGCCTTTCCACCCTGGTCTCAAAATGCCTTCAAGGCAGGGTCAGGGCAGGGGGGTTAAGATGAGCCAAGCAAGGTAAGTGCTCGGGAAGGCTCCTGAAGTGCTGCTCATCCTGCAAAGGCAGGAGCTCCTACCACAGTGGCAGTGAGAAACTCAGCCCGAAATAGCCCGATGTGAGAAGGACAGATGGAAGGAGATGAAAAAAGAAAGTAAAGAGGGGGAGAAGCAACGAGCAAGAGGAAGGGGAAGGGAGAGGAAGATGCACAGGCCCTGCTCACAGACACGTGTGAGAGGGGAGGGAAGGGCCACCCACCTGCCCAGCTGTGGGACAGAGCAGGGATGGCCCCAGCCAAGGGACTGACCCCCAGCACCCCCCGTGTGGAGGAAGGTCCAAGTGGGCACCTGGAAAAGCCACCAACTGCCCCAGGCACGTGCTGGCAGCTGGGGCAGTGCCACATGGACAACAGCACCGGCAGCAAAGCGCCCACATGGGCAGTGTGGGCTCTGCTGCCTCCTCAGGGTGCCTCCTTCCCCACAGAGGGACTTTTCCTTGGCATTCCTCTGCAAAACCCGGATCCCAGCTGAAATACAGAGAGTTTGGCCCAGGCAGGTGTGGTGCCAAAGCCACAGCCCCACTGGCTGCAGCCAGACAGGCTGTTCCCAGCCCGCTGTCCAGCACTGCCTGCAGGCACCTTCCAGAGCACTGGGCCTCCCCCAGAGGCATCAAATCACAGCCTGGAAAGGATCCCCCAGGGCATCAAATCCAACTGGTAACACTGCCAAGCCCACCCCTACCCCATGTCCCCAAGTGCCACAATCACTCATCATTTAAATCCCTCCAGGAATGGGGACTCCCCCACTGCCTTGGGCAGCCTGTGCCAGGCCTGGACAACCCTTTTGGGGAAGGGATTTTTCCCCAAATCCAATCTAAATCTTCCCTGGCACAACCTGAGGCAGTTTCCTTCTGCCCTAGTGATTGTTACTTTGGAGAAGAGATCGATCCCACCTCGCTACAACTTCCTTTCAGTGCCAAGAGTGGGCACTGGGCTCTGCCCATGGGGCAGAAAAGCCCTGCAGGTGCTGAGGCTGCCCTGACACACAGCCCTCTGCCTTTGCTCATGAGCTAAAGGAGTCCCTGCAGTCCTGGCAAGGGACTGATCCTTTTGGAGGAAGGATTGGCCATGAGCTTAGAGGTGGGCTATGAGACCCTCTGTGCCATGGTCCTGCTTGTGACCCCTCAGAGGGATGGTCATGGCTGGCATCCCACTCTCCCAGTAAGCAGGAGGAGGAACATGCCAATCCCTGTGCCCTGATGGGACCCGATGGCAAAGAGGGATCGAAAATAAGCAGAGCAGAAGCCCAAGTGCTGTGCTGAGTGTGGCACCCCGAGGTGGGGATGGTGCCTGCCTGGCAGTGCTATGTAGGGCACCGACACTCTCAGCAGTGCTGGCGGCTCCCCAGCAGCGTGGGAGGAGAGCTCAGCACTTCCCAGCCCCAGCCTGTTCCCCCCAGCACCCACCTGGGGGGGTGGCATCACCCCGGGCCCAGGGGACAAACGCTTCGTGCCAGAGCGTGCTGGGGACAGGGACAGGGGTTTGAGGGATGGGAACCACAGACAGGGGACCAGACACTGAAACACACCCAGAACTGCACCAGGGAGCCGAGAGCTGAGCCTGGCTGGGGCACAGGGGTGGGGTCCTGTCCCTGGGCAGGGGAGTGGGCACAAAACTGGGAGCAGGAGCAGAAACTGGGGGCCGTTCCAGCAGCTCGGGGGGGGCCACTCCAGCAGCTCCAGGACAAGAATCAGCTGGGCTCAAGCCTGGGGTGGAACCTCTGCTATGTTTCTGAGCGGCTCTGTCTGATGAGAAGGATGCCAACTGTCAGCTCCCTGTGCTGGCAGCAGGATCTGGGATCATTCCCTGTTCATCAGGATCAAAAAAAGCTTTTGTTAAAGAGATGTTAAAACTAAATAAATTAGCTGTTGACTTATTGTGCCCCTGGGAGGGGATTCAGTAGCAGGCACAGTGATGGTTCAGCAGGGAATTGTACCCTGGCTGCTCCACCTGCTCCAGAGAACATCCCCTGGAGAGGTGCCTGCAAGGACAAGGGTTTTACTGGCCAAACTGGACCTGTCTGTGGTCTCCTTGTGGGCAAGAGCCAGGCAATGAGAACACTTTTAGCAAGACCTGTTTGTTACTACCTGGCTGCCCCTGGCAGGAACAAACATCGATCGGTCAGAAATTCCCTTTTCAGCCACATTTGGGTGAATTCCTCACTCCCTGGAGTGCTTTATCTCCAAGAAATCTCACATTAAACTCACCCAGCAGTGCTGCTGTTTTCCTCTGAGGAGGCTCCAGCCACCCTGTTGACTGTAACAGGGCTGAAAGCAAAGTCCCATTTATTCCTGCCAAAAATATCCTGAACTGAGAGACAAGGGAAGGCAGGGGGAGGTGGGAGAGAGAAAGGCAGGGAAGGATCCAACTGCTGCCCCAAAGGGTGAGGAACAATCTCCCTCCTCTGGGACACACACAGCAGAGGGACAAGAGGGGACAGGTACAAAATGCAACAAGGGAAAAATCATTCACCCCCAGAGTGACCAAATCCTGCACCCAGAAAAGCTGAGAAATCTCCAGCAAGATGTTCAGAACTCAGCAGGACTGGTCCTGAGCCAGCTGGGACAACTTTAAAGCCGGTCCAGCTTTGAGCAGGGTTGGAGCAGAGCCCTCCAGGGTCCTCTCCAACCTCAGCTCTTCTGCAATGCTAATTTGCTTCCCCAAACCTCAGCAGTTCAGATTTCAGCAGCTCAACAAACACAACTCAAAGATGTGAGGGGGCACAGGGGGCAGGGAGGGGACACAGCCCTGCCAAGGCCTGGGGCAGAGCGCCCAAACCAGACACCCAACGGGAATGTTTGCAATCCCTTTGGAACACCAGAGTTCCCTGGGCTGGGGAGAGCAGCCAGAGCTTCCCCTGCTTCCAGCAGAGCTGCACAAACAGGACATGGTTATCTTGTAGGAGCCTTTGTTTGTGTTTTTACACCCACATCTCCGGTGTTGGAGGGAGATCACCAGCCCAGGGAATGGGATCCAAACACACCCTGACCCTCCCTGCCCCCCACCAGCAGCTTCTTCCCAAGCACGGGGCTCTCCATGGACAACACCACGCAGAGCTGGGCTCTTCTCTGACTTTGTTCCCCATCACACCTTTGCCCTTCAAACCCCTCCCAACACAAGGCACAGGCACCCAACCTGCCCCAGGGAAAGCCCAGCCTGCAGGGGACAGGCTCAGCCTCTCCAGGCTTGATCCAGCCACGACCTCTGGGTGCCAGGAGGGTTCCAGAGCCCAGGCAGATGTTCTGCAGCTTCTCCCTTCATGGCCTGGAGGCTGCCCTGGTTCCAACCCCACCTCAGAGCATCCCCTGACATACAAAAGTAGCTCCAAACCTCTTCAGTGGGAGATATTTCCACATGGGCTGCCTGGGCTGGTCCCATCCCACCTGCAGCTCTCCACACAGAGGAAACATCCCTATTCTGGATGCCCAGGGACAGCCTCAAACTCCCTTTTTTGCCTCCAGGTGTGTAATAATGCATATCTATGGAGTGGTTTCTCCTCAGATGAATTCAAATCCTCTCCTCCTGTTTTGACTGGGAACTCCTAAAAGCTTTGAGATACTGCAATGACTAAGAGACAGAGTAAGGAGGTAAATAAAGTAGGTGAGAGTTATTTCACTGGCTTCAGTCATCTGGAGAATTCATTTGCATCCCTGAGAACAACCTGGAACACACAACTCCTTCCACCATCACCTGGTAATTCACTCCCAGTGACAAACTGTCACTGCTGGCTTGATAACGCTGCTCATGTCGGGCTTTGGAGGAGACAAAGCACCTCAAACACACTATTCATCCCTCCCAGAGCAATCTGCCTGCTTTTGTTGCTCACAGAGACAGTGAAAGAGAAGAGCACAACTCTTAATTCCCGCCTCACTGCTGGGAAGCAGCACCCAGGGAAGGAGGGGAGCCCGGCACTCGGAGCCAGACACAACAAGCTGCAGCTCACAGGGCTCTGCTGCAGCCACATCAGTGGAAAAGTGTGCCACCAACTTCTCTGCCTCACAGCACCATTTCCCCACAGCAGGATTGCAGCAAAACACTGAAAATTCCAGCAGAACTCAGGGAACTGGATGTTTTCTGCAGCCCCAGGCACCCTGGTGTGCCCCTTGCCGAGGGTTCACTACAGTACTGTAGGGATGTGATTTTTGGGATTGCTTCTTCCCCAGACCCAAGGATGCCTTGCAGCATCCCTGCTCCATGCCATGCTCCCCCGAGAGATGAGGGTAAGCCCTGGCATGAAGATCTGGCTCCCTGGTTTGGGGCAGGAGCCCACCAAGCCCCTGAGTGCAGGAGAGAAGCCCCTCTGTGTGTTCAGTCACAGCTGGTTATCAATGGTTGGGATGAGCTTGTAAGGTCCCCAGTTGGGAGTATTTGTCAAACCACAGCATACCTGGATCTGGCTACTGGTCCTGCCCTGAGGGGTAACCACCAGAACGAGAAAGGTAAAGGGAGGAAGGCAGTGAGGAATGACAGAGGGGAAGCTCCAAAGGCTTTGCCTGCTGTGGTGCCCTCAGAGGTGCAGGTACACCCAGAGCAGTCTCACTGAAGCAATGAAAGCAAGACACACAACCAGAGCACAAGCATCCTGATCAGCACTGGGACCACACTGAGATTATTCACCAAAACATGCTGAGCCCACACCAGCTCCAGGGGTTTAGTGCCACTGCACCCACACGGTGCCCGTTCGCAGCTCCCCACACATGCGAGCCCTTCCCTGGTGAAGTCAGACCCACCAGATCCAAGTGTTTGCTCACCAGAGCACCAGCACTGGTGCCATCTGGAGAGCTGGCACATCACACCAGAGACACCCCAGGACTCTGCCTGCCAGACCTGGAGACTGAAGCGTGTGCCTGGCACGGCTCGGTGCCAGGAACGGCCGCGCCAGTGCCCTCGCAAGGCACAGGTCCCTCCTCAGCTTCCCCCAAGGGATACAGCTGCTCAGCCTGGCTGGGTGCCACCCTGCCCCCAGATCTGCCCAGAGGCTGGAGCTGAGGTGTTAATTCATTCCAATGCAAAGTCAAACCAGGAAAATTCCCCGTGAGCAGCTTTCCCACCATGCCCGTTTGCACCAAAGCACATCCCAGCAGACGTACAGTACACAGGCACAGGTGAGGCAGTGCCTGGAGAGGGAAGGCACCAGGGATGGGCTGGAAGGCTGGGGAGATGGTGGGGAAAAAACAAAACAGAAAATGGAATGAACAGAACAAGAACTGAATCAGTGGCACACGAATCCCCATCGTAACCAGGGGACTTGGCTCTTCCTGAACCACTGTAATCCCAGCGCAGTGCAAAGCATTCCCCTCCTCCTGAACACCAGTTCCTTCCTTGCTGTACACTCAGCTGTGAGCTTGCAGAAAGGCTGCAGCATTTCCTAGGGCAGCTTTTTTTTTTTTTTCTTGCAGTTACAAATAAATTATTGCTCAGATGGAGCATCTCTCCTGCCATGCAAACATGGTGCTCCCAGACAGTGCGGACAGTGGCATTGGCAGTGGAAACAGGCTTTGCTTTTATACTGCACAGAGAAGGTGCAATGCAAGTTAACAGTCCCACGGTCTCAGGCTGCCATTCAGACATGCTTTAGGCATCTCAAAAACCAAGAGGCACTCATAAAAAATCAAAAGGAGCTGGTTTTCTTCTGCTCCAGCTGCCTATTTCATAACACAACTTTGGAGCTGGTGTGGCTCTCCGAGGAGGATTTGATCCACCACCCCTCCAGCCCGTGGTGGAGGCACTAATCCTTTCCCTCTCATTGCAAAGATAAAAGGTGCTGCCTCCCCTTCCCTCCCTCCCTCCCTCCCCACGCTCCACTGCAGCCCTGCAATACCTTTGTCCGACATCACTCCCCATCGATCCCATCCTCCGAGACGGCAACAAGGGGCTCACCCCGTGCACATCTTCTGTTGTTGCAGGTGGCACAGTTTTGACATGGGAATTGCTCTCAGAGGGGGAATTCTTCAGCTTGGCTCTTGCCATCCTGCCAGCTTGGGCTGCCTCTGAGACTTCCTCCTGTTTCCCCCCTGAACTCTCTCATACATAGCAATCCTCACCGCAATCAGTTTAGAGCTGTCGGCACGTACCATCTCCTTCCTTCTTCTCTCTCCCCAGTCACGGCTGCTCAGTGGAACAATCCTGCCCTGTACATTTATTTTGGTAGTGAGAGGAGTCAAGGCAAACTCTCTGGCCTTGCTGCTGCAACGAATTTGGTGCAAAACAACCGAGGAAACATCCACAATGCAGAAATCCCCGAGAGGGCTTTGTTTGCTGAATAATGAAATTGCCTGGCCTCCGTTACAGAAAGGATTGCATTGCTCTTATCACCACAGGCAGGGCAGGGGCTGAAGGATTATTTTTTTCCCCATCCCTGTTTTTCAGTAGCAGCGTGAGGGGGAGGAAGCTTTTTTATCTTATTCCTCTGTGTACAGAGCGGAGCTGGACCGTGTGCCAGGGAACACACTGAGCGGGCTTGGCTCCCAGACACGGAGCAGCAGGGCAAGGGCCCCTCCCAAAGGCCCCCACTGGGAACCCAGAGCAGAGGAACTCACTGCTGGGACAGGCACTGCTCCCCTGGCCAGGCAGGTGCACAGCCCCTGTCCCAGAAGGGCCCACATTTCCCTCTCCAGGTGGCAACAAAAGCTGCTGCTCCTTGAATCGATTTCTTAAGATGTCAAACAGCAAAGGGGAGACCCTGTGGCCAGAGGGGTCCCAAGTGATACCCCTGAGTCCCTCATGCCCAGGTGGGATTGGAAAGGGGGCCAGGGGGAAGGGTCATGTATCCCACCCTTTTGGGGGATGCCGCCAGTCCACAGCCGGTGCTCGATGGCAGCAGCAACAAAGAGCATCTTCCAGTGGCCCTCGAGGGCTCTGCAGGGCAGGTGGGGCAAGGGCTCAGCACCACGGACAGCAGCGGCCCGGCAGCCCCAGCGGGGTGTCTGCACCACCACAGCTCTGCCACATCATCCCAGCTCTGCCACATCACCCCACGGGGTGTCTGCACCACCCTAGCTCTGCCACATAACCACAGCTCTGCCACATCACTCCACAGCAGGCCAGCATCATCCCACAGCATGCCAATATCACCACAGTTCTGCCACATCACCCCAGCTCTGCCACATCACTCCACAGCAGGCCAGCATCATCCCACAGCATGCCAATATCACCACAGTTCTGCCACATCACCCCAGCTCTGCCACATCACGCCACAGCAGGCCAACACCACTCCTGGCCATGCCAACCCCACTCCATGGCATGACAACCTCATGCCAACTCTGCCCCAGTGCAGGCTTGAAATAGAGAGTAAATTGATGGGCTGACCCAGCAGGGTATTGTCACATGAACCAATGCAAATAATTCAGCTTCACCACAGGGTTTCTCTAGAACTGACAACACATTGACACCTGGAAGGGTCTTCCCACTGCCTGGGAACAGCAGCTGTGCAAAGGCTGGCCAGGAGGGGAGTGGGAAATCTGGGATCCAAACTGGGAATTCTGGGATCCAAAGTGGGAATTCTGGGATCCAAAGTACTTCCATAATCCCACCAGGCTGTGGAGCACCTGGCACTGCCATCCTGCACCAAACTCTGGGAAGGAAGGGCCAGTCCTTCCCTTCCCAGGGCCTCTGCTCCCCCAGAGATCAGCACCCAAGGGTGAGTCCCCCCATCATCACACACAGTCAGCCCTCAGCTGCTCTGGGAGGAGAAACAAAGCCCCTGTTTCCTGTTAACCAAATCTTTGTTTCCCTACTCAGAGCATTATTTCTTAATGGGATTTCACCCTACGACATTTCAGCATTCTGAAAAGTGAAATGGATAAAAACCCACAGCCCATTTGCTAATGTGCCAGCTTTCAGAGTACATTTAATTTCTTGTTTTGCCTCAAAATGATTCATTAGCTCAGTGCATTCATTTCTTCCCCGAGTCATTCCTTTCTGCTTCATGGTTTGATTGAGCCTCATCTTCAACTTATTGCTCCATATCTCTTTACTTCAGGGTGTTGTTCTCAACCCCCAAATATAATTGCTGCTCTCACAGTGATTGTGCTCTGGATTGGAGTGTGCCCAGCTCAGGGCCTGGTGAATCCCCCTGGACCACACGAGCCACTGGGGTGGGGGCAATCAGGTCTCTCTTTCTGGCACAACTCTACGTTCTGTTGTATTCCCGATTGCAGGAGAACATTAATTTTAGGGCTGAGATTAGACATGAAAAGTGGCTTCTGCTTAAGTTACCACCTCAGCACTAATGCCATCAATCAGCAGCATGAGCAGAGCAGGGATTAGGGAAAGACCTGGGGAATTTCACAGCAAATGGGAACCCTCCTGTCAGACTTTTAGATATAAAGTGGCAAAAAGCACATCAAAAACCCCCTCAGGAGCTCTGCCTGCAGCAGCCTCACCTTTTCTATCATGCACTTAAACACAGACCAAGACAGGAGCACCAGAGAGAGAGGAGTGATCTGACACCAGGTCATGAGGAGCTGCAGACAGGGCTGTGGGTCTGAGCAACCATTCCCACCCCGAGGGAGAAAAGAGGTCACCGACACCAGGAGAACATCTGCGAGGTTGGATGATCCCAGAGAGTGACTCAGAGTGCTCAGCTCTGCCCTCAGCTGCTGGAGCAGCTCCTTTGCTGTAGTTCTGTCAGAAAAATATTCCTCTCTCAGCAATGCAACGTGTTCCTCACTCCCCCTAAAGACCCACAGCCCTGGCAGTGCCTCCCCTGCCAAAGCACCTCCCGACACCACCGAGTGCTGGTGGGTCAGCAAGAGCAGCTGGAGGGGAAAGAGTCAGGCAGACACTCAGAGTAAAGGTGGCCCAGCCCCTGCAGCACACCCAGAACACACACTCTGGCTGGGAAACAGCCTGTTCCTAGAAAGCCGTGGCTGGAAGTGCCACCTGAGGCCCAGCCTGGTGTGCCAGCCCTGCGGGGACACGGTGGCTGTGCCACCACCCGGGGGGCACGGGGGCAAGGCACACACCCAGCACCTTGTTTGAACAGGGGGATCCCTCCAGGGGGATCCAGGAGGGGAAAACCAACCAAACACAACATCAAAGTCTGAGTGAGAATGCCTCTGGTCCAGAAACATTCTCGGGGCCAACTGAGTGCCAACCATCTGCCTGTGAGCCAGGAAATCGATGTTTAATTTTAGTTGGAGAGCCCATTACAAAGTGCTGATTTCTCCTTTTAGTGTCTCCATTATGCAGAGCCCACCACTGAGCCAGGGGCTGGGGGGGATGGCTGGGAATTGCTGAGCAGCAGTTGCAGGGGTAATAATATTTCTGAAAATAAGGTTTAGAAAGAAGCGGATTCTTTCACTGCTCCTAATTGAATCCACAGCAACTGCATTGGTAAATACTCTCCCTTTTATCCAGGTCGTTTCAGTCCTGACTGCCAAAACTCCCTTCAAACATATATTCAACTTGTTATTAATAAAGCATGACCCAGTCCATTAGAACTGGTGGAGGAAACAGGAAGGGGGTGGGTTTTTCTGATATTCTTCTGGCAAACAAACCTGTTCTGTTGAGATGCAACCCAAGGGTGTCAGTGTGCAAAGGAAAGCCACTTTAATGTGCTTAAAAGTCTTGAACAGCCACCTTGAAAGGCCTGAGCTCTGCAAAGATAATTCCAAACCCACAAAAGGGAACCTGGGGAGGGAAGAACATTTTGCCAGAAGATGTTTGTGCTGAGGAACCACATCAGCAGCTCAAGGATCAGCCCTGGCTGTGCTGCTGCTCTCCAAGAGGGGCTGTGTGCACACATAGAGTGGTAACTCAAGGCACCCTCAGCTGCAAAGTCATTAAGGCTCTTAATTACCCCTCCAGGAACCCCCAGTTCTGAGGACCCACTGACACACAGCTCTAGGAACCCCAACTTGCCCTGCCCAGCCCCTGCTCTGCAGGGTACCCCCATCTCCCTTTACTTACAAGGCAAAACAAGATCTCCTGCAATTCATGAGTGCCACAAGCACTCCCTGTATTTCAGGATCCCAACAAATGCCACAGCACGACAATAACGGCTCAGTAAACTCGAGAGCACAACTGGCACTTTGCCAAACCTGCACCCCCTGGCCCAGCCTCTTGTTCTTCACCAAATGCACAGGCATCAGTTCTGCCCCAGAGTCGCCAGGGAATGCCCTTACATTGTCACCAGGCACTCTGCAAAATTGCTTTGCAAAGGCTGCCAATGTTTGGAGGTTGCCAAGGCTCAGGCAGAGCCCTGCACCAAACACCCCTCCCCACTGAGGCTCCTGCAGCCAGCCCAGCACCCAGCACACAAAACACCAGCACATTCAGCCCCCCCTGCAGCAGAGCTGCCTGGCAATCCTATGGCTTTGAGGAAATCCAAAGATTTGAAGGGTTTTTTTAATGTTTGCTCATCATTTTCCATTCCAATGAGAAGTTAAAATCACAGAACACAGAGCTGCTGTTTCCTCACCAGAATATTTTTTTCCTCTGGCATTTGTGGCAGTGAAATAACAAATTTGTCAAAAAGAAAAATGCAAAAAAATAATGTTGGTGCTCCATTCTTGTCTGTGTAGACCCTGGCCCTTCCACCCTGCACAGGGAGGGGGGAGCACAGGCACACTCAGAGCACCCCAAGGCATCCAGGAGCCCCTCCCCTGCCCCCTGAACAGCACACCCTGCTCCAGAGAGGCCCAGGGAACTCTTTGCCCAACAAGACAGGTCCTTCTGCCTGTATTTTGACTGTCCACCAGCAGCTGGATGTGCAGTTAATGAGAGGGTTGAACCCAAAGAGCTCCAGTTCCTTTTACAGTCAAAAATATGATACCAATCCATTGATTAATTCAGGTTGCAGGTATAGAATATACAGGAGATGCTTGGCAACCCTCTCTGCACAGCAGGGATTTATATAATTATTAATAAAAGTACTTAGAAAATACTTTATCTATTGATCCTGACTCAATTAAAAAAAAATCTCTCCATTTTCTCTCCATTAGCCTGGAGAGGAAGGTCCTGTCTGGCCCATGGCCTGGGAGCAGCAGCTCAGCAGTGCTGGGAGAGCCAGCAGGTCTTTCTCAGAGATGAGAGAAAATCAGGGTTTCAAAAACAGAGATGATCAAACCCTTCCTGAAGGGGCTGTGAAAAGCCAGGGGAGGGTGGGGAGGATGGGGACTCCTACCTGCTGTTCCCAGGGAGCTGCATCCTGGTGAGCAGAGGAAGGGAGACCTGGATCCCACTCCCAGCCAGGCCTGGTGCCACCGCACAGGGCAGGGCAGGGCCAGGGGAGGCCCCAGCAGAACTTTGCAATCCAAAGCACTTGCAAACATGTCCTGCCCTGAAGCTCCTGCAGCCTCTGCATGGGAGGGTTGTGGGTCCTCCTGCCTTCCTCACTCCTCAGGGCCAAAGGTAATGGGAGGATTTCCCAGAATTTCAGCTTTCTTTGGGGTGAATCCACACCTGGGCACCTCCACAAACAGCAGCAGGAACGGCCTGGGAGCGGCGGGAACGGGCCGGGAGCGGCGGGAACGGGCCGGGAGCTCCGGGAACGGCCTGGGAGCTCCGGGAACGGCCTGGGAGCTCCGGGAACGGCCTGGGAGCTGCGGGAACGGGCCGGGAGCGGCGGGAACGGGCCGGGAGCGGCGGGAACGGGCCGGGAGCGGCGGGAACGG
>JAWWEV010000039.1:2177488-2199155 GCA_035583235.1 Hafferia zeledoni | reverse complement strand
CCACCTGGCCAGAACTTCCCTTCAGGCAGTTCCAGACAGTGCTGAGGTCACCTCTGAGCCTCCTCTTCTCCAGGCTATGAGACTGTAAAGTCTTTCTCCACATGGAAAAACCTCGTGGTGCTGATTTACTGAGCTGGAACTGATGGGTCTTGAGGAACCTCAGACAAGCAGGATGAAAGGACAGACAGACAATATGAACATCCCCTTTCCTGCTGACACAAGTGAGCACATTCATGCACACATGTGTGGGGAGCACCTCAGGAAGGGGCTGTCCCTGTGCCAGGAGCTGGAGCTGCTCCAGGTGACTGGGAAGACCAACCTCAAATCATCTGAAGTGAGAACTGAAGTGTCAGAGAAGGCCTCCACTCTCAGCAGTGTGGGAGTAATTGCATCAAACTGTAATGAAGCAAATCCATCTCCAAAACCCAAGCTCAAGAATGGTGACTAAACAGCTCCCTCAAATAAATGCCTTCCCAGGGACCAGCTCTGACTTCTCTCTGAGGAACACGAGCACCCCCTCAGACCCACCTCTGGCCTCGAGCAAACCCCGGGACTGCACATTAGAAACACCAAACCCAATTAGCACACCAGTGTCCACGCCAATTATTTCAATTAAACTCCCCTCTAAGAGCCAATTACCACACCTTTTATCAAATTAGAAATCTTTCAGACAATACTCCCATACGGAGCTTTCAGCCCAGATGTAATTATGCACCTCACACATGTGGCCACTGCACTAACGAGCTTCTCTCTGTCCCTGCCATGCAACCACAGGCACCCTCGGGCTGAAAGCACAACTTTCAGGCAGCGTTTGAGCTTTAAAAACCACATTTAGCACCTGTCTGCAGGAACCCCTCTGCTTTTTGCTCACCTACAAACAAGCATTGCATGCAGTGAAAAGGCCACTTTTTCCATAGAATCATTGAATGGATTGGGTTGGAAAGACCTCTGAGAGCACAAACAGCACCTGAGAAAAGGGGGATACAACCTCCAGCTCCATGTTGAACTCTAATTTCAGGCCCTGCAGAGAGGAGGGTGACAGCACCTTCCTCAGGACACTCACAGAATCCCAGACTATTCTGAGTTGGGAGGGACCCACAAGGATCATCAAGTCCAACTCTGAAGTCACAGAGGGGATTGAACCCCTGACCTTGGCATTATTACAACCAAGTTTTAACCAACTGATGTGCCCAGGCTGGGTGGAGAATCCCAATCTCCAGCCCGGGCACAGCAGCTGTGCCAGGGGGAGCACAGGAATGGCTGCCCAGACAGGGGACATGGACACAGCCCTTCCTTGCTGCCCACACCCCCTGCCAGCAGATCCCACAGGCAAACCCACCACACCCGGCAGCTTTGGGCAAAGCTCCAACCAAAAGCTCGATGACAGGAGACAGCAAAGAGTCCTGGGGAGGGAGAACCACGAGATGCCAATCTGCCTGCCTGGCTGTGGGCAGGAGTTGGGCAGCAGTGATGTGTGTGTTGGCCTCAAGAGGGCCCCTCCACAGTGCTGTGGCACAGCAGCAGCAGCACAAATCCAGAAATCAGCTGTGAAAAAGGGACTCTGGACAGCAACAGACACACAATCCAGCACAGCAATGCCACAGCAGAGGGACACAGTGAGGGACAGGGGTCAGGGCAGTGATGCCACACAGGTGACAAAGCAGCTCATGCCTGAGATGGACACACTGAGGTTGGCACTGCCCACAGTGAACACACACTCTTCTTCTCCATCAGTTCATGCAACACCCAACAGGCCTTTCGGGGGCACAAAGCCCTCTCTGGGTGGCAGAAGGTTGCCCAAGGGAAGAGGCAAGGGCTTAGCCTTGCTTCTCACACTGCTGCTGGCAGCAGCTCCAGTGCCAGGGAGCCAGGGCAGCTGCACTTGTGGCCCATGGAGCATCACACCCCTTGGCATGGTGATGTGGTGCCATTGCACTGAGGGCAGCCAGCACCTCCCCAGTGCCCAGCTGCACTCTGAGCAAACCCAGGTTCTCTCTGCACCCACACAGCCAGGTACAAACCAACCCTCACTGCTCCTCACCTCGGGCCAGGCAAGACTTGAGCTCATCCAAACAGCAACACCACAAAGGGAAGAGGTGGATGAACTTCTCGGCTTCTCTGGAGACACCTGGCTCTGTGTGTGCCCCCTCCCACCACACTTCAGGCTTTTGCCCTTGAGCCAATCACTCCTCTCAGCCCCTCAATTCATTGCTGTTTCTCTCCTTCCATCCCCAGCTGACCCCACGAGCCGCCCACTCCCGGCTGGTGCTGTTGTCCTTCCGCACAACTGCTCCTTCCTCCCTCTCTCCCTTCCTTCCTCCCTCCCTCTGGCTGTGCCCACGCCCTGGCCCAGCTCGGAACCTCGAGGCCTTGGCTATTGTACATCATGGCACACATTTGTGCCCACCCACACAACTGCTGCACAGAGCCAGCCAGGGAGAGCAGCGATGGCAGCAGAGCGGGCACAGCGCGAGCAGGAGGCACCCACTCCCCTGCCAGAGGGGGGAAATCACAGGAAAACCACGGGGGAACACACCTGTGGGAGGTGCCTCACACACAGCAAACACACCTGGCTGCAGCAAAGGTGTCCCTGAAACAGAGGGATGGCACCAGCACAGGGGAACCAACCACGGAGCCACCGCTCTGGAGAGGGCACAATCCCGACCTGCTGGGTCTGTCTGTGGGCTTTGCTTTCCACCTGCCACTCCCCAAACTCCACTGCCACGTCCTGCCTGGCTGGCAGCAAACAGCTCCAGGCTGTCTCCTGAAGGAGGATGAGCAGGGGAGAACCAGATGGTCTGTCTCGAGGAAAGCAGAAGCAAGACCCAGCAACTGTGGGCCCGGTGCAAGTCCAGAGAGGCAAAGCCAACTCAGAGCTCCTGGAGTTCTTCCAGAAAGCCATGGATGGTCCTCACAGAGCACCCCTGCCCCTGCCCCACATGGCTGACCTGGCTTAGAACAGAAAAGAACTCTTTAAAAGGCTTACAAGCATTGCTTTATCCATCAGTCCAGGCCTCCTGCTTGAAGGGACAAGTTTTCTGAGTTTGAGAGGTTTGGAAAACTTGCCTTTCCTTTGACTCTGCTAGAAATGTGCCAACATCCACAGCCTCTGTCCCACCATTTCGACTCTGGCACCACAAACTTCTTCATTATCAATTATTAATTACCCAGAACAATTAAAGGGGCCATGCTGAAGCCTACCAGGAGACCTGCAACCCTGCAAACCTCCCTCCAGCCCTCTGGCTGTGCAGGGCAGAGCTTAAGACACCCAGAACGAGGTTGTGGGGATGGAACAGAGAGCAGAGACTGTCCCCACAGGGACCTGCCTCCTCCAGGAGGTTGGACTTTGATCATCTCCCTGCAGTAAAACAGCCATAAATTTGCTGAAATGGTAACAAAATGCTTCACAAAGAGAGGAAATGAGGTCATGGAGCAGCTGAAATTCAATGCTATTATTTTATACAGAGTGTGATGCAGCAATAGAATCTGAACTCGATGAAAGATAAGAAAGAATGGAAGATAAAAAATTTCTTTACTGCTAATAGACTGATAATAGACGAAATCTTCTGATTTGGGGACTGGCAGGCTGGGGCTGCACTGCCAACCCTCCCCAGGCAAGCACAGTCCTGCTGGCAGCAGCTTTGCACAGAGCCTGCAGGACCCACTCCCTGAGCTGCCAGTCAGCAGGAATAGGAGCTCTTTTATTTGCAAATTAATACCTGCATCTCTGCTACAGATCCAGCCAAGTGCCAGCAGAGCAGAGGCAAATGCAGCATGGCAGGGAAATCTGCACTGGCTGCAGGGCCTCACAGGAGAGGGGCTCACATCTGTCTCCACAATCAGTGCTGCAAACAGGAGGCAGCAGAGAATTAGTCCTCTCTGTTGGTGGAACTTCACAGAAACACAGATGGTTTGATTCAAATTGCAGCCTTTCATTCCTCTCCAAACCCCTCTGCTCACAGAACAAAAGCCTCTGAGGTGCCTTAGGGCAGAAAGTATGGGGGGACTGATTAACCAAGATATTTAGGCTCTGCCTGGGGTGTCTTTCCCCAGGACAGCACAGGGGACTGTGAGAGGGCAGGGCTGGCACAGGCCAGGCCTGGCACAGGAGGAGCCCCCAGGGCTGTGAGTGGGGGATGCCTGAGCTCTGGCACTCCCCACACACACTCAGGCACTGAACAGGTTGTGCAGAGGAAAAGCAACGAGCACCACCTTCAGAAGAGCAATAAATTATTTCCCTTGGGAACAGAGATGCAACTGTGAGGAGATGAAGCAGTGGGGAAACATGGCAGAGAAATTCACTGCGCTCCCTGCAATTACAGCCAGGGCTGCCAGGCTGTTTCTGGTGCTGTCACTACAGCAGAGGTGACAGCTTTGGGCTCAGCCTGACCTCCCACCCTCCCCAAGGCAACAGCACAACAGCCCGTGGGTTTCTGCAGGCCCAGGGCTTTGCTGGGATGCCAAACACCATCAGTGCCTCAGCAGATCTGTGGGCACAGACACACTCCCCACCCTCCCTGGTGCTGAAGGGACCCACGTCCCCTCAGATCTCTGCCAGGATCTTCCAAGCAACCAGATTCTCCCCTGGCTCACAGGAATTCTGTTCCCTGCCCTTTCCCAGCAGGTTTAAGCAGCACAGCAGCTCCAAGAAGGCCCAGGCAGAATCCCAGAATCCCAGACCATTCTGAGCTGGAAGGGACCCACAAGGATCATCGAGTCCAACTCTGAAGTCAATGGCCCACACAGGGGATTGAACCCATGACCTTGGCGTTATTACAGCCAAGTTTTAAGGGGCACCAGGGCCATGCACAGCTGGAGCAGCCAGCAGTGTCCTCACCAGCTTCAGTGGCACACCAAGAACATGGGGAAGATTTGTCCCAGTTAACCATGGCCAAGACTCCAATGTTTTCCATGTCCTTCTGCACTTCTTTCACAAGAAACTTCTCAATGAGGATTTTTGGCCTGTCCTGTAAAACTGATTGAGGGGAGCAAAACAATTCATTCTGCCAGTGTGTTCAATTTTCCTTGGGTAAGGTCAATGCCAGCCCCCAGGAGCTTCCCTGGGAACGTGCCCACCCATGTCCACTGCTGGGTTTGAGGGTTCTCAGTCCTCCTCATGGCCCTGCCTTTCCCCTTTGCTCTTCCACACAACACAAACCAAAAAAAGCAGATCCTCAGGCCCTGTGAGTCTCTGCTGGGGCTGCACCACCTCTGCCAGCAGGGCCATGACCCCCCCTGGCTCCTGCTCTCCCCTTCACTCACACAGGTCCTCTCCAGCACCTTGAAATGGTGTTTGCTCTTTCAAGCCCATTCTCCCAACAAATTGAAAAGAAACCAAAGGGAACGTAAATAAATGGGAAAAAACCACCCCAGGGAAGGAGGGAAATCTGAGCCCATAGTGTTAAATTGCACTAAATAACTGAAAATCAATGTTGTTCTTCCTTTTCATCAGGGCCCAGCTGTACATTCTGCAGCACTCCAGGGACACCTCTGCTCATTCCACCAGGCTGCTACGTGCTCTTCTTTTATTGCTACAAGGGCCCCTTCCTGACAGTAAAAACAATATCCCTGAATGCAGTAATGGCCATTTTTTAAAATAAAATACTAGATATAATTATAAGATAACCACATTTCTTCTTTGCTCTATTACTTTCATAACTTTCTTAATATTCCTGCTGATTGTCCAGGGGTACCTGCCCTAAGATGAATACTCATCAGCACACCAATAGCTACAGGAAAACATCCATTTGAAAAACTCCAAACAGCTCTGCAATTAAGGCTCCACGTTAGGAATCAGCCCTGCAGCCTTTCAGAACAGCTACAAAAGCACAGCTCAGTCAAGAGTGTTGTCTATCATTAAAAAAATCCACAAACACAGGAAGACCCAAAGCAGGTTTATATTGTAAAGCTGCCTCAGGCTCCCAGGGCTCTTCATCCCACTGTATCCCACCCAGAGCTGGGCTGAGCAACCCAGAGGCAGCAAATGTTGATTTTGCTCCTGTTAAGGGTGAGGAGCTGCTGGAGAAACCCTGTCTGGAGAGGACCCAGAGCTGTGGAGCTCAGGTTTCATGGTCACTCTTCCATGGCAGTGGGTTTAGGAATGACCACCCTCTGCCCCAGGAGCTCCTCCCTGCACTGCACCAAGCTCTGCTGGGCTGGACCTACAGCACCATCTTCAGAAGAGCCTTGGGTGCTCCTGCCCATTCCCTATTCCAGCAGGAGGAATGAGACTCCTTGGAGGAGCTCAGTGTATCCAGCCTGAGCTCCAGAACTCCCTCCCAGCAGCTTCTCCAACAGCTTCGACTGGGGATGGAATTTGGCCTTGCCCTCAGCCTTGGCTGGCACAGCACAGCCCTTTGGAAGAGCTACACCTGCCCATGTCCCTGGGCAGCCTGGCCTGGCACAGGGGCACACAGGGAGCAGGGATGGCTCCAGCTGGGAGCAGGTCCTGCCCATGCACTCAGGAACAAACTCGTGTACCATCAGACAGGAACTCCCTAACCAAGTGTTGACTCAGGAAAACAGCCTAATCCCATTAATAACTGTCCTGGCTTTGCTGTGCCAGGTGGCAAAAGCAGAGGGGAAGCAATTCAATTGCAGTGGCCACACAGGCACTCCCAAGGTTCTGTCTGGGATCCCACCACCCTCAGCAGGGTTATTTATTCCTTGGGTTGGGGCTCAGGCATCCCCTGAGAGGTTCTGCCCCAGGGCTGGGGGAGCTGGGCCTGACCCCCTGACTGAGGGAATGGCTGTCAGCAATAAACACCCCCAGCCTGGTTTAGGGGCAGGAAGAGTCTTTCCCAGAGGAATGTTGTGGCACACAGAGCTGGATTTCCTAATTCCAGGTACAAACCTTCACTAGCACAAATGCTACAGCCTGAACAGACTCTGCAGTAACTTAAAATATTGGCCATCAGCTCACCATGGCAGAAATGTCTCCAACTCCTGCACACAACCTGGCATTTTCAAATTAGCATCTGCATATTCCAAATAAAATGAGGGGAATTGCCCACTCAATGCAATGGCAATGAAGTGCCCCAGGAACACAGAACTGCCCTGCCCATTAATAGAATGATGCATTGGATGAGGGAGGCACTTGGGGCACCTTGGCATGAACTCTGCCAGGGTAAGAGCCTACCAGGCTGAGATTGCAGCACTTCACTCTGCTCATGCCAAGCAGATCTGACCTGTGATTCAGAGACACCACTTAGAGACAAATTAAAGAGACAAAGACCAGGTGTCAGTTCACAAAGAGCCTTCAGAGTCCATCCAACCTGGAAGCAGAAACTTAAAAGAGTTCACCCCAGTTGTTAGAAGTCTCTTTTCTCTGTTATGTAACGCCCAAAAAATCTTTGATTTGAAACAGGAGATGTTCAAATTTTTATAGAGATGTTGCTGAATTCTTCTGCACAAGCAGCTTTCACAAACATCCTCACCCACCAAAATGATTCTTTGCTGATAATTAGCCTCAGAAAAATGCACTTAATCACAGTGGCATCCATTACTTCTCCCTACTGTAAATAGGACTGTGGCTTCTGACAATGATTTTCTGGAAAGTGTTCAGGCTATTTAAATGAGGTAACAAATAAGCTCCTAATGACACTTTTCTGAGATACAGTTTAATTTTATTTATGGGCTTGTTTTATGTGTGCCCCAGCCCAGCTGTCAGCACTGTCCAAGAAAGGAGAATGCAGGCATCCCAAACTGCCTTGCTCAGGACAGCAGGCATCAAAGGGAGGCACAGCTTGTGGTAGAAGACAATATTTATCAGTTCAGCAGATGTGCTTTCTCAGCTGCCTTTAATCAGCCATTCCAGAGTCACTTCAGAACAGGAGCCTTCCTCCCAGAGCTCCTCCTCCCACCCCTTGGCCTCCCTGCTGCCCACCCTCCACTGCACAGGGGGTTCCATGCCCAGGGTCCTGTGCCAGGCACGGGAAAGGGCAGCCAGACTCCACCAGCACTTGTGCCCCCAGCTCTCCACCTTCTTCTCTGACAGGCTCACCATCCTGAACTCTGCCTTCACTGTTAAATTCAAGCAGCTCTGAATGTTTTCATGTCAACAAAACACCAGTGAGATGGGAAATGCAATCCTGCCAGGAGAGAGCAGAACAAATCCTTTTTTCTGCCAGTATTGACACTGACAGAACCTTCCAAAAGGGAAAGAAACCTCTGAACTAGACAGGAGTAATGCCAGACAACCAAGGAAACTGCAGTGTTCCCACAGAGACCCTTCCCTCCCAGTCAGACTCAAGCCCTGAGACAGCAATCAGTGCCCTCTGGAAATTCAGAGCTGATTGACAGTTAATTCTGTTTCTATGGCCCCAAGACCTGCCTTGCAGAAATGTCAAGCCCAGAATTTCAACAGAGCAAAGCCCAAAACCTTCCACATGGTGGTGAGTTCTAAAGATGAGTGAGATGACTCTGGAAGGAGCATTTCCACCTGACAGCACTGGATTTGCTTGTCATGAGGCTTTTCTCTCTCTGCTTCACAAATCCATTTGCCTCCCATATTCCTCTTCCACCCCACCATTTCCTCTTTGTTTCCTGTCCCATTTATTGCATCCTCCACTCAACACTCCAAGGGTGATTTTAATGCTCGTGTCACTCAGGCTGCCAAAGAGCAAGCCCTGCCTGGTTGGACTGAGTGGCTTCACCTCTCACACTCTCAAAACACAAGTCAATGAGGAGCAGCCCATTTCACCTATTCCTGCTCACATTCTGCTCAGCTCCCTCAGTTCCGGAGGTGATCTGGACGTGCTCCCTCCTCCTGCTACACCACAGCTCTCTAATTATCTGCTTGTTCCAACAAGCTTTCATCTCCTCAAGCTCCAGCATTACCTCATTCCCTCAGCTCAGCCCAGTGCTGGTGCCTCCTCAGCATCCTCTGTGATGAGATGCACTAATTCATCTCTAACAGAACTGGTTTGAATTCTCCAGAAGCAGCAAAACCAGGATTCCCATCCTCTTAGTCTGCAGCTGACCCCTGAAACCTCCTCACTTTTATCATTCCAGGGGAGTTTTCAAAAGCAGATATTTGAGACACTCATGTTTTAGGCATTTCTTTTATAAATAAATGAGATAATTCAGTGCTCTGGGTGTTTCCCTTCAGTGTTACATCTGTAAGTCCAATGAGCTCTATTTTACCACTCACAGTTCCCCACAGTGTTTCTGTGGGGGAATTTTCCTCTGCACATCCCTGTAACAAAGCACTTCAAAGCCCATCTCTGAGCTGCTTATCATTTATAAGCACAGCAAAGCCAGAAAGTCTTTCTGCTTGTCTCTTCCTTTCTGATTTTCCTCTTCCTTTCTGATTTTCCTCTTCCTTTCTGATTTTCCTCTTCCTTTCTGATTTTCCTCTTCCTTTCTGCTTTCCTCTTTCTGATTTTCTCTTCCTTCCTGCTAACCTACATCTGCCTCTGATCCAGCTGGTTTGGAACAGACTAATGCCCTAGTCATGATTACTCCAGTGGGTTTGATTCATCCATAAAGTCCTGCTGTTATTAATGGTTTGGACTGAAATTCAGGCCTAACAGCAACATTTCCAAAAGCTACAGCTCATCTCAGCTCCCAGAGAAGTCAAGAGGACTCCAGTGAACAGCAAATGTGGGCTCACAGATTTGCATTTCCAAACATACTGTGAAATTATCAATATTTTCTAGATGAAGGGGAAATCAAACAACTAAAGAAAGCAGCACAGAAAGCCAGTGAGGCAGAGATATCTTAAGAAATAAGGCTAATGAACTCTTGAGAAACAAGGCTAATGAGTTAAAATAATCCAGAGTATCTCCACAATAAAATTAAAGAGAGATTTTGAATCAGAAACACTCAATTCTATATTAAAATGAAGGGTAAGGGGTATAACCAGTGAAACACAGAAATAACACAAACTAAATTCCCTCCTTCTGCACGTCAGATGCTTGCAAATACTTAAATATGAAAACTGTTAAATCTTCAAAGAGCCAAATGAGCCGTAGCATAACCATTCTGAAACCCAGACATTTTCTGCAGCATGAATTTCATATCAACTTCCCACTTTGTACCATCAAACTGTATTAATGTTTAAGTGCCAGTTAAGGAAATCTGGGCTTTAAAACCTTCAGGATCACAGACTCATTTTCGAGGCAGACCAATTTTATGCTGCTATAAAAGTCAGGAACACTTTCATAGGACATTGGTAAAATTCACAAAGCCAAATTCACTCTTTTTTTCTTGACACTTGTACATATAAAAAAACGAAATTGCCTTTTAACACAGACTCACAAAAGCCTTGATTCAGGTGTGCCAAACACACTTAGCCAAAGGCTCAGTGCCCAGCAATTGAAAGGGTTTTTTCAACAAGAATTCCATCTCTCTCTGTTTGCATCACACAATTAATTGGTGGGAAAAGACAACAATCTCACTGACTGCTCATTAGCACTGCAGCTCCTGGGTATTTATGATACAAACAGATTTGAAGGGAAGGTTCTCGTTTCCTCTTCATTTAACTGCTCTGCCCATGGAATTCACTTGCCACTCATGGCATTCCCACTGTTGTTCCCTCCACCTGGCAATAAATCCCTGCCAGCCAGGCAGGAACAGCAGGGTTCGAGCTCAACACAAAGGCCATTTCTCTGAGAGTTGCACCACAGCCCCAGCAGCTCCTTAGAGTTTCTCTGCTCCCTTCAGCATCCCCTGCTGCAAAGGGAGCCTGGAGGAGCCTCATCTCCCAAACCAAAGGATGTGCCCAGCCCAAACTCTGTATGTGGCACAGCAGGGAGTTCCACCAGCCCCTCACCAGCTCCGTCCCACATATATCCCAGGCACTGGCCCCTTTTCCTCCTCACCAACCCCTGCTGGGATCCCCAGCCACAGCTGCCAGTGCCCAGCAGCTCCAGCACATCCCACCCCCTGGAGCACCCAGATGTTCCCCGTGCCTGCTGCCCGAGGCACCCATGCCCTCCATCCCCTGCGCATTCCCTTCTCCCGGCCATGCCGCGGGTTCCTGCTACCACCCTCAATGCTCCGAATGCCCCCGTACCCCACAGCCCCCCTCGGGCAGCGCGGCCGCCCCGGGACCCGAGGGCAGCACCGCGGAGAGCTCCGAGACGGGCGGGTCGGGCCCCGCGCCCGCGGTATCAGCACCGCGGAGAGCTCCGCACCTGCACCCTACACTAGAGCGCGGGGGGCCCGGGAGGTGTGCCCAGCCCGTGTCTGTGTGCCCCCCAAGGCGTGTGTGCCCACCCCGGGTGCGCGTCCCCATCCCGTGTCTGTGTGTGCCCTCTGGGTGCGTGTCCCCATCCCGATGCGTGTCCCCCCCACGTGTGTGTGCCCCCCAGGCATGTGTGTCCCCCACAGTGTGTCCCCATGCCCGTGTGTCCCCCCCAGGTGTGTGCCCACCCCCGAGTGTGTGTCCCCATGCCCGCGCAGTGCATGTCCTCGGTCCGTGCCTGCCCCCCGCGCTGTCCCCGCGCCCCCCACGCCGCTGTCCCCGCGAACCTGTCGTCGCTCTGGAAGGACTGGTCCCCGAGCAGCAGATCTCGGAAGCGGTACCGGGGCGGCAGGGGCAGCACCTCGGACTCCAGCTCCGTCATCTTCAGGGCGGCGATGTCCAGAATGACCCCGCTCTTGCGGCTCCCGCCGCCGTCCCCGCCGCCGCAGCCGCCGGGCGACGAGAGCCTGCGGGAGACAAGGGGGCAGCGGTAGCGGCGCGGCCGAGGGGGGGCCTGCCCTGCCCTGCCCTGCCCGTCCGGCGCCTCCCCCGGGGCCGGCCCCGCGCCCCCCGCACGCACCGCGCCCCGCACGCCGATTACATTGCGGGGCAGGCGGCCGTGCCCCCCCTGCAGAGCGCTCCCCCCGGGGGCATTGGGGGGCTCGGGGGGCTCAGGCTCGGGGCCGGCGGGGTGGGCAGGGAGCCGAGCGCGGTCCCCCGGAGCGCCCCGCAGGGCAGCGCTGGGCACAGGACATTTGCTGCTCAGCAGGCGAGCGACGGAGAGCAAGAGGAGCCAATGGAAAAGCCCGGGCGGGCGCCGGGAGGAAATAAAACTGCTCGCAAGATAATCTACAGCTGCCAGCCAAGCCCAGATCCACCCCCGGCCTCCCCCCGCCACCAAAAGTAGGGATGGGAGGCAGACAAGGCGATGGCTCCACGAGCGTGCTGGAAGCGGCAGCACAACCTCCTCCCTGGACTGCTGGCACTTAAATCATCCCCACAACCCCAGGATTAAATGAGAAACCACGAACGCTGATGACTCAGTTGTCTGTCCGGCTGCCAAGTGTGGTGGCCAGGAGGATCTGTCACCCACCCCTCAGCTGCGATGTCTCTGATCAAGGGATGAGGGATCACAACGCCTGGGAGAGACCCAAGGTGATGGCTCAGAGGCAGCTGTGCCTGGCACAGAAAGGAGATGAACCTCAACCAGTTCTCAGTCATTTCTGAGGATCAAGGGCTTTCTTTGGTCTCCTTTTCAAGCCCCATTTACCAACCAGAGCATGGGTAGGACTCTGCTGTCCATGCCAGTTTGAGCTACTAATTACAGCAGGTTGGGGTTAATCTGAAACTTCCCTTCACAGAATCACAAGGTGGCAAAGCCACTCAATGCTGCAAATCCAGTGCACAGACACACAAGGTCCTGGTCCTTTCTGTTCTGGTTTCATCAGTGCAATTCATCCATGCCATGGCAGGAACACCAAATTCACAGACCCTTTGTGGGAAGTGGGGAGGTCAGGGAGAGCCTGGGGGAGGAGAGGTGGTGTCTCTGCAGTGAGCTGAGTCTTTGTCCCTCACATGGAACTTCGGGGTGTGAGGCAGCAAACAGCTGAAAGCCTCCAGCTCCAGCCTGATCTGCTTCCAAGGATCCCACCCAAAGCCTCTCCAACCCCTTCCAACCACGTTCCCTCAGCTTTATCTCCAGCACACAATGCACACAGGCAGGAGAGCTCCAGCCAGCCGAGTGCTGACCTGAGCAGGCATGCAGGGGTTTGCTGCTGCCTGCAGGGATGGCATCTGGGGCTCCTCACATCATCTCCTACCTTTAACCACTCCAACAAACCAGCTCCCAGCTGACCAGATTCCAAAGTCCTGCTCAGCTGCTGTTCCCCAGTTTCTGGAAGAGCAATCAGATGCAAAATTTCTGCTGAACGCAGCCCCAGAAGGCAGCCCAGCTCACTCTCAGTGCTTCAGATGGTTCTCACTGATGTTACTTCCACTTAATTCTGTACCCCCAGAGCTTTTCAGCTCCTTTTAGCTGCCATAGGCACAGTGCAGCCAAGGCTCTGCTCTCAGTAATGCATCTGTGCAGGGCCTTGGGCAGTCAGGAGGTTAGTCCATGATATTCATTGATCCAAAGCTTGGTCTTTAAGATAAATCAAGCCAAACTCCTGTCAAGTCAAGCACTCCCTCTGGATCCACTGATGTAAGCACCGAACTCAGCTGACCATCTCCAGCTCACGTTGCAAAGGAGGATCCAACATTAAGCACACACACAAAAAAAGCCACAATTAAGTCTTATCTCTTAGAATGACAAATTAGGCCAAAAGCACCGTTTTTAGGCCACCTCCAGTGAAATTCTAGCCCAGCTGAGACTCATTATTGCTGTGAAGCCAGGACAGCATCCTGAACTGGAAATTCAGGGAGAGAAAAAGTAAATATTCCAAATCACCCTCTCTCTTACTATAATCACACTTAAAGTGGAAAGCCAGGTGCCTGACTCCAAATTTGGGCAATTATACCTGTGCTTGAAGGAGGCTGTCACACCCAGTGACCTCCACTGATTAGAGGAGCACATTGATTCCTTCCCTGGAGGAAAAGCCAAGTGCTGTGGACACACTGTCTGCCATGTGGAAAGGGCACCTCCACACAGAGCTGTCACCCTGTCTGACACTGCACAGCCCCCACTGTGGGCCCAGGCAGGCAGGTCCCTGTTCTCCTGCACCCACAGGGGGCTATGGATGCTCCCAGCTATTCCCAGCTATCCCTTGGATATCCAACACTCACCTCTTGGGGTTTGGTGTGTCGGGTTTTTTTTAAACTCTCCATTGTTCTTTTCCAGATCAATTAATCCATCCCTCTTACCCTCAGATCCTGTGTCAGATTCATGAAACAAAGCAAATATTTACCACTGTCCTTTGTGAGCATTTGGGAACTGTAGTAAAACCCAATCCTATCAGTATCTCTGGAAACACAATCCCTGCTGTCCGTTTGCATCTGAGTTTCTTCTCCCATTGGCAGCAGCAGCTACACTTTGAATGCATTTTCACTTACTCTTGCATACAAAATCATTCAGAATTTTAAAATTTTGGCACATTTGCTTATTCTGGAAGAAGCTTCACTAAGACAAATACTGCATTTGTTGTCTTTATCAATTCCACAGTGACTTTGGGATGTGTTGCACATCAGAGCCTCAGAGAAAGTGCTCCTGCACCTCACACAGACCTCCTGACATCAGCACAGAGGATTTAGAGCCCTCCAAACACAGGGGACCTGGACTGCCACAGCACCCTGGCTACTTCTCCAGAGCTGTAGTGGTGCAAGATAAAAAATTCATGAACAAGCTCATTTATTGCACAGTCTTCAAATACTACTGAAAAAAAAAATAATCCTGAAGTCGTTTATAGCTAAATACAGAACTGCAGCTTTATTTTTATCATCCCTTTCCTTCCTTCCTCCAGAACCATGCACCACTAAAAAAGCACACTGCAATCAGCATATGGGAACCTCAACACTCTTCCACCTTCTCGCTACGACACCGTCTCTCCCCCAGCTTGGCCAACTCCCCAGCACACGGGGAGGGGACACCCCACTGCTTGGGAACACGGCAACTGGGATCCCACCAGACCTCCCTGCTGGCCCCTCCCCTCATTAAACTGCAGCCAGACCAGTCCCCATCCCAGGTCAGCAAACACAGCTGCCCCTCAGAGCCCCGGAGATGCTCCAGCCTTGGGTTCCTTCAATCAGCTTTGTGTGCATGGGCTGGTCACAACCACGTTCTCCCCGTGCTGGTTCCACCCAGGACACACAGGGAAGTCTCCCTACTGACAGCACCATCCCCTGGGGCGGGCAGTGCCAGCAGGAGAGCAGTGCCAGCCCACAGACAGAGCTGTGGGGCTCACCAGAGGCTGCTCAGGTTCCCAGCACCCAAGAGGCAGCTTTGCCTCACAGGAAGGTCCACAGGCTGAGCTTGTTGTAAAGTACTTCAGGATTTTTGTTACTATTTTTGACTACACATGTCAAAGAAGAGGAAGGACACAACCCAAGTTCCTCTTCTGCTTTCTTGCATGTTACACACCACAAAAGCCACAGAGCACCCTCCTGCTTCCCACCACAAACCAAACCCAAACCACCTGGGGTCACCACAGATCCCACCATCACATGTTCTGGTACCTGCAGGATGGAACTCCACAAACCTGCCACGCACCATCAGGAGCTCCAAAGCTCTCAGTGACTCCCCTTATTGAAGGGCCTCCCAGAATGCTCTTTCTCTCCTCCTTCTAAGGGTTGGGGTGTGCAAACACCATGGTTGAACCTATATTTGGGGCAAGTTTTTGCATAACTTACAGTCTAAACCCCTCTTCTCCCATTCCAAGCTGTACAAAGAGCCAGAAGCACAAGGTCCTGCTGGCAGCCATCTGTTCCAACTCCATCCTTCCCCCAGGACAGTGGCCAGGGAGTCTGGATGTGCAGCCAGGAAAGCAAGTACCTCATGTCCAGTATCAGCATCCCCTCTCCAGGCAAAGCCACTCCTCCTCAGGCTTTGATACCCAGCACACAACACACCCCAGCCAGCTGCTGCTGGGCCTCCTGGCACCTCCAGCAGGAGGGAAAGGACAACCCCTGGCCAAAGCAAGGGTGCAACAACACTCAGAAGCAGGGAATGGCCTCTCTCCCGCTGTTGGCAGCAACACACGACACAATCTGTTGTCAGAGAATGCAGAGAATGGGCACTGGTGGGGCAGGAACCTCCAGCTGCCCTTTGCTGGCTCAGACCCATAACAGGACCAGTGTCTGGATTGCACGGATGGGATGGGATGGGATACTTCTCCAGAGGGTTCTTGGAGTCAGGCTGCCCCAGGACACCAAGGACCCTGCCATGTCCTCTCCTCTCTGCCACAGAGTTTCGCCAGAGTCTGATCCATCCTTGCCATCCTTGGCAAGCTCAGCTGCCACCAGGCTCTCAGAGCCCCTCCAGGGAGCCAAGCCATACAGGAAATGCTGCCCTTTCTTTTTCTATAGTTATTTAAATACATACAATCATCTTGTGTTTGTTTCTCCTCCCACAGCTCTTATGGTTACCAGGTTACAGTTGTTCTCCCCTCTCTCTTGGGTTTTGGGGGTTTTTATTCCCTGAGTGACATCCCTGTGGGGTCTCCTAATGGCCCAAGTGCGTGGGGGACTCAGGGTTGGTCTCCTGAGCTGGGCAGGGAGGAGCACAGCCCTCCCTGCCAGGGACACGAGGCTGCAGCGGGTGTTGGCAGCGCTGCCTTGGCACGGAGGGGCAGGAGCTGGCACAGCATCGTAGCATGGCACAGCCCCACGGCACAGCCCCACGGAACAGCCCCACGGAACAGCCCCACGGAACAGCCAGAGGAGAGGGCACAGACCACGCAGGCTCTGCACACACGTGGACAAGCACAGGGCAAGACAGGGCCCACCACACACGTGCCTTGCACACCACCTTGGCACTGCTCTTCCCTGGGCACCAACCTCAGCAGCTGCCAGGGCAGGATTGCCCTGCAGGGACATCCCCATGGGACAGTTGGGGTGCCCATTTCATGCTCAGAGCTGCTCTCTCTGCCAACATGTGTTCCTCACTCACCACCCTGTGAGCACCAACCAACACCATCACTGGTGGTGGCTCAGCCTGGAGCAAGAACAGCCCCTGACTCTCATCCCTCCATCCCCTCTCCCTCCCCAGAGCTCACCCAGCAACTCACTGACCCCGTTCACAGAGTTGGGGGTACCTGTATGATGGTCACAGATTAAATACTTCTTGATTTGAAGAGTTCAAAGTGCTCCAAGAGAAGTGAACAAACCCATTGAAACCTCCAAGTTATTATTTCCAGAGACCCGGAGCAGCTCTGGCCCAGCTCATCTTTGTGGGACAACAGCTGCAGAATATACATATATATACACACACACATGCAATACATGAAGTGCTCAGTCTCCCAGATTAAACTCCTGCAGCCCAATCTGCATCCCCACAGTCAGACTGTCCATGTCAGGAGCTGCTGTTGCTCAAAACTTCTCCAGGACTGCCAAGCCCCATGACAAATCCACCCATTGCTTCGCTTTCAACAAGCACAGGCAATTTAGCACCACAGGCCTGGCAAAAAAATTAGCATTTTGTGTGTTTCACGTGGCAAATGAACAGGAAGAGTGAGTCAGTGCAGAGCTCCACAAGCCTTTCCCCCGCTGGCAAGTGCTATTTTCCAGAAGATAAAAGTAGAAATTGCACCTTCCAGGTCCAGAGACATTCTTCTTATTAGACAACCCCTTATTAGCAATTCAGCCCCAGGTCTCCCCATTCCCTTCTGGCCTGAGGCACAGGAATGCTTTGTGTGCCAAGGGAAAGCTCAGGGAGGGCAGAGCCCACCGAGGAGCCTTTCCCTCTGCTCTGATGGGGAAGGGATCCAGGAGGGGGAATCACAGCCATCCCCTTCCTCCAGGGCATCCTGTCTGGAAGGTTTGGAAGGACTGGGGTGGTCCCAGCAGAAGCAAACAAGCCATGCTGATGCTCCTGGTGGCTGCAGAGCCCAAGGAACACTGGGAGAAAGCACATCCTACACACCCTGCCTTGGCTGCTGCTGGGTGAGGGCAAAGCTCCCACTCCCCGAGCCTGGGCTGGGGCCTCCTCATCTTTTCTTGGCCATACCAAGTGGTACCCACACAAAAAACAGCCTGAAGTAGTGGAAGGTCTGGTGGAACCAATCTGAGCACCCTGGTCTGTGTAGGTGTCCCTGCCCATGGCAGGAAGTTGGAACTGGGTTATTTTTAAGGTCCCTCAAATCCCAAACATTCCGTGATTCTGATTTGCAACCAGTTTATTGTGTTGTGTAAATATGCAAATAAAATGCAAATTAGCTGAGATGATCACACACAGCACAACATTCCAACCCTGCTTTCCTGAGGCCACAGCTCTGCTCCCCATCCCAATGTCCTTGTGCAAGGGTCTCCAAGGGTCTCACTCCCAGCATCTCATCCATGAACAGCCTCAGGAGGAGCAAACCCAAACCACCCTCAGCCTGCTGAGCCAAGGTCACCAACCCTGCTGGGAAATTCCTGACTCAGCCATCTCCAGGGCTATTTATGGATCACAACATTAGACTGGATCCCAATTGTAGGGGCTCTGTGCCGAGGGAGGAGCAGATTTCCAGGAGTACCTGGCCCTTTCCCAGCAAGGACATCACCCTCTTTTCCCTGTCACAGTGCTGGGCTGGGGAGGTGGCCTGGGAGCACAGGAAAGTTCATTTAAAAGCAGAATCAACCCCAGTGCTCAAGAAATGAAGCAACCAGGACTGACAGTGCTGGAGACACAATCCCTGAGTGTGTGGCTCCATCAGCCCCACGGAATTCCCAAACTGTGCTCTCCAGAGGAATCAGCATCAATAAATGCCAACTAATCCAAGAGGGGAGGGGGAAATGACCTTCCTGCACAGGCACCAGGAGCTCTGCAAATCACCACTCACAAAAGAGTCAAATTCACAGCAGATGAAGCTACAAGAGCTGTAAGTGGAGGCCAAACCCAGAATGCTGGGGGAGGATTTACACTCCAACCATCCACCCTGGAGTGACACACTCCTGGCTCTGCTCTGCAGAGATGACACAGCACAGCAAAGGGCAGCGAGATAACTACAGGTTGTGAAGGGTTTTGTACAAGGAGAGGCCCAACAGATCAGGAGAAGAGACGTGATGAAAGGCAGATAAAATCAGGGTGATGAAAAGCAGATAAAATCAGGGTGGACGAGCAGGGAGCAAACACATCACAGGAGCTCACAGGGCAGCAGCTCCAAGGAAAAGCAGCAGTTTGGTCACAGAGCAGCTGAGCAAAGAGCTCAGTCCTCTTGGGGAAGTAGAAACTATCAACAGGTTCACCAGGGAGCAGGTAAATCCCAGGGGATCCAGCCAGGTGGGTGGGTACAACTCCAGCCCAGGAAAAGCTGCAGGAAGGGCTGCTCTGTCCTGCCCTGTCCCTGTCACAGCATCACTGAATGGTTTGGGTTGGAACAGACCTTAAAGCTCAGCCAGTCCCACCCCTGCCATGGGCATGGACACCTTCCACCAGTCCAGGGTGCTCCAATCCAACCTGGCCTTGGACACTCCCAGGGATGGGGCAGCCACAGCTGCTCTGCCCAACCTGTGCCAGGGCCTGCCCACCCTCCCAGCCAGGAATTTCTTGCCAATATTTGCACCACACCTTTCCTCTTGCAGCCTCTGTCATGAGCCACTTTAGAAGGACACGAGGCCAGAGGCACCTGCACTCAGAGGTGGCTCCTGGCCTGGTTTTATTCATGAGAAGGATGAATGAGATGTCCCACATGCCCGCCCAGTCTGGCAAGGACGCAAGAGAAACGTTAACAGGCTTCAAAACAAATTGTGTGCAGCACTTGGGAACCAGGCCTGGGGGTCAGGGAGAGGTCACTGGAGGAGAATGGGGAGGATTCAAATAGATGCTGTAAATATTTTTGCAGAGCAGAAAGAGCCCTGAGCACAGGCAATGACCTATTTTGCTGTTCTGCAGTGAAGGGTGACACAGCCCAGCCAGAACCCAAGGGCAGCTTCTAAGAAGGACACTCAGCACGTTGGGGCTCCTCTGCTAAACTTGGGTTTGGGGGTCCCAAAACTCTTCCCCCTGCCCCAGGTGTGCTGGCAGGTGCTCTCCTGAGGCTGTCCAGAGCTGCACACTTCCCTTTCCTAACCATCTCAGGAAAACAAGAGCAGAATTCCTTCTTATCTCTGCTATAGAAACAGCCTGACAATACAGCATGTTTGGCCCTGTAGTTTCATGGCTCCCCTACTGCAGTTTCTCCTGGAACAGCAAGGCCAGGATGCCCATGGGCAGCCAAAGCAACAGTTGTTGCAATCCACAAGGCTGACTTTTTGGAAGCTGATGAATGTCCAAGATAGTCATCTTGCCTGGAGGAACTGGTTATTAATTAGCTACACAGTCTGGTTCAGTGCAAGCTCTGCCAAAGAAGCATCTTTCCATTCATTGCCAGAAAATGAGACAACAACAGGCTGTCAACTGCAGGGACCATCCTGTGCTGAACTGAGACAGGTCCCTGGATCTATCCAAAGATCAGCAGGACAAGCCATGGGAGAGCCCAGCTGAAGGGCCCGGAACATTCAGCAGAAGGCTCAGGGAACGCGTTCTACACCTCTGCTGCCCGGATATATTCTGATTTTCACATCCTTCACACACACCCCTGGTGCAGCCCCCAACCTCAGCTCCTCGGGGAGCTGCCCTGGACCACCTGGGACCCCCATCCCTCCAGCCCCCCTCCCAAACTCCCTCCCCGGTGCCCGGTGCTCAGCTGTTTGCCCCGAGCACAGCCAGCACTGCGGGGCCGCGGCCGAGCCAGGGCTTTGGGACAGACACCGAGCACAGACAGGACAAAAGCCACGTACGTCCGATGGCAGCCGCGATGCTCCTACGCGGCCGCTCCGGGTGGCACCGGCCGCGCCGCCTCCTGCCCTCGCTGGGGTCTCAGAGGAGCCATCGCAGCGCTGGAGAAGCCGAGGCTGCTCCGGCCCTGCCTCTCCCGCCGGAGCCCCGACTCGGGCAGGGTATTTTTGTGTGAGTCCTTCCATCTGGCCGCTCACCCATCGCAGCTGGTGCCCAGAGTGCCCTTACATGGGCAAGGCAGAGGAAATCCTCTGTTCCCCTAAGTGACAGCCTGGCTCCTTGTACAAACATTTACCCAGATTTCCCATGAGGTAGGGAAGTAAAAATTAGGCTATTCGTACCCTCTGGGTGCCAGAAATGTGTATTTACTCTCCAAACAAACTTTCAAGTGCTTTTACAGTTAACCCCTTGCTTTCCACCTGGAAGGGACTTCCAGGGCTGTTACAAAGAGGGCCAGGAGGAAGCTCACAGATGTTTACACGCACATCTCCACACTCAGGCAAGCAAGGAGATGGAATTTCTCTTTAACAGCTTTTAAGACACCTCTAGATTTGTTAAGTGAAGGGATAATCGAGCCTTCCATTTATTTCAGCCCAGCCGAAGTGCCCTGAACATTCAGCAGAAGGTTCAGTGAATGTGTTCTACATCTTTGCTGCTCAGATAAACTCTGGTTCTCACATCCTTCACACTCACCCCTGGTGACAGGTCTGCTTGTCTGCCATCACACCCACAGCTGTGCCTGCAAGCACAGAGGGGACACAAGACAAGGAGACCTGGCAGGACTGCTGAGCCCTGCTCTGCCCTGGGGACTGAGTGTCTGTCAGACACAAACCCCACACTGGGCACGGACCCCGCACCAGACAAGCCCCTTGGAGGTGAAACCCGTGGGCAGTGAGGCAGAAACTCCTGTCCCAGGCAGAGCCTGAGCAACAGCAGGTTGGCTATTCCTGCCCTGGCACAGCTGTGCCCCCCCAGCCCAACCTGCAGAGAGGGAACCAAGCAGCAGCTTAGCCAGGGGGCCCCTGGGATCCTCTAATGGGGCAGATGGTGCTTTTTTTCTCTGCCTGCTC
>JAWWEV010000039.1:2159922-2175808 GCA_035583235.1 Hafferia zeledoni | reverse complement strand
CCCCTTTCCTTTCTATCTTTTTTCCTTTTCATATTTTTCCTTTTCTTTTTTCCTTTTCCCCTTTCCCTTTCCCTTTCCCTTCCCAAACCTTCTCAAACCTTCCCTTCCCAAACCTTCCCTTCTCTCTTCTTGATTTTTCTTTTCTCTTTATTTCCTTTTCTCTTCTGTTTGGTTTTCTTTTCCACTCCGCACACAAATATTTGCTCTGAGCGCTGCTGGGCTGAGCTCGGGCTGTGCCGCTCGCCAGCAGCGCTGCCCGGGGAGGATTCCTGTGCCCTGCTGTGCCCCCGGCCCGGGGACGTTCCTGTTCCAGGGGGGCCCTGGGACAGCGGGATCCGCCTGGGAACGAGCTGGCTGACTTCAGCAAAGGGTTCACGGGATGGCCCCACGGGGCCTTCCCCCGGCTCGGAGTTCAGCCCCACGTGTGAGGAGTCGGTGCAGCCAAGTACAAAGTGCCCCCCAACTGTACCCCCCTCGTGGGCCAGATGTGAACAGCTGCAAACCGAGCGGCTCCCACTTTGTGCCACGGGGCAAGGCGGCCGTGGGGGCAGCAGAGCCCAGGGGGTGGTTCTGCCCCGGCCCGGGCTCACTCCTCTCTCCTTTGGCGTCTGTAATTTCTGTGTCAGAGCCCACGCTGCTGTGGGGGCTCTGGGGAGCTCCCCACGGGGTCGATCCGCGGGACCTCGAGCTGCGTGGGGGCACAGACACCCCCGAGTAAGGAATTGCGACAGACACAGTGCCCAGACAGCCCCCGTGCCCTGGGCACTGCTCTGCCACCTCCGTCACACCCAGGGGAGGGTCACACCATCCAGGCTGGAGCTCGCTGCTTGCAGAGCGGTGGTTTCTCTCCATCCCTGACCCCGGGACACCCTCACCCTCCTCATCCACTGCTCCCGGGATCTCCGGCCCTCGGGAGGTCCCTCGGGTGGTCCCTCAGCACACGATGCCCGCTGTGCCACAGCCCCGGCTCCAGAGGGCAATGCCCACTCGGAGGCGCCGGGCTTACCAGGACCGGAGACTTTGTTTCTGCCGCAGCACCTCTTCCTCCTACTCTCTCTCCATATGGACTCTCCTACACTGGGAGTCATTGGAGAGAAAAGCAATTAATCCTCGCCGTGCCATCCACCCGCGTGGCGCTTCCCGACCCATCATGCTTTCAAGTGGGAAGGTTATTCTTCATTCACTAATTGCCTCACATTATCTGGTGCAGATCGTTAACGGCAGCTCCGGGAGGAGAGGGGTGGGTGGCACAGCAGAGTATTGACATGCTGGGTGATAACACAGGCGTGGGGGAGGAATTCTTTAAGACGGTTACGGCGGGTGGGGAGGGTGAGAAAAGAGAAAAATGAAAGAGAAAGAGCCAGAGGAGAACATCCCCACCCAAATGCTGGAGCTCCAGCGGTGAAAGGGGCCTGGTCCCACCTGCCCCACCCTGGAAGGGCATTGGTGCCATCCCAGCCCCTCTGAGGAGCAGGGGGGCTGCACTGGGACAAGCTGTCCCACCTGGGGGGCTCCTACCTGAGCCAAGAGAGCCCTGGCCCTGGGGACTGCTCCCAGCTCCAGCCTGGGGTGGGTCCCTGCACCCCCAAAGCCAAGGGGGACAGTGGGGGGAAGGCACAGCAGCATCCCCAGCAAAGACAGCACTCAGAATTTTGGGGGCACAGCTGATCCTCCTTCCCTCCCTCCAGCTGCAGAGCTCTCCAAAACGCCATCGATTCTGCAAGGCCTCATTTCCCATTGAGGGAAATTAAATCACCTTATTAACACAAAATACAATTAATCAGGATTTCAAGTATCTACTATGGGACTGTCCTCTCGAGTCCCTCAGTGCCCACAGCTCTGCTGGGGAGCCCCTCAGCATCCTGGCATTGCCACCACAGCCCAGAGCAGGGGAGCACAGACCCCAAGGGGCCTCCTGCCCAGGCAGGGAATGAGCAGCACACCCAGGAATGGGCACATCCAGAGATGCCGAGTGCCATGTGCTCAGCCATGTGCTGTGTGTGAACACACCAGTTCTCCAGAGCAGAGCCAGGCTCAGGGAGCAGGGGGGGCTCCTGGGAAAGGCAACCCCCAGTCTGAGACCCCCAGGGATGAGTGTGGAGGAAGGCTCAGCTGCTTCAGCAGATCACGGCCTGGCTGCCCGAGGAGGGGCTGGCACAGGGCACCGAGACTCAATTCTGCTGTTTCTGTGTCTGGGAGAGCAATAAATAAATCTGTGGGAGGCAAAAGTGGGATGAGTCAGAGGCAAGAGGCAGAGAAAGTCATCTTGTGCAGAGCACATTCCCCAAGTCCAGCCTGTTGCAGATTTGTGTCCGAGGGTGTCCCTGTCCCGCTCGGGTCCCCAGTAACACCTGCCACGAGGGTGCTGGGGGACAGTCCCCACAGGGGAGCCTTGGCCATGGCTGGGGGACTGGACTGGGAGCACAGCTGGATCCATCCAGCACTCAGGGATCTGGAAAGGATGGGCTGGGGCAGTGCTGGAGTGCCAGGACCTGCATCCAGCTCCTGTTTCTCTCTGTGACCTTGGGCAGCTTTGCATTTTTGGGTGCATCACACAGACACACCCCCCCAAGCCCCAGGGCGAGGAGATCCCCAGGAGAAACGCCCCAGGTTTCAGGGCAGCCCCAGAGGGGCTGTGGCATCGGGAACAGCAATGTGGGATCCTCTCCCAGCTGTAAATACTGTCAGAGCATGGCCTGAATGCAGTGAGAGCAGAGCTGACTCAGACTCCAGCTCTGTGGATGTTGTGCGTGGCAAATGAATTCCCTGGGAATCTCGACATGCCAGGCACAAATCCAGCCTGAGTGTGGCTCCAGGGAATGACAGGGCACAGCAACCTGCACAGCACACCGTGAGAGGGAATAACAACAGGCTGCAAAACAAGCAGCTTCTTTATCAGGTTGGCACCTTGGTGGGGAGAACCCACTCAGCCCGAGGGCTGGAGCCTCGTGGGCTCCCAACACAACACTCCTCCCAAGTTCATGCTCTGCTGTTGGATTCAGCATTTCCCTCTCAGACACACAGGGGTGAAGCTGTTGCTGTCCAGGAATAGAGACAGGAAGTTGTCAAAGCTGTTGTTAATCTCAAGAAGTTACAATCAAACATCCCAACCAAAAGGACAGAGCTCTGTAACCCCGAGAGTGATGTATGCAAAGGAAAAAGGAACACTGGGAACTTGGCTATAAAAACATGGGTTTAGTCTCCTCAAGTGAGCCATTAAATCAGAAGCAAAGACACCTTTATCTGCACACCAGGAGCTGTTTGCCTGGTGTGTCAGTGCCCAGGTTTGTTGGCTTGGTTTTCAGGTTTCTACTTATATTTTACACCCAAAGGGACATTAAATATCAAAAACAAGTGAAACACACACTGTGGAACTCCTATAAAGCCTCCTTTTCTGTCATCTCCCAAACCCCATGGAGAATGTAAGGTGAAGAACTGCCTGCAAGAGCTGAATCATCTCTTTAAGCACCAACATTGCCATTAGGTGACTAAGACCAAAACAACCATCTCTTTCTTGCAATTGATGCTGTTATTAAAATCCAGACAAAGCCCTTCACAGTCCCTCATGCTCTTGAGTCTGCAAAGACAGGTTGGAACAGTGGGGACCCTGTGGAGACCTGGGAGTGCTTTGTGTTCCCAAAGCACCCTGGCTGGGGACCAGTGGGATGACAGGAGTTGTCTCTGACCTTTAAAATAAGACAAATGGCTCTATGAGGGCACAGGGAACGCCTCATAGAGAGGGAGGTTGTGCCAGAAAATCCACCTGCCTGCAGGTGGCTTACACAGATGGGTTCTGACCCATCTCTGGAGTGAACATTTGAAAATCTGCCTGTGGGAATCAACCCATCTTTTGGGAAGAGCCTGAGAGCAGAGGGATGATGGTGGGCATGGAGAGGGGTGTCCGTCCTGCAGGGAAGGACAGGGCACAGCACAGAGCACCCACAGGGACATCCAGGGCAGGCTGAGCTAGAGCTTTTATATTTGAACAGATTTATATTGGAAAAACCCAATTTGCACTGGATTTTCCCAACAAATCCATCCATCCTCCCTCTCCTGCTCTGCCGCCTGAGAACGGTGCGTCATCCAAAGCCTTCGCGTTTCCACGAGGCAGAGTCAGGCAGAGCTGAAACCAGCAGGCTCTGCTCCCCCTTCCAAATGTTCCCAGCGCTGGGAGGGAAGCCAGGAGGCTTTGGGAGATGTTTGGAGAAGCTGAGGGCTCAGCTGCTCCCCTGCAGAACATTGGCCCCCCCTGCCTGCCCTGGGCTCAACAGCATCTCCCACTGCCCTCCCACAGCTCTGCCCTGAGCTCTCAATGTGGCAGGAGCTCAGGGCTCTGTGCTCTGCCAGAGATCCAACCAAGGCAGGAGCTCAGGGCTCTGTGCCCTCCCAAAGATCCAACCAAGGCAGGAGCTCAGGGCTCTGTGCTCTGCCAGAGATCCAACCAAGGCAGGAGCTCAGGGCTCTGTGCCCTCCCAGAGATCAAACCATGGCAGGAGCTCAGGGCCTCCTGCTCTGCCACAGATCACACCCAAACATCCTCCAGTCTGAGCACTCACAGCTTCAGGGTATGAGGAGTTGTCCACAGAGTTACTGCTCACAGAGTGAGGTCTGGTTGAACATAAAATTCAAGAAAAGCACGAAAACATCTCACATAAAGCAATTTACAGCCCCGTGGCTCAGGAAAACCTGCTTTGGGTTTTTTTTTCCCTAATTTACACCCACAGGATTGTGCAGGGTGCTCAGTGCAGCTGTAGGAACAGCATTCCTACTCCCACTGACCTGACTTCAGCCACTCCAGGGTCCTGAATTCACTCTTCCTCAGGAAACTCTTGGCTCTCCCTGGGAGTGAGGATTTCCCTGAATGAGCTTCACTTTGCTCTTCTGGAAAAGTGAGATAAGGTCACACATGAGCTGCTGTGTGTTGCCCTTGCCTGAAATCTGGGTTTAAAACTGATGGAGAGATCACTGCCAGGCAAACTCCCTGGGGCTGAGGGGCTTTGGGGAACTCCCAGAGGAGTTATTTGATCCTTCAGGAGCCTTTTCCTTGCTTTTCCTCAGCTTTGTCCCAGTGGGACTCAGCCAGGCTCTGTGAATAAACCAAATCCCACATCTGAGAGCTGCCTGTGCTGCTGTTGGGGAGTGCTAATCTTACATATGTGGTATCAAAGTTCCTGCTGCCACCACAAAGCAGAGCTGAGGAGAGTTCAGCAGTGCTGCAAGCACCACGCTGGGCCTAATTGCAGCAGGGATGATTCACATATGGGGCTTATCATTATTATTTTATCATTATTCTAAAGACACACAATGTTTAATGCAAGGGGTTTAAAACACTAGCACTTATTTGCTTATTAAATGGTTTAGTTGGAGGCAGAACATCTTCAGAGGACTTTTTTTCCCCCCAGGATGGGTATCTGGGGTTGCAGTGCTTGTTATTCTACACGAAAAATATTTCCTTATTAGCTTTTTCTTTCAGGGCCCACGTTGAAGTGACACTTCCTGTGCTGACAGCTCAGCTCCCCAGGCTTCAAAGCACAACTTCTGGCAGGACCACAGGGCGTGAGGCTGGGCTGGGTGGAGCTGTAGCCCAGCTGACACAGTTTTCCCTCTTTTTGGAAAGCCTAAAGCAGAGATGCACACTGGGATGTGTTTGGGGGCTTTCAGAGGGGCAGGATGCACTTCCCCAACATGTTGGGGATCTGGTTTCTTCTGTAATTCCTCTGCTCCCTATTCCAACACAGATTTCCCAACACAGCTGAGAGCTGAGGGGCTCAGCCAGAGGTGAGGGATCAGCCCTGCACAGCCCAACCAGAAATCAAAGCCCTTCTCCATCTCCCTGGGACATCTGGCTGCTCCAGGCTCCCCTAAGGATGCTTCAGGGAGGTTGGAATAGTCAGAGCAGATATCTAAGCCAAACCACAGCAATGCTGTGTTCTCCCTGCCCCCTTTTGCCCAAGGATGCAGGAACAGAAACACACCCTGACCTATGAGAAATCTTTTCAGGATCAAAAAGAAACGATGATTTCCCTGCTCCCACACGAGGCAGGAGCTCCCACATTGTGCTGATGAAGGCTGACACCTCCCACCTCAGTTTACCCATCAAACAGCATCGTTGCCACCATCCCCTGGGGACCCACCAGCCCCTGTCCCCTCAGAGCTCTGCAGGCTCCCCAGCCCCTCTGCCAAACACAACTGTCCCCCCTGCTGACACCTCCATCCTGTTTGTGGTGTCTTTGGCACTTCCCCTGCAGCACTTCCATCCCCTGCAGCTCCCCAGCCCAGCCAGCCCAGCCCAGGGCTGAGCCAACACCAACACACCGAGGCTCGGGCACAGCCTGTCCTGGATGTGCTGGGAACAGCCCAGGAACAGCAGCTCCCCCAGCCCTGGGGTGTCCCCCATGACCCCACACAAGGCCAAGCCACAAAACACATCATTTGACCGAGGTTAACAAGCAGCATAACTTGGTAATTCAGAATTGGGGATCCTTGGAAGCACCTCCAAACCTTTTAGTGCCAGTGGGAAGAGTAGCTGGGGCTGTCAGAGGTACATTGTGTGTCACAGTTGTAGGACAAAGCTGGTCCTGCTGCTGCTGAAAGAGCAGATATGGCAGAGTTTATCTGCAGGAGGGAGGTGTGGGTGGGTTTGTGTTCTGGGACTTGTTCCTGCTTTGGGGAATTTCTATGTTTTGAATGGTGTTGGTGTTAACAGTTTAAGAACAGCTTTGCAACAACACCAGGAACCCCTTTTACCAAGTGAGATCCAGTAGTTGCTTCACTCATTGCTCAGAGCCCACCTCAAGTGCCAGAAATCAATAAAGGGCAAGGGCAGGGGTTTGTTTGCTTTGTGCTTTATGTGGCTGCAACACGATCATCCCCTGGGATCATCTTTCCTCCTCCCAGACAGGGGAGGTGGAAGCCACAGGCCCTGGGCAGTAACTGGATCCTGCAGACCCAGATCCAGGCACTGCTGGGGAGGAACTGCCCCCACAACCCCTGCTGCAGGGACAGCTCCCACCACCATGCAGGTAAGTGCTTTGGCCTCTTACAGTTTTCATGGAATGCTTTGGGTTAGAAGTGAGCTAAAAATCATCCAGTTCCATCCCCTGCCATGGGCAGAGACATCTTCCACCAGCCCAGGTTGCTCCAAGCCCTGTCCAGCCTGGTCTTCCCTTTGTATTCTCACCCTGCCAGCTTTCATAGGGCAGTGTGAGGCCATAGGGAAGTTCTCTTTCAAGGACACATATTAACATTACAGGTCCTCAAAGGCACCTCAGGCCTTCAGTAACAGGTCAAAAATAGCCAGAAAATATTAATAGGGAGTTATTCCTTACTATTTCCACACATGGAAGCCCAAAAAGAAGCCTTCTAAAGTACAACAGGGTAATGTCCTTCTCAGCTGGGGATGTTGCTGTGCCACAAGTACATTCCTTTAGATTCCTTCAAATTCTAGGGGAAAAAGAGCTTCACACTAATAATACAAAGACCATAGTCTTAAAGTTGTGATTGCTTTGCTTGAATATATTATTAAAATAATATTAAGCTCTGCCAGGGGAGGTTTATGTTGGATATCAGGAAGAAGTTCTCTACAGAGAGATTGGTCAGGCATTGGAATGGGCTGCCCAGAGAGGGGGTGGATTCTCCAACCCTTGAGGTTTTTAAGGTGAGACTGGATGTGGCACTGAGTGCCATGATCTGGTGATCAAAGTGAGGTTGGATTAAGGGTTGGACTTGATGATCTCAGAGGTCTCTTCCAACCCAACTGATACTATGAAAAGGAAGGAAAGCCTTTTTGCTTGAGTGGCAAGAGAACTGAGTGTCCCTGTGTTTCCTTCCCAGCCCACCCTGTGCCGGCTCCGGACACACCAGTGGTGCTTCATTCTCTTCAACCTCTTGCTCTTCCACGTGCTGCTTTTCGGGGCAGATTTACTGGAGGAGTATTTCCTGCGCTCCCTGCCTCTGTCTTACACCGATGCGAAGACCCTGGAGATCAGGGAGAGGGCCAGGAGGCTGGACATGGATGCCCTGAGGGCCAACCTGTCTCTCAGTGCCAGCAGTGCAGCGCCGTGCTCCGAGCCAGAGGTGTTCCTGCTCATCCTGGTGTGCAGCAGCCCAGGGAACAGGGCAAGGCGCGAGGCCATCAGGCAGACCTGGGGCAACGTGACAGCCACCAGGGGCTACTCTGTGCTGACTCTGTTTGCTGTGGGAAAGGCAGCCTCAGAAAGCACCCAGCTGGAGCTCAGGCAGGAGGCTCACGAGCACGGGGACATCATTGCAGGCAGTTTCATCGACTCCCCGCAGACACAGACACAGAAGATGTTGCTGAGCGTGGAGTGGACGGTGACTTTCTGTCCTCAGGCAAGATTTATCCTTAAAACAGAGGAGGACGAGTTTGTGGGTGTCCCCAGCCTGGCTGGGTACCTGCTGAGCCTAACCCAGCTCGAGGACATCTACCTGGGCAGGGTGGTTCACCAGGGGGTGCCCGACAGGGACCCCCAGAGCGCAGCCTTTGTGCCCAGCCAGCAGTACCCCGAGCGGTTCTACCCCGATTACTGTCACGGCAGCGCCTTCGTCATGTCCCAGGACGCGGCCCGCAAGGTTTACGTGGCTGCCAGGGAGGTGCCACTGTCGCTGCCCCCCGATGCCTTCGTGGGGGTGTGTGCCAACAAAGCTGGCGTCACTCCCATGCACAGCTCCCGCTTTGCCGGGGGAAGGCACATCAGCTACAACCGGTGCTGCTACAAATTCATTTTCACCTCTTCCAACGTGAGGGAGGACGAGCTATTTAAGGCCTGGGCGGAGACGAGCGCTGGGGAAGGCTGCTCCCTGCTGGAAACCTACTACAGCCTGGTGTCCTGCAGGGTTCTGACCTACATCGACAAGTTCAAACAGCTCAGCCTGGAGAGAATAAAAAACGAGGTTCTTCATTTTGTCAATTAGGATTGAGCTTCTGAGTTTGCCTTTAGCAGCTGCTTTATCCTGCAACCTCCAGCAGCAGTGATGCCCTCCCAAGGTTAGCCCTCCAAATGAATTCCCAAAGCTCTGGTGTGTGACAGCAGAACTGGATGTGCTCACCTATGTAAGTACCTACATGTGCATGCTGAGAAGTAAAGTAGAGTATTCCAAGAAACTTTGTCTCTATCCAGTGTTTTTCAGACTTCTGTGTCCTCAAAACACCTTCTAGGTTGTTCTATCCAAGTGAGGCACCACCAGCTTCCAAAGAATTCTGCAACAAAGCTTTGCAGCCACACAAGGAGCTGCTCCTGGGCAGGGGGTTTAGTGCCAGTGAGACAGAGAGAACACACATGGAGCCACCATTTCTCAGGGGGATTCTAGGCAAGAAATCCAGCTTGGCTGGTACAGAATCTCATGTTTCTGTCGATCACAGACACACTGACAAGGCAGCTCCAGGACAACACATCCCTCTGGAGAGCAGCAGGAGCAGTGAGGGCTGAACAGTCACCAGCAAACTGTTAACACCAACACCATTCAAAATGTAGAAATTCCCCAAAGCAGGAACAAGCCCCAGAACACAAACCCATCCACACCTCCCTCCTGCAGATAAACTCTGCCATATCTGCTCTTTCAGCAGCAGAAGGACCAGCTTTGTCCTACAACTGTGGGACACACTTGGTACCTCTGACAGCCCCAGCTACTCTTCCCACTGGCACTAAAAGGTTTGGAGGTGCTTCCAAGGATCCCCAATTCTGAATTACCAAGTTATGCTGCTTGTTAACCTTGGTCACATGATGTGTTCTGCTTTGGGGATTCCTGTTTGGGTTTGTTTTGTTTTTTAAACCAAAAGTTTAGGTTTGTTACCTCAATTCTCCATCATTCCATTTCTGTTTTTTCCTCCATTATCTCCACCTGTTACTTTAAGGAGAAGGGACAGAGACAACACACTTCTATTTTTCCATTTCTATCAGACACAGCAGCAGCAACATGTAACCCATATGGCATGGACAGGGAGCTGCAAATGAGTAATAAGGAGAAAGTGTGTGGTCAATTAATCAATGCTGAGCTCAAAGCTCAATAAAACAAATCATATGTGCATACATTAAAAAATCCCCCTGTTTGGCATTGCTGCCTATTCTAAAATATTGTCTTTGGCACAGGTACCATGCAGAGCAGATGCCAAACACTGAGCACACAGAGTGGCCTTCAAAAGCAACAGCTGAAAACACACATGGAAGAGACTCATGAATTGCAGAAAAGGTTTATATATTGATTTCTTTTACTGAGATTTTAGCATATGGCTCATACGGAGCTACCAGCACACAAAGCCACCTAAAATAACAAAGCTGAAGTGCCCCAAACAAGTGCAAACTAAGGACTTCTATACTTTTATTTCCTTTTTAGTGCTTTGATGTTCTTGCTGGAGGCAGGACTCCAAACTCCCACGTTCTCTGTTCACAGACAGACACTGGGGTGCATTTCTCACCAGCAGAGTTTTTGGGGGGCACTTTTGGGGTGAAAGCAGCAGCAGTGGCATGGAGGGGGAGGAGGAGGAGGAGAACTGTCCATCTTGGATGGTGAGCAGCAAGGAACAAACGGGAAGGATCCTCCCCAGCTGCTCTGAGCCCACCTGCACCCCTTGGCAGCAGTTTTGGGCAGTCCCAGCTGCACCTGCAGCTCCCACATGCAAGGAGAGTAAGTGCAGGACCAGACCCCCCTGGCAGCACTTCCACAGTTACACCTGACTGACACAGTCCTAAAATAAGCCCCAAAGTACTAATCCCATGGTTTAATATGCTCCCCCAGCTATTGGGTTCTCAATTCCTCAACAAAAACAATGAAGCCTTTGATATAAAGTACACTGTGGTCTCTGTTATGGACAAAGACACATCTTGATGCTCTCACACAGGTCCCTCACATCTTTAAAAGAACATTCCAGCTCCCTACGGTGCATTTCCCCCCTCTTGGTTCATTCACACCCTTAAACACGAAAGCTTCATGTTCTTACCCTCATTAAAAAGTCTAACTCAGACAACTAAAATTATACTTTTTTTTTTAAAATAACACTTAAAAATTTTATCTCTGTTAAAAAATAGTGTAAACAATTCAAGATTTGGTTCTGAAATAGCCTTGTAGTGCTGCAGCTCAGGCTCCTTTTGAGCCACCAAACTGAGCCCTGCAGTCAGGGGAGACAGAGCTCCAGCTGGGTTTGATCCTCTACATCACTGATTTGTTTTCAGAAGGCCTACAAGGTTGTGGGTTCTTTAATATCCTCCGCATAAAATGTAAACAATATTTAGGATTATTTATTCAAGCATGACTCACATCCAGCACGTTGAGAACAGAGGAGAATCCAGTTCACACTCCCTCATGTGGACAGTGTGTGGCTTATTCTTAACAACAGGAATCTGACAGACCAGAGGGTGCTCCATGCAAGTGACAACTTTGGCAGATACAAAAAAAGAGTTTGGGTTTTTTTTTTTTAAAAAAAGATAAACTATGGCAGCATCTGAGGTTACAAACCTCGAGGTGTTTTGGTGGGGTTTTTTCGGGGTTTTTTTTTTCAATTAAACTGGAACCTACTGAGAAAACACAATAGAAACTCCAAACCCAAGAACAATTTAACCAAACACCAATAAATTCTGCCAAGTCAAACACAGCCAGTAGCTGGAAGTGCAGGAGTTGGGAAGTGCTTACCTGGGTTGTCTCATGACAGCACACACAGAACTCCTGCCACAACATTTATGGGGAAACATCAAAGAGGCTTTAATTAACTCTCGTGACTCATTTCAAATAGAGTCAAAATACCTTCCCATTCCTTTAAGAGACAACCCAGAGCGGAGAGTCTTGACCCCTGGTACCTCTACACCTGTTTCAGGACTAGCTTTGCAGGAGGGGACCCAAGACACCAGTGCCCTTACTCTGCCCCTTCCACAGCCGTGGTGGAGACTGCCTTGACATAGTAGGGGCCCTCCTGCAGGTAAGCCCTGAGCCTCAGGTAATACTGATTGCCAAAGACCTCTGCAATTGTTTTGGAGTTCACCAGGGCCTTCACCAGTTCGTATTTAGCATCCTTGGAAGCTTTGTCAGGCTCCACAGATCTGTCCACAACGTACTCCACAAACCCTGGGCTGTCCAGCATCAGCTTCTGGGCCCAGGGCTGGTTTGCAATAGCCTGAACAGAAGAGAAGGGGGAGAAGGGAAACATCTCATTTTAGAACCTCAAACAGCAGTTACAGAATCACAAACAAATATTCTGAGTTGGGAGGGACCCACAAGGATCATCGAGTCCAACTCTGAAGTCAATGGCCCACACAGGGGATTGAACCCATGACCTTGGCATTATTACAGCCAAGTTTTAACCAATCTCAGGGTCACACAGCAGGTTTTTTCACCAAATAGTAAAGGAACAGGAAAAATTAAATGAGATATTGCACACAGTGGTTCCAAACTCAAATCAAGCAGCAGGGCTTTACACTGGAGGGAAGTGCAGCTCTGCTCATCTTCCAGGTCTGAAGGGAATTATCCCAGCAGTGCCTCTGCTGTGGAAGCAGCAGCTGGAGCACAGCTGGGGCCTTATCTGCCCCTCTCCAATTTACCAGAAAATCAGCATTACAGACATGACCTATCTGCTGCCTTATTTAAATGGGGAATGCAAGTGGGGCACAAGGTAAAAGGGCTATTTCTGACCACTTCTGGGCTTCAACAGAGTTTGGGGCATTTTAAAAACTAAACAAACCTGAGGCTGAATGGGAACACAATTAATTCACTGCCTGATCTTTGAAGGCAAAAGGCACTTACAGTGAAGACCCGCAGGGCCCCACAGTGGAGGTCAGGGAAGGGCTGAGTGCTGATGCTCCTGAAGAGTTCCAGGGGCTGGCTGGACAAGGATGTGAACCAGGACTCTGTCATCCTTAGAAGGTCTTCTGTCTGCTGCTCTGGCTGCACAAATCACACCCAAAAATGAAAGGGTTTGATGAGGATTATGGAGAACTTTCAAGTTTCCAGTGTATGTTCACATGGTTTGCTGTCTAATGTAGAGCTACAGCACCAAACCCACCCCACTGGATCTAAGGAACTCACACAGGGATTAGAGCAGTTCTCAATCCCCTAAAGCACAAGGATAGTGAGCTCTTTATTCTCATTGCCTTGTCAATGAAGTCCCAATTTAATATTTTATAAACAGTTCAGAATATCTGGTCTCTTACAAAACCAAACATTAAGCAAATAGGGAATTGAAACAGTGAAATCAATGACTTAGAACACTAAAAAGCACCAATTCTACCCAAGCCAGAGGCTGCAAAAGGTGGTTTCACAATTACTAAGGTGCAGAATAATTTCATTCCTGGAGACTGAAAGGGGAAGAAGCAGAGAGAGCCCAACTCACAGGCAGGTAGAGCAGAGCTGCAATGGCATCCAGGCAGCGCAGCCGCAGCTCCGTGGGGGCGTTCTTGGCCTGCTGCCCAATTTTGCCCAACAGGCTTTGAAATCTACCCCCTTTCAAAATAAAAACAAAGTGCTGTTAATTAACTCAGCCTCTACAGGAGTACAGAGCTACCAGCCAATCACATTATAAGTGTATGTATTAGATAAAGACATTTTCCAATTCCTTTCTCTGTTACCAAATCAATTCACTGAGGAAGTTTTATTAAATTTTGTTTTAAAAAGATACCAACTTGTTTTCTGTAAAACCTGTTTGCCTTCCACATTTGATCCCAGGATTCCCAGTGTGTCCACAGCCACTCCAACCATGGTTGGATCCTGACTTTCTGCCATTTCAAAGACTTTCTCCAGGAAGACAGGGTATCGCTCACAGATCTGCTGGGGACTGTCCACAACTGCCAAATTCCCAAAAAACTTCACAAATCCTGAGAAAACAACACCAAAACAAAGCACTGAGTGGAGGAACAATAACTTTAGCAATGATAACATTAAATGTGAGATCGTTTTGTTGCTGAACTTGTGTTATTAAGTCTGAAGAGTGTTGGTAAAAGGCCTTAGAAAAAAGACAGAACTAAAGAAAAAGCCAAGATTTGGTCAGTTACTTAATTCACAACCTTCACATTCCTAAAAAAAGGCTGCAATAACACAAACTTCAAAGGGTACAGTATTTACCTGTACTACACCATCAATAAGGAATACTATTCATGTGTCAGTCTGTCCTTCAGCATTTTATCTATCAAACATTTTATAAATCCAACCCAATACTCAAAAATTCACAGGAGGTCTCAAAAGAGGCTCAGTAATTCAGCCCACTGAGAAAATCAAGCAGTAACTCCTGCAAACAAGGAGTGCTGATGTTACCTGGCAAATAGAAGCCTGAGAAGGGATCAGACTCTGCCCCAAGGATGATGTTTGAGATTTTATCAATGACTCCCTGCTGGGCAAGGTACTGGCGCCCGTGAGGGGTGTGGGCCAGAGAGGTCACCATCTCTATGCAGGTGGCTCTGCAAGAGACACACAGACAGTCAGTCAGACAGACAGTCAGACAGACAGTCAGACAGACAGACAGACAGTCAGACAGTCAGACACACAGACAGTCAGACACACAGACAGTCACACAGTCAGACAGACACACAGTCAGACAGACACACAGACAGACAGACACACAGACAGACAGACACACAGACAGACAGACACACAGTCAGACAGACACACAGACACACAGACAGACACACAGACAGACAGTCAGACAGACAGTCAGACAGACAGACAGCCAGACAGACAGACAGTCAGACAGACAGTCAGACACACAGACAGACAGTCAGACACACAGACAGACAGTCAGACACACAGACAGTCAGACACACAGACAGTCAGACACACAGACAGACACACAGACAGACACACAGACAGACACACAGACAGACACACAGACAGACACACAGACAGACAGGGGGTTTGCCTTGGTTTGGATGGGTTTGAAGTTCTCAGGGATTAAGGAAAAAACAAGGTATCTCTAAGACAGAATCCACTCCAAAAAGCAAACAAGAAATGAGCCCAACCACCCAACACTCCCCCAGACTTCCCCAGCCCTTCCTTCAGGTGAAGGAAAGAATTTAAAGTGTTCACACTGCAGCCATTTTTACAATGGCAATTAAATTACAGTAATTACAGTTATCTCATCATACTGGGGAAGCTTCACTCTGGCTCTCAAATTAATGCAGAAAGTCTTTTACACTCAAGGTGGTTTAAGAAGAGGCAGAAAGTATTTTACACTCAAGACACTTTAAGAAGAGGCAGATAAAGTGTTTTCCTGAAAAAGGTTTCCCAAAACCCACACACAAATGTGTTTAAGGAGTGTTATTGCAAGACTGGCTGTCAGAGTTGTGCCAGGGGTGGCAATCCCAACATACCTGACCAGCACATCTTCTCCAGTGAGCTCCCCAATCAACTCAGAGATCAGCCCACTGCTTGCACAGTAACTCAGGGACTCTGCTGACACTGAGCAAATCTCTACAATTAACTAAATAAAGCAAAAAGAAAGGATGGTTCATAAAAACATTCTAAAGGTAACAATTCACAGGAATAGCCAAATACATCTTATAAAGCTGACTGACCCCATATATATATTAAATAGAGAATTTCATGGTGTTTTCACCAATAACCCAAATGTTTGCCTGAAAAATGTTCCCAAGGAGCCCCAGGTTTTCAGCACATGCTTTGGATTTCTATTCACAGTCTACGTTAACTCTGCTGTTCCCATTAAGCTCTAGAATGGTCAGATTTTGTTCTTTCTGCTTGACTGGCACCCTTGGCATCTCTCTCTTCTCTTTGAACAGCAATTCAGGTGCAAATCACAGAATGGATTGGGTTGGAAGAGACCTGTGAGATCATCAACTCCAACCCTTGGTCCAACCCCAGTCCCTTTACCACATCATGGCACTCAGTGCCACGGCCAAGCTCAGCTGAAAAACCTCCAGGGATGGGGAATCCA
>JAWWEV010000039.1:2141012-2156510 GCA_035583235.1 Hafferia zeledoni | reverse complement strand
TGGGGGGACAGGGAGGGCATGGGGGAACAGGGTGGGCATGGGGGGACAGGGTGGGGACAGGGTGGTGACAGGGTGGGCATGGGAGGGACAGGGTGGGAATGGCGGGGACAGGGTGACCCTCTGGGGACATCAACTCGCACTGAGCCCCCTTGGCAATACCTTTGGGAGGGGCCTCTGCCCAAATCCATCTCTCAGGAGCGATGCCCTCCCTGTCCCTGCCCAGAGCAAAGCGAATTCCCGAGGAGTTTTTATTCCCAAGGAGTTTTTATTCCCAAGGAGTTTTTATTCCCAAGTTTTTATTGCCAGTTCCCTCAGGGGGCTCAGGGCAAGCCCAGCGTTGCCACGGGGTGTGTTTGGGTGGTGCTGGTTGGGGGTTATTTTAATGGAGTCTCATCCAAACTGGGCAGAAAGTCCTTAGATGGGGATTCTGGAGCTGCTTTTAGTTCAGCAAAGCCAAAACAAACTGGAGAAATCTGAGTCTCTCTCAACTCAAGTCATTCTGCTGCTCAGTTCTTTTCACTGAAGTGCTTAAAATCTCACACAAAATCTGGTTTGTTCAATATCTTGGCAATCATGAGTGTATTTGATTTATTAGACAGGAATCCTCAACTTTCACTCCTTCTTTTCTACCATCATTTAGCAAAAACAATCATTCTGGGGATTAAAAAGAGGGGAGGAGGTTTCTTTTTCTTTTCAGAAAAAAAAATAGGGGAAACATACAAAAACCCCAAGGGAATTCTCATATTTGTACTAATATTCAGTCACCAATGTTCCTGGGGATTTATGCACATACTTCTCCCAAGAAGATTAATGATCACTGGGCTGAACAGGTTGGAATTTTTTTTCCTGATTACATTTCAATCTGGAAAAATAGGTAGAGCAGCACATCTCTGTTTGGCTTGTAACTCTCTGAGTAGCTCCTGGGATTTGTTGTATAATATTTGCTAAATGGCTTAGTGGGGAAAAAAGAGCACAAAAGGAGCTCTAAAAATCATTATGAGAAACCTTGTGATAACAAATGGATTGGAAAAGAGGAGACAAGTGAGAGAACACATCAGTCATTTCCCAAATGCAAAGGAGCTCTTGACTTTGTGGTGACAGGAGAGACTTTTAATTCAATCTTTTTAAAAAAAAAAAAAAAAGAATTTGACATTAGTGCTGTAATGGGATGTTTTTCAGAGCACAAAGGAGAGTGGAAATAAGGGAGGAAATATATTCTTAGCCTTATAATGGTTTTTTTCACACTGTAGCTGAGCCAGGGCCAGACGCTGTTTGTGTCAAAATGCAGACAAAAGACAAAGGGCAGAGCAGCTGAGGCTCTGTGAGACTCTGACATGGCCCACCCCTCCTGCTCCTCAGCATCCAGAGGAACCCCCAGCTCCAGCCCAGCCCTGCTGGGATAATTAGATATTTTATGGCTCTTTTGGTGGTGTGTGAGCAGCAGCAGAGCGAGGGGCGTGCCAGGATCACAGTAATGCACAGCACGAGCCACTTGTTGCTGCTCCTCCAGCCCACAGGGAGAGCATTGCTGTGTGTGCAGCCCTGGGGGGTGCCAGGAGGATCTCTGGGCCTGCAAGGATCCAATTCCACTGGGATTGTCACATGATTAAGATGAGATGGACTTAAAACCCATCATGAAGTGTTGCCCTCCCTTGCAGGCTGTGTGGGCTTCCAGGGGGGCTGCACAGCAGCTCTGGCACAGGAGGACCCTGAGATCAGCTCAGTGGGTTAAAACTTGGCTGTAACAATGCCAGGGTCATGGGTTCAATCCCCTGTGTGGGCCATTGACTGAAGAGTTGGACTCGATGATCCTTGTGGGTCCCTCCCAACTCAGAATAGTCTGGGATTCTGGGAATGAGAGAAATCATCCTGGGCTGGCAGGGCAGGATTCAATTCTCCAGGTGCTCAGGCTGGGGCTCTGCTCTGAATGTTCTCCCCTAAACCACACCTGGTTATTGCAGTGCTGAAAGGAGGCTGGAGATGCCCCTTGAGGCAGGGACAGTGTGGATGGGGGTGTTCCAGACTGCAGTGTCTCCCTGCTGTCCTCTGGTGTCTCCCCACTGTTCTCTGGTGTTCCCTGCTGTTCTCTGGTGCCTCCCCCAGGTGCTGACACTGGCAGTGCTGCTGTTCCCGGTGCTGAGGGGCCTGGCCCTGCAGCTGCACTCAGCCATCATGGGCACCCCCATGCCAGGCACCCTCTCCCTGGCCCTGCTCAGCTGCCCCAACGAGCCCATCGCCAGGGACATCGCCAGGTACGGAGCTCCCTGCCCTGCCCGGGTGCTGCAGGGGTGGCAAAGCTTCCCCTGCCCCTCAGAGCATCTGGGCCCAGGTGGGCTTGGCATCGCTGGCACAGGTTGCCCAGGGAAACTGCCCCACCCTTGGAAGTGTCCCAGGCCAGGCTGGACAGGGCTTGGAGCATCCTGGGCTGGTGGGAGGTGGAGCTGGATGAGCCTAAAGGTGCCTTCCAGCCCAAACCAGTCTGAAATTCTGTGATACCCAAACCATCTTGGAATTCTCTGACACCCAAACCATCCTGGAATTCTCTGACACCCAAATCATCCTGGAATTCTCTGACACCCAAACCAGTCTGGAATTGTCTGATACTCAAACCATTCTGGAATTCTCTGACACCCAAACCATCCTGGAATTCTCTGACACCCAAACCAGTCTGGAATTCTCTGACACCCAAACCATCCTGGAATTCTCTGACACCCAAGCCATCCTGGAATTCTCTGACACCCAAACCAGTCTGGAATTCTCTGACACCCAAGCCATGCTCCTTTTCACTGGCACTCCCTCTGTATCACAAACCCCCTCACTGAGAGCAGTTCAGTTGCCTCTGGAGTCAATGCCATGGTGACATCAAGCCAATTCTCAATTTATTCCACTGCCTCTCATTTTCAAAACCCATTTTTAAAGCCATGACTCTGAATCTCCAGGTTCTCAGACAGATTAAGGCCCAGCCCCTTGTTCTCTGACCTGCTGCAATTTTTCCTCTTCTCTAGAAGAACAGAGAACAAAATTCCAAGGAGGGGCATTTACAGAGAGGGACAAAGCACATGCCATGAAAATAAAGGAAAGATGAAAGGCAGTCCACAGCCAACCCTTCTGAGGTCCCACCTGGGATCTGCACTCTGCTCACCTCAAACTTCAGGGAACGAGGGCTCTACCTTGATTTTTCCCCCTTCTGTTCTAATAAATGAGATACTTTGCATGATATTCTGCATGCAGAGTTTTTTTCACACATCTGTCAGTCCCTGACTCAATGGATGGTTTGTTCAGGGCACTGAACTCGTGTTGAGTGGGGAAGTGTTTTTGATGGACCGTGAAGTTTCCTGCATCACCTCCTGGGCTGTTTTCCCTGCTCTCTGCTGCCTGCCAAAAGCCTTCCCCAGCAAAGGGCTCCCAGTCATTCAGGAACTGACAGGCTCCTGAAAGGCATTTTGTGTCACCTTAAATACTGCAACTGTATTAAGAAATTCAGGTAGAATTATGTCTGCACTGCTCGATGTCATCCAAAAAAAGGAGTGACTGTCCATGGCTGGTGAAAAGAGCCTCAGTTCCTGAAAGTGCCTCATCTTAACAGCTTTGCAAAATTTTCCACTCTTTGTTCCTCATCTTGCAGGCAAGGGAGAGGAAATAAATCACTCCCTATTGCTGAGATATTTGTGCTTTGGTTGTGGTTTTACTGGTGGAGTAATTGTTCCTTTGTTCTGGAATCTGGATGGATGGTTGCAGGGATGACACAGGGTTTCACATTCACTTCCCCACACACGTTTTTCCTGTGCTGTTTGTTCTTCCCTGGCATTGCTCAGTGCAGCTCCCACTCTGATGGCTCAGTCTGCAAGGAAATTTTCCACTGCTTTTAAGGAAAAGGGGTTCAGGCTGAAGAGCTACAGGTAGAATTCAGCCCCCGGAGCCCTCCTGGCCTCTCCCCTTGGTGGTGTTGTGGCCACTGCCCCTCCCACAACTCCCCAACACCCCAGCAGCCTCTCAGCCCCCACTGCTGCCTCAGAGCTGTGCTTATCATTTCCTTTGCTTTTCTGCTAATTAATATTTAATCTGCCTCAGTTCAGAGCCTATTGTGAGGCAAGGACAAAGAAACACACACGAGGTGCCCAGCCCAGAGCTCTCATGTATTATGCAGGCATTTTCCACAGATCACATTCCACCTCCCAGAATGTTCCCCATCCCCGTGGTGGCCACTTGGGCCTGCCCAGCTGGTGAGGACAAAGCTCAGGGGCTCAGGCAGGACCTCAGTTCCTGGGGACAGAGCACCCAAACCAAAAGGCTCCTGTGCTAAAGGGACTGCAAGTTGCAGGCAGCAACCCCAAAGTGGTTTGTGCTGTGTGTGGCAGTCACAGCAGGGCTGTCTCTGCTCCTGCTGCTGCACTTTGTTGCTCTAAGATTAACTCAAGATGCTCCACAAGGAATAAATGCCTGGAATTGCCTACACATGGTGAGAGCAAACAACCCTTTCTGGTTGTGGCTCCCCTGAGCCATGTCCGTGGCCTTTGTCTTAAATACTAAACACGATCCCAGGAGTTCTCCAGGCCCAGGCACTGGTTCTCCAGTGAACTGCTGGAGTGGCAGAATGTCGTGGGATCAGTGGGAAGAGCTGCTTTCCTCCCAGCAGAGTCCCTTACAGTTTGTTTGTGGGCTCTTCCAGGTTGTACCATGCCTTGGGTGTAAGGATAAGAAACTGTAACCTGGTCTGAGACAAAACCATTTTGGAGCGAGTTTTGGATTGGAGCAGCAGTTAATTGGAATGGCTTTAATTCTTTGCCTCCCCAAGAGTTAATTTCTGAATCAAGCCCTGCAGTCTCTCATAACTCCTTTCTCCTCTGCAGTTCAAGGTCATCCAGAAGTTCAATGCATTGCCAAAGTGGTGCCTGGGGGGTCAGTGTTAGGGAGAGCCAAAGGGGAGGTTTCTGGTGCCCTGAACAAGCTGCCCTCGAGGGCTGGGGCTGTGAGAAGGGCCAGACATTGCTGTGGGCACAGAACTCATCATTTGCCCCTTTCTTCTAAACCTCCACCCTGAGATTGCCTCGGTGCCCTGTAATCACTGACGTGTCCCTGGGCAGCTCTGCAATCACAAACCAGCCCCTGGGCTGGCCCTGACTCCCCTCCTGTCTCCCCCAGGGCCATCATGGAGAAGAAGTTGGCTGCCTGTGTGAACATCCTGCCCAAGAGCTCGGCCCTGTAAGTCGGGCTCAGCATTCCCAGGGAGGGCAGGAGGCCAGGCTGGGCCTGCAGGGAGGGAGCAGGACATGCAGGATTATTCATTTCTTGGTTCCTTGGCTACGTGGAGGTCCAGCAATTTAGGATTTGTGGTCTTTGAGGACATGATGCCTGGTATTAGAGGCTCTAAAAAGAAGCCAAGACAGGGACCAGAAAAGGTCTTTACAATATTAAGCAGCACTTTCAGGAAGGCAGAACAGTGTTTTTGACCTTGGAACACAACCTGCTCTGCAGGTGTCCTCAGTCATCCACACAAAGGGATTGCCCTTGTTAGAGGGATTAAAGAGCAAAGCCCTCAAACAACTTCTTCCTCATAGAAACACCCTGGCCCTGTCAGAAGAGGGGAGCAGATCCCAAGTCTGAGGATCCTCACAGTGCATCCCCATAGCCCAGCAGAGGCTGCTGAGAGAGGGCAAACCCAGTGGTGCCCTCCCTGCCCTCATCCTGCCTTCCCCCCTGAGCTCCAGCAGCCACAGCAGAGTTGCTGCTGCCCAGCCCTGGCTGCTCCAGGTTTCTGCTCCAGGTTTCTGCTCCAAGGGACACCACAACACCTCTGAGCGCTCCCCACTCATGAGCCCAGAGCTCAGTTGAGACCCTGCTGGCCTTCTGGCACTGCTTGAAAGGTCAGATCTGACTCAGCAGAAGTGCATCTCCTCTCCTGCAGGGGAAGAGAAGGAGAGAGCAGGATGCTGCCATGCTCAGCCTCCCAGGAACCATGCCTGGCTGCTGCTCAGAGCAGGGCCATGGCCACAGACCCCCCTGGACACCCCAGTCCCAGCAGATTTGCCATGGCATCCCTCCTGGGCAGGTCTCTGCAGGCTGGCACAGCCAAGGGGGCTCTGAGCCATAAATCTGGGGTGCTCAGTCATGTGCTCAGCAGTTTTGGGGCCAGCCATGCTCCTTGGGACACTTTGTAAAGAAATGGCCACGTGTAGAAAGCACCAAGCAGGGAAAATAACCCTGGGGGGAGATTGGCATGGCTGGAGACAGAGGGGTGTTTGCTGATGCTGCTTTTCCTCTGAATTCAGGTATTTCTGGAAAGGGGAACTGGAGGAATCCACTGAGATACTGCTGGTAAGGGATCACTCCCTACATCCCAAAATCCCTGTCATAAACAACCCCAACCAAAGCGGCTGCAGGGAGGTTTGGGGAGGGTGGCACCAACCTGCCCGAGGTTTGGGACTCCAAACACCTGTCTGGGCATGGCAGTGCTGGATGGGAGCAGTGGAACTGCAGGTGCAACATCACTCCATCCCCTTGACACCTCCCTTGGGTTCTGTTCTGGTTTTCTTCCTCTCCACAGTTAGTGCAAACAAGGACGTCCAAAATAGGGGAGTTGTCCGACTACGTCAGGTGAGGCTCTGGCTCCGGGGGAGCCCAAGGTAGGCTGTGCCCTCCTGCTCTGGCTTTGGGGCTTCCTTGAGTCCCTTCCCACCCAGGCTGGGGTGAGGTGCTCCTGCTGTACCTGTGAGCCAGAAAAACCCAGAGATGGCATCAGGAAAACAGAAAAGATTGGCAGAAATACCAATTGTTGGGCTCCCAGCAGCCCCCCCGTGCTGGGTATGAGGAAGGATCCTCCTCCTCCTCCTCACACAGGTTGTTCCGTGGCAGGATTTCCTGCCCTCCCTGAGCACAGCCAGGCCCCAGCAGTTGGCTGCTGCCTGTGGTAAACCCCAGACTCAGAGCAGAATTCCCATATGGCCAAAAGAAGCTGCGGGAGCTTTGAAGTGTGTGGGGAGTGCAGGGCAGGGCTGGGCTGTGCTGACTCTGCTCCTCTGCTCCCACTGCAGATCCATCCACCCCTTTGAAATCCCCGAGATCATCAGCCTGCCTATTGACCAAGGGAACCCCCTCCACCTCAAATGGATAGAGGAGAACGTCCCACGGCACTGAGAAGTGCAAAGTGCCCCTCCCTTGTGGGGACACCTGCTGAGCTCCGTGCAAGGAGGCAGCTCCTGTCTTGTTGGGTTTGCTGGAACACAGGAGTTGGGGAGTGGGAATTCTGTCTGCACTGGGAACATCCCCCTCCTGGCCTGAGCAGGGAGCACCGAGCAGCCCCGAGCTGGAGCAGGCTGAGGAAGGGAAGGGATGAGGACACACGACAGGGAAGGCTCATGGGGGCAGGAAAGAGAAACCAAGAGGGAAAATACTCTGAGCTCTGAAACCAGGAAACTTGTCAGTGCTAACTGTGAAGAAACAGGGGACCAGCAAGGCCCCTGGTGTGGCAGGAAGGAATGGAGCACTTGAGCCAGCACCACCACCCAGAGCTCAGCTTTGTTCAGCCCTGTCAGGGCTACCTGAGCAATGTGCCAGTTTAGGCTTAGATTAAGTGGATGGGGCCATTTGGGACCTCCCCAATGAGGGCAGCCCCTCTCTCCAAAACCCATCCCTGCAAGGGGTGTCCCTGTCCCCTGCTGGTCCCTCACTCCACACCCCCAGCCCGTCCTATCCTTCTGGTGCTCCCCAGCAGCACCTCCCAGGTGAGGACACACCTGACAGGTGAGGACACACCTGAGCTGGCACAGAACACGACCCAGCAGCACCACGGTGGGCACTCCAGGAGCACAGACTGGCCTCAATAATCCTCACACTACAAAATAACAATGATGTTAAAAAAAAAAAAAGAGAGTTTTTAATTGTACATCAGACATATTAATTACAACTTGGGTATACCGAGAGCTGGTTATGACAAGCAGCAACCTGACCTCAGAAATCAGAAGGTGCACAGAGTTGTTATAATCTCTATTGCAGTGAATGCAAAATATACTCTGCAACAAAAATACTTTTAAAGGCTCCACATTCAATTCTCTGCCAGAAGCCAGGAGGGAACGAGAGGGAGCAGAGAGGGAGTGGGGAGGAGCCAGGGCCACGTCGTGTGGGTGCTGCTGAGTGTGATGCCCATTGGCACATCCTGCAGGAATGACCCTGGCACAGCTCTTGGCAGCCCCTCAGACAGTCACAGGGGCTCCACAGGCACTGGAGGAAGGGAATTATTTGAAGTGACCTTTGGTGACAAAGGCAGGACGGGCAGTGATCCAGCAATCCAGGGATGGGGGTCCTGGCAGCAGATCTCCCAAAGGGATGGGCCCCCAGGGATGGTGCCCTCTGGATGAGCTGGGATGCAGATCCTGGGGGTGCCAAGGCATGTCTGACCCCCTCAGCCCAAACCACCTCACAGCTGGGAGCTGGACAGAGCCTTCTGTTCCCAGCCTGTCCCTGCACAGGGGGCACAGCACCGGGCACACAGCACTGGGCAGCCACCAGGAGGGAGCCACAATGCTCCCACACACAGAGCCAAATATCCAGGCTCCTTCTACAGGCACTGAACCATCCCCTGCCTGGCCAAAAGCACATCCTGGACTGCAGAGAAGCTGCACCACAGCCCAGGTGTCCCACTCTGTTATCTCAGCAGTAGCTGCAGCAGAAGTTTATTTTTAAGGACCAGACACCACCTGCTCTCTCATGCCAACTACACTGATGAATTCTAAGCACTTGTTCAGTCAAACAACCTTTTCAAATCGCCCTCTGGTCAGCAGATCCCACCAGCACAGGCACAGACAGTGAAGGAATTGCAGGACAGGATCTGCTGATGGAGCAGGACCACCCAGCCCACCACCCTCCATGCCACGGGACAGTAACAGTGGGGTGGGGGAGACAAGGAGGACAACATCAAATATATATATCTTAAGAAAAAAATCTAAAAATATATCTGGTATTAGAATCTTTTTAAAAAGCCAGCTGCTTTGCAGCTGCCCCACCTGGCAGTATTGCTCTGTTAAAGGGGGGGATTGTTCCTTCTCTCCTGCAGACAAATCAGCCCCATGTGCTCACAAACACACACACTCCACTGCTCTCCAGAGAGGCACTGCTACGACCCCCTCCCATGTCCCCACTGTCCTCTGCAGCATTCTTGGTTTGTCTGCTGGTTTGGCACGTTCAGGATGAAGACTCCTGTGAAAACAAAGGCCTTGGGCTCCAGTCTGAGAAGCATCCGTGGTGCTTTTAAGGCAAAGGAGGATCTTTTGGTTGGTGCCTTCCAGGATCATGATTGTCAGAACAGGGAAATGAAGCTGGTGCAGCATTACAGGCAGTCCAGACTGGGAGGTGAGAGCAGCCACCTACACCTGCCCTGTGGCCATGAAAGCATTTCCCCCTCATTTCAAACAAACACATTCCTTTGGTGAATGGGTTTGGGAATGAGGCAGAAACCCCCCGGAGTCGCCCCCATTTCCCACAGGCACAGGGAGGGGCTGTGAAGGCACTACTGGGGTGAGGAGGGGCTTTGCTTTGGCAGCAGGACCCCCTCGAGGCTGCTCTGTAAGGCTGGCACGCAGGGATGAGTCAGGCTCTGCAGGCTGTGGGATGCCCCCCAAAGCAGCTTCCCCAGCTGTGCCAGGGGGACCCTTCTGGAAGGGCCAGAGCCACTCACTGCTCGTACCACCACCAGGGTGGTGCCTCGGGCTCAGCCAGAGGTTCCACCAGGAGGGTGTGGCTGGGCCACACTCCCAGCCTGGAGAAAAACTGGCCAAGAAACTAAATACAGTTAAAATTTAAAAAACCAAGAGCATCAGGATTTCAGGTCCCATTGCTGGGCAGCACTGCTGGCTCGGGCACTGCTGGCTCTGGTGCTGCCTCCACCTGCGGAGGCTCCTGGGGGGACCAGCACCCCTCCTCTGCCTCCCGGGGGGGCTTCCCCATCACCCCCATCTCCTTTGGCTCCGGGAGAGGCTTTGGGGCTGGCAGGGCTCAGTAGGGGGTCGTGCCTTCCCACTCCACCAGGTACTGCACCTTGCCCTCCAGCGTCACCCTCCGTGCCAGCACCTGGTACCTCTCCCCGCACACCAGCCGGCCCGCGGCGCCGAAGTAGCTGCTGATGGAGGACTTGAGGTGGGACAGCGAGGAGTCGTCCTCGCTGATGCTCTCGAAGGTGTGGCTGTCGATGGCGTCCTCGGGGCCGCCCGGGGCCTCGCTGCCCTCGGGGGTGCCCATGGCCGGGCGCCCGCCCTCCTCCCCGGCCCTCCTCTTGGCCCCCGCCGAGCCGTACGCCGGCACTGCCAGCTTGCGCTTGCGGCTGCCCACCGTCCTCCTGCTGCCAGGGAGGGACACAGCAGGGGTGAGGGCAGCACCCAAAAGGTGCCCCACACCATGCTGGGGATTTGGGGGCCCCCAGAAAGGACTGACGGCCCTGAGCTGGCACACCCAGCAAGGCAGAGCTGCTTTGGGACCACCAGCCCGTTTTGGGACACAGCGAGCAAAGGCTGCCCGATGTGGGGCATCCCTGTGCCAGGACACAGGGGTGCTGTGGGGGAGGAGGCAGCCCTGAGCCCTCCTGGCCATGCCACTGGGACCCCTCTGGAAGGGGCAAGGGGCACAGCCCTCACCTGGACTCGTAGGAGAGGCTTGTGGTGGCTGAGCCGGAGGTGCTGGCGGCGTCCGTGGAGTCCACGTCTGACAGGAATGTCTGTCCTGAGCTGGCACTGTGGATAGGATGGGACGTAGTGTCAAACCCAGCCTGGCACAAGTGGCACCCCTGGCCCCCCCATCACCTCCACAGCCATGCCTGGCACTCAGGTGTTCAAACATTTGCCACCCACCCCCCTGGTCTGGCCACACAGACCTTTTCAGGCTCTGGATCTCATCCAGGGTGAAGTCAAAGATGCTGGCCAGGTGGTGGTTGGTGCTCCAGGCAGAGGTGAAGTCACTCTGTGTCACAAAAACAAGCTCCCTTGTCACTTCCAGGCAGGAGGGTGCTGCCTGTGCCCCCTGGCATCGGCACCACTGAGCTCCTGCCCGTGGCCCCTCCACCCTGGGAATGGGCTTGGCACCGATCACTTCCCAGGGAAAGGACAGGGACTCAGAGTGGGGAAGCCCCAAGGATGGGGCCAGGGTGTCCCAGTCAGCTGCCAAATCCCGGGATGGTCACACAGAGGAGAGGGTGAAGGACTCACACTGGGAATGGCATCCTCCAGCAGGAACTTGGCCCTCTTGCGCCGCGCCCGCCGCTTCTGCTGCTGGAGCTGCCGTGGCAGGAGGCTGCAAAGAGGGCAGTGAGGGGGGCATGGGCACGGGGCACTGCTGCCCGGGGTGCCTGGGGGAACACGGCCCCTCACCTGTCCTTTTGGTCACATTTGGGCTTTCCCTTCTTCCTCAGCTCGCAGGAGCCGCCCTCGCCCTCGCCGGGGCCCCTCTCGGGCATCACCTTGCTCGGGGGGTTCGGCGGGACGCGGATCCGCAGCCGGAAGATGCATTTCTTCTTCTTGATCTCCTTCCCACACAGAAACCTGTGGGGAGGGAGCACCCTCAGCCAGGGCAGCACAGCAGCATCCTGCATGCCCCCTGTGCCCAGCCCTCGCCAGGACTCACCTGCTCTTGTAGCTGTTGAGTGCGTTGAGGAGGTGGGTGCCACGCTCCGAGATGGGGGTGCCCGTGAGCTGTGGGGAGAGCTGGGTCAGGCAGGGCTGGGCACCCCCTGGGGTTCTGCAACGTCCAAATGGGTGGGGGAGCCCAAAGCCCGGGTTCTGCCTCCTGCCCAAGGCTAGGGAGGGAAGGGCACCAAGGCCCAGAGCCACCAGAGTGTGGCCCCACAGGGACCAACACCATTCCCAGCCCAGGGACCGACACCATTCCCAGCCCAGGGACCGACACCATTCCCAGCCCAGGGACCGACACCCTCCACCACAGACACTGCCCACTGGGGACACTGCTCTGACACTCTTTGTACCTTCCCCAGCTGCAGTGGATCCCAGTGGTGGTTCACGAAGGCCAAAATCTCCTCAAAGTCAAAGTACTTCTTCTTGCTCTGCACACCCAGGTTGTAGAGGGCAAGATGGACAACATCCACCCTGCACAGCCAAGGGGGGCAGAGGGTCAGCAGCCTACCCTCTCCCCACAGGACAGTACTCACCATGATCCCCTGTCCTCCCAGAATCCACCACTGGAACCTGGGACCATTCCCACACCTCACAGGAGAAGCAGCCCAGCCCAGAGGTGCATCCTGGAAGATGCCACAGCCAGGACAGCAATCCTGGAGCTTTGGGGTGGAGAGGAGACACTGCACATGAGGGGAACCCCAAACACAGGATCCTATGGATTGGAAGGGACCTTATAGATCATCTTGTTCCAATCTCCTGCAATGGGCAGGGAGACCTTCCACTGGACCTGGTTGCTCAAAGTCCCCAGAACACTTCCAGGGATCAGCCAGCCCGGTGCCCCATGGCCACCCTGGCACACCCCAAAGCAGCCAGGGCCTGTTTCTTACCATCTCAAGGGCAGGCGCTTGATGTATTCAGGCCCCTGGTTGCACACAGAGCAGAAAAACATGTAGAACCTGGAAAAGAGTGGGGAGGGAGAGCACTGAGGATGGAGGACACTCCCACAGCCACGCAGGGCATGGGGTGGGTCAGGGTGGGACAATGACCCAGCTGCCAACAGCGACAGCACAGCCAGGAGTGCAGCTCTGCAAGACAGGGCCAGCTGCCTGCCCAGGGCTGGCTGATCCCTGTCAGTGCCAGAGGGATAAGGGAGGTACAGCTGGGGATGTGTCTGGGTGTGAATTCCCCCTGGAAGCTCAGGAGGGACGTACCTGTCTCCAAACATCATGGGGTCGCTCAGGCACTGGGTACAGGCTTCGTGGAACCACTGCCGGCAGCCGTAGCACTGCAGCATCTTCAGGTACCACCTGGGAGGGCAGGAGGGAGGTGATGGTGAGGGCAGTGTGTGGCAGCCACCAGCCTGGCCCACTCAGCCAGGCAGGGAGAGAAAGCCTGTCCCTAACTTGTATTCCTGCAGCCCCTGAGGTGGGTGCAAACTGTGCCTCTGGAGTGAGAGGAGACCTGGCTGGCAGAGGCAGCGTGGGCAGCAGAGCCGCTGGCCCAGGGCAGTGCCCTGCAAGCTGGGGGCTTCTCTCTTGGTGCCCAACATCCCCACCCCGACCCCATCTTCCTGCTCCCCACAGAACCAGCCGTGGCAGCAGGAGGGCCCTTACTCTCCGGGCCCTCCACAGTAGCAGTAGCACTGCTGCTGGTTCGTCCGGTGAGGGGAGTCCCACTCCAGCAGCTCAGGGTTGTAGGACAGCACCATCTTCACAGCTTGCAGCGTCCTGGCAATGGCTCCCTTCTTCAGGGCACCCCCTTTCTGTGGGATTGAGGGGCATGGGGTCAGTATCCTGCTGTGCTGAGGGTGGGTGGCACAGGGAGCCCCAGCAGCCCCACTCACCCTCACGGCCAGGGCAAAGATGCAGCGGCGGCAGAACCACGGCGTGCCCAGCGGGCCCTCACCACCACTCGCCACCGGGATGTGGCACTGCTGGTGATAACCTGGGGAGGGATTGGTGTCAGTGCCACAGGGCTGGCCACACCACCCAGCCCTGAGGGGGACACAGGGCAGAGCCCAGGGCGATGTGCCCACACTCACCCAGCCCACACTTCCCGCAGATGAGGATTTCGTTCCTGGGCCCTGATGTCCCCCCCAGGCAGATGCTGCACTTGGGCTCCTCCCCGGGCACACCCGCTGTGGGGCAGGGGGGGCACAGTCAGAGGCACAGCCGCATCCCCACGGTGCTGGGAAGGGTCCCACAGCATGGCAGTGGGAAGGGAGGATGGGGCAACACTTACCATGCTGGATGTCCTTCCAGAGGACCCAATACTTGGAGTTGTCCTCAAATGTGACGAGGCAGCTCTGCTTGGAGCCACTCACCTGCAGGAAAGAGCAGCAGAACCACCGTGTGTCAGCTCCCATTCCCAGCACTCCCCCGTTTTCCCTGGTGACTGATCCTGTCCTCAGGGCAGTGGGAAGTCAGGTTTGGGGTGTGACACCCCAGGGCAGGACATCAACTCAAAATGCCCAGTGGCACATTAGTCTAAGCCAGAACCCCCTGAGCCACAAACTGACCCAGGGGACAGCACTGGCTACCACAGCACTGGCATCACTGCAGGTGCTCCTGTTACCCCCTGAGTGCCCACATTACCCCTGAGTGCCCACATTACCCTCTTGATCTTGCCAAGGTAGTAGAGCCCGTCGGTCCAGCGGCACAGCACGTACTGCCCCTCGGTCAGCCTGACCATGAGCTCCCGGCAGCCGCTGCCCCTCCGTGCCGAGCAGGTGCCCAGTGCCTGCTGGGCACGGCCCGTGGCTCCATACACGTCCTGGATGATGGGGCTGAGCGTGGGAGTCTCCATCAGCAGTGCCTGGAGGGGACACACGCGCTGTCACCTGCCCTTGTCGCACAACACGATGTGCCCATCGCCATCCCCAAGGGTGTTCCCTGGGAGGACCGAGCCTGGGGGTGGTTCAGCCCCACCAGCAGGGGCTCAGGACCTGCAGAACAAGTGTCGAAGTTGCTTTCCATGAAATCCAGGGAGCAGCCAAAATCTGTGAGCAAGAGGGAATTTGGGAATTAACCCCTGACAGCTCCAGCTCCCGCAGCACTGAGCCATCCGAGCGGGCAGCGCTGGGCACACCTTTGGGAAGGGGCATTGATGGACAAAAGTTTTAAATTGACTGTGATTTTAAATCGCGAGTTCCAGGCAGTTTCGCGGGCTCGCAAACCACCGAGGCTGCTGCCGGAGCGGGGATGTGCCAGCACCACCCACAGTGAGCGAACCCAGGCGGCCAAATGTCACCACCACGAGGTCTGGGGTGCGGGAGGCGACAGAACCATCCACAGCAGAGCTGCGATCCCAAGGGACACCACGGGAACGATGCAAAGGGACTTTTCTCCCCTCTGCGCTCCCGTCGCGGCCACACACGTGGCCTCGTGGCAGCACCCGTGGCCTCTCGCCGCGGATCCCCACGCGCCCCAACCCCGTGCCCGGCCCCGCTCTCCATGGGGGCTCTCCCGTTCCCGAGATGGGCAGTGGGATCGCGCTCCCGGCACAGCCCGGCGCTCCCGGGGCAGCGGCGCCGCACCACGAGCCGCGACTCGTCCCGCCGGGTCCCCGCGTTGGGAGCGGCTCCGCTGCCGTCTCGGGGCTGCCCCCGCCGCTCCCTCCCCGAGGCTCCCGCCGCTCCCCGCCGCGGACACGCGTGGCATCGCCCACGCCGCTGCCGTGCCGGGCGGGCGAAGGGACCGAGCGGCGGCCGGAGCCTCCCGGGGGGTCCCCCCGTGCCCCGGCGGCACCTGCCGGGGGTCCCCGCGGGCAGCCCCGAGCGGCGGCCGCGGCCCCGCCGCCATTGGCTCATTCAAAGGCGGCCGCGGCGCCGTCTGTCTGTCTGTCCGCCCATCGGTCTGTCCGCCCGCCCGCCCGTCCGTGCGTCCGT
>JAWWEV010000039.1:2127607-2140975 GCA_035583235.1 Hafferia zeledoni | reverse complement strand
CGGGGCCCCGCGGGGCGCTCAGCGGGCGGCCGGGGCGCGGGGCCGGGGGGCTGCGGGGCGCGGCGGGGGCCGGGCGCGGCGCGCCATCTTCCCGCGCTAACCCCGCGCTCCCGCCGGCATTGACGTCCCGGTTATGCAATTAGCGGGGCCGCCCCCGCCGCCTCCCACGGCTCCGGTCCCACCGCAGAGCAGCGCAGCGCATCCCCGCGGCACCGCCCGGCACCGCACGGCCCGGCAAACATCGTGCGGACCGGACCGCAAACACGGTTCGTCTTGGCACCGCACGGGCCGGCACCGACCGGCATCGACAAGCACGACATCGACCGGCACGGCTCGTCTCGGACCGGCAAACATGGCTCGGACCGCACCGGCACGAACTGCCAAACACAACACGGCTCGGCACGGCACGGACCGGCAAACGCGGCTCAGACTGGCAGGGCACGGCTCGGCTCAGTTCGGACCCGCCCGGTACCCGCAGGCGGCACCCCCGGGGCAGGACGGGGCACCCCGGGCCGACCACGCACCCACCGCTCGTGGAGAGGCACCAGCACCCTCCGCCACCCGCAGGACATCCCCGCGTGTCCCTCTCCTCCGAGTCGCGGCTGCGGCCAGGAAGGGGCACCCCCGGGGCCCCCGGGCTGCGGTCCGGGCAGTGCCTGCACAGCATTGTCCTGACACGGAACGACCTGTGCTCGCCGGGATTCCTGGAAACGGGAGCAGCCCGTCAGCCTTTCTCTGAATCTCAACAGAGAAAATCTATCACAGAAAAAATGCTTCGGTCGGTGCCAAGAAGAAATCTGAAGGATTTGCTGTTTGTTGGAAAGCGCTCCTGAAAAAGCAATGTTTTCCAGGCTGCTCGGGCCACAGAGGGGCTGATTCCCGGGGCAGGGTCTGAGCCAAGCGCGAGCGGAGCCTGAGAGGATTTTCCTCTCTGTGATGGATGAGCTCCGACAGCACCGGGAGCTGCGGCTCAGATCACACCGACAGCACCGGGAGCTGCAGCTCAGGGCACACCGACAGTACCGGGAGCTGCGGCTCAGAGCACACCCGACAGCACCGGGAGATCGGAGCACTCCTGCAGCGAGGCTTGCAGTGCAGGGGAGCAGCTCCCCGGGTGTCAGGAGGAGTGACAGGCTGCTGAGCTGCCTTTCAAACACTCGGAATTCTGACTGCTAGGAAATGACACCGTTAATCAAACTGTCCCACAAACAGAGGTGGCCGAGTGCTCCTCGTGGTGCTGCACCTGTGAAGGGCATGGGAACAGGTCCCTGAGCAGCTGCTCTGCGCCTTCTGTGCCGGTCTGTGCGAGAGGGAAAGCCCAGCACGACACGATGGCCAACCATGCCATGCAATGCCATGCCGTGCCACACTGTGCCATGCCGTGCCATGCCGTGCCACACCTCCAACCAGCCCCAGGCCCTGCTCCACCTGAGTCATGTCGGGATAGCATGAGTCACCTCAGGATTAAAATAAACCCTGCAGCACAGCCCTGCCCTGGCACAGGTCCCTGCTCCTCCATGCTGGGGGTGCTGGGTTGGCCCCAGATCCCGTGGATTGGGGCACTCCCAGGGCACTGTTCCTGTCCCAGCCTGTCCCCACGGGGCTGTGGGAGCACCACCCTCCTCCCAGCCCCCAGGGTTGGTGTTTGCAGGATGTTGGTTGTTTCCCACAGCAATGCAGATGGTGTGGCACAAAACTGAAACTGGATCAAGTTCTCCAGGGGTGTAAACAGGGATAAATTCTCAAAAAATGCTCCTCACGGAGATAAATTTCCCCAAAACACCCCAAACCTGGCACCTGCCAATGGAGGGAGCACAGAAACATTGCCCTGGGTAAAAGGCCCAAACAAAATAAAACCCAAAAGAATTTGAGCTGTATCCTCTGTTTCCTGTCAGGAATGAAGCCACACAATCACATACTACTCTGCTTTCTTTGCAGGTGTTCCTGGCACAGCATCCACCGAGCCTGGCCTTGGCTCCTGCTGCAGGGGGGTGCTGGGTGCTGCTCTTCCTCCTCCTCCTCCTCCTCCTCCTCATCCTACAGGTTGTTCTGTAAGCAAGGGGACAGAAATGAATGAGAGCCCACAAAGCAGTGCCACTGTGGGCTCCCAGGGCAGGACTCCTGGCTCCTTCTCTGCTATGCAATTCCCAAACAAAAGCTACATTTGCAAAAGTTTTGAATGAAGCCCCATGTAGTTAACTACTCTAAAATTCCCATTTTTTCTTGCAGAGGTGGGGAGGTGCTTTCCTGCTCCCATGAGGATGGAGCTCCTGGAGAAGCACAGCCCTGGCTGGAGCAGAGCCTGCAGAGCGTGCAGGGGGAGCAGCTCCCAGCGCTGCCTCTTTGCTTTGAAAACTGCCCAGAAGTCGTTGCAGCCTCTTTTCACAGTGTTTTTCTTTCTTTGAACACAGGGGTGGGAGGAGGGGTTGTATGTTGGCCAGTAGCCTTGGAGACGAAGCCGAGGGATATTGAATGGAAACCCAAACACGAAGCTGCCTCTGAGCTCCAGGGCTGGCATGGGGATGGGATCTGCAGGAACAGCTCTGCTCCAGAGCCTCCCACAGCTGGGCAGCTGGGCCACTCCCAGCTGGTTCAGTAGGAGACATCCATGGCAATAGAAGGGGCTACAACTGAAGCAGCTCCAGGCTATTGACAGAATTCCCTCTCTCTCTTGGCCAACATTCCCCTTGCTCTGAGGACCTGAAACCACCTGGTTGGCCAACACAACCAATTTAAACTCAAAGCCACCGTGTGCAAGGTTTGAGTTCTTATCATGTCCTGAAACATAAGCTGAAAATTTGCCTGGTTTTTTCCAGCTTTATTAGTCCATTCAAAAAAAAGATTTTCTTTCCCTGCAAACCTTGTCCTTGATTATTTCAGAGCTCCAGGAGCACTGGGACTCTGTGCCAGCTTGGCCATTAAACACAGAGCTGATGTAACTCAGTAAAATTCTCCTTGATTTTTCTGCCTCCTTTGATTTGATCCAAGCCAAAATAATAAAAAAAAAAAAAAGACTTTGGCTGCTCCTTTCCACAGCAGGAGGGATTCAATGGATCAGAGAACCCTTGATATCACTCAGATTCCAGCTCCTGGAAGTGTCAGCCACTTCCTTCCCAAGGGAGTTCTGTGGCTGAAGGTTTGGAGATGAAGATCTGGAGTGTCCAGCTCGTTGGGGCCCTTCCCAGGGATGCTGCCCCAGTGCTGGGGCTCTAATTACAATCAGAGCAGTTCAGTCTGACATTGTGCCAGCTGTGCCTGTCAAAGGGAGAGCATCAGGCATTGGGGTTCGTGTTATTTTGTTTATTTAGCATGGATTTGGTCCATATCCATCTTGGTTTTCCATTTAGCTCTCCCTGTGTGCTCTGGGCAACTGTGTAAGGCATGAGGAGCCTGGAAGGGCTGTAGGGTGGGAGGGGATGGATGTTCTGGGAATGGTGTCCTTCCTCAGCATGGCTTGGAAGGGACATTCCTTCCCCCAGGAAGAGGGAAGGAGGGAAGGAAGTAAAGGAGGGAGAGGAAGGAAAAGAAGGGAAGGAAGGGAAGGAAGAAAAGAAAAGGAAAGGAAGGAAAAGAAGAAAAGGAAGGAAAAGAAGAAAAGGAAGGAAAAGAAGAAAAGGAAGGAAAAGAAGGAAAGGAAGGAAAAGAAGAAAAGGAAGGAAAAGAAGAAAAGGAAAGGAAGGAAAGTGTTGAGCTTTTCCTGTAACAAACCCCCATCATCACATCTCCAAGCTGCTCAACTCCCTGTTCTACAGTGAAAATAACACCCAAACCTTTCTTAAGCCAGCCAGCTTTATTTAGGAAATAAATAAAATTGTAAGAAAATATGAATTATTGTAATAAATACAGCACTTGTCAAAGTGATACAGCCACGAGAAGTGTAATATTTTTAGGCAAATTACTCCCAGTGTGGTTACAGGGGCTGGAAAAATAACTTTCTGTGCCTGAGAGAACATTTTAAATATGGAATAGAGGAAAAGACAGAGAGACAGAGAGAGACTCTGTGTCTGTGATGGCAAAGAATATCCTGTTCTTCCCAAACAAGCCCTGATAGATGCTTGTTTATGGGGTGGGTGGTTTTGAAATGTGATACTTTATCACAACTAATTATTTTAAAGGATGTTGTCAAGATAGAAACAAGAGATTTCACAAACATCCAGCCAGTCCCAAGCTGGTCTTCGATATAAAAAGAATAAATATTAATTTCTTACTTCTATTAAAAAAAAAGGAAAAACATTTCCATTACTTCTCTTTGTGTGAAAACACTTCAACATCAGAGCACATGAAAAGAATTAAGCAATTAAAAAAATCAATGATTTCCAATTAAGTCACTTGCCTTGAAGGTTCAGGAAATGATTGGACACTTTAAACCAAAGGCCCTGGGGGGTCCTTGCCCTGCCTGGAGCAAAGTCCTGGTTTTCCAGGGGTTTCCAAGCCCCAGAACTCCAGCTCTGCAGTGGGACAGTCAAACAGCTCCTCTGGAAATGCAGAGCAATTCCCCCAAGGCTCAGAGTAATCTGGCCCCAACTGCTGATGCAACACATCTCTCTACAGGGCTTATAAATAGAGGTGCAAAATAAATAAAGAAATGAATCCCCCAGTGCAGGGACTGGAGCCACCAGTGCTGCCCACAGCACCCAGGTCATACAAGAGCACAGGGAGGGACACTTGGCAGGGCCTCAGGGCCAGGAATCTGTGCTGGTCCCTGCTGGGGAACAGCCAGAACCCCATCCTGGGGCTGCCAGGCAGTGCAGGCTGGCAGGGAATGGCTCTGCCCCTCCTGCACAGAGGGTGGGACAGCTCAGCCTTCCCACTGCACCCCCAAACCTGTCACTCCAAGGGGCTGCCAGGGAATTGAGCCTCACTGTGTCAGGAACCCCCAGCAGAGCCACTCCCACAGCTGGGCAGGTGTGGGGCAGGAGTGCCCTCCCCACAGGTCCCTCTGTGGGGCTGGGCTGGCTGTGACCAACACCTAACCCAGGGAAATGGGCTGTTTGGGTGGAATAATTCCATTTCCATGGGCAGCAGCACCTTCTGGGGGCACTGGGGGATTCCTTGGCAGCCCCTGCACAGGGCACCTCCAGGTGATACAGGTGGAGTTTGTGGGCACTGGGGGATCCCTTGGCAGCCCCTGCACAGGGGCACCTCCAGGTGGAGTTTGTGTGCACACAAAAACCCACACAAGGTCTCAGAGTGATGGGTTTCCCCCATGAACTGCTGACGTTCGGTGGGTGGTGCCCCAGACAATCTCAGTTCAGGGTTTGCTAATTGCTTTCAATGATGCACTTGAGGAAGAGGGTGTCCTCCTTCACGTAGGCATACCTGGGGGACTGCAGCTTGGCCAGGGGCAGGAACATGGGGCAGCCACTGGCCACGTTCATGTCGTGCAGGGGCCGCTGGAAGGACGCCGATGTCAGGTCCGGGCGGAAGGCGTCGATCACGTGCTCCCGGTTGTTCTGGTCCAGCAACATGAATGTCACCTGCAAAACATGGGATGTCACAGGAGGGAAACATGACTCAGAACACGTCAGGGACAGAAGAGCTGCAAAAGCAGCTGATGCTGCTCTGATAATTGCACCCAAACTGGAAGGAATGTTCCCAACCAGCAGCATCGGCTGGTGCGAACAGGACGGATTGTGACAGTTCCCAGATGGAAGGTTTAAAACTTTGACTAAGTTAAATTACATCAAGGAAGGAATTATTTCTTGGTAGAGGACTGCACAGTCCAAATGCCTTTTTCCTCTCTTCCCAACAACTTAAATAAACCCTGGGTTTGGTTACAGTCATTAAGTTTATTCTCTTATTGTGGTTTGGAATCAGAAGAAACAGCTCAGTTGCCTGTGCACAGATATGGAAAAGACACAACCTAAACACCAGTATAGAATCTCCCTATCTTATTACCCCTGTTATTAACTCAGTGTTCTTTACCTTCAAATCTGAAATGTATGCAATAATCTTTTAATACTGTGAGTACTGGGAACTTTGACTTCTAATTTTTTGGCCACTAACTGGTAGTAAAGCTATTTATGTGGTGAAGGGCTTGTGGAATTATTGCCACACAAAGGCAAGGACAGAATAGAGACCAGACCCTGCCATGGTTTCATTGCCTTTCTAACCATTGTTGCCATTATCAGATCACACTTAGGAGAAAAAGTAAGACCAGGGTCACATGAGACACCTGTGGCAGTTTTGTAAGTGGAACTTTCACCTCACCCTTCTGACACCTCCAGGCAGCAAATCCCCTTATAAACTGATATTATCCATGTTTGGCAAGAGCCAGGAGAAAACGTGTCTTGGCTTTAGCCCAGCTGGACACAGGTTGGAATAACCCAAACACCATGTTCAGGTGTCTGAAAATCCTGCCAGGCCAAGTGTGGAATATCAGCAGGAACAGCTTTCCCTGGAAGTGACTCCAGTCAAAGTATTACCCAGGATTCCAGGATGGTCCTCAGAGAGGAAAACAGGAAAGCATTCCAACTTCCACCAAAGCAGAGCAGAAGTGCCCTTGTGCTGCCTGGGAGAAGCAGAGGGTTTAGGCTGGGACAGGCATGGAAAGGGTTCTCCTCTTACCTTGTGCCTGAAGGGCCAGGGGAGCAGAGCATCATAGTCTCCTTTCATGACCACGAAGAACAGGGACATGTGGGTGCCCTTCCCTGTCCCATCCCCATTCAGGTACACCCTCAGGCACACCTTGTAGCCATACTTGGCTGTGTAGAAAGCTGCAAACCAGAATTCTGTGTTATTAAAGCCTCCTCTGATAAATGCCAAAAGACACACTGGGTGTTCTGAAGGCAGGAGGAGGTGGTGTGTGCCAAGGTTTGCTCTCACACAGAGGAGAAAGAGCAAATCAGAGCCCCTGGAGACCACAGGCAATGGAAATCCAGTGGTTGGGATCCTTTCAGCGCCTCCTGCCTCGGTGAAAATCACCTGTTATTAGCCACACAAGTGTGTTTTCCCTAATCCAATTACTTCCCCCATGGGAAATGGCTGCAGCAGGAGTGCCCTGCAGTGCCACGGACACTGAGCTGTGGGTTGGGAGGGAGGGACCAGCAAATGCCACTGCAAGGGGCTGTGGTGGGGGGCAAAGTGCAGAATGGGAGCCCAGAACAGAGCACAACTCCCTGGATTATTATAAATCTTTGCATAAACAGCATCCTAGTTTAGGGGGTGTTCTAAAGGTCCCGTTGGCAGGAGCAGGGAGAGGCAGAGCCCTGGAGAAAGGAGGGTTTGCAGACACACAGCCCCACACTCTGCCTCACCTGGCGAGTACAAGCCCACTGTCCTGCCAGTCACAGAGTCCTGCAGCTTCCTGCCCACCTCAGTGATCTTCCACAGGAAGGTGCCATCGTGGGAGGCCTGCTCAGAGCACAGCAGGCTCTTGTGCAGGCGGCTCAGCCCCACGTCCTTCTGCGCCAGGCAGCGCTGCAGCTCCGCCACCTGGGGACAGGGGACAGCCTGAGCCTGAGAGGGGGGACAGGGGGCACAGGGAGCAGCACCCTCACACCTGGGGGACAGGGAGCACCCTCAGTCCTGGGGTAGAACAGGGACTATCCTCAGATCTGGAGCGAAACAGGGAGCACCCACAGACAGGCCCCTGGCCAGGCTGCATCCCTCTGGAGTCCCCATATTCTGAGAATCTTCTCTGATTTCTTTCTAAGTGACAGCTGTGTCCAAACAACCCCATGGATGGGGCAAAGTGCTGCTGTGAGAGGATCAGTCATTAAACAACTGTCCTGCTCCTGCTCACAGCCTGATCCTGGCAAGCTCTGAACATCCAGAACCCTCAGGGACATCTCAGTATCTAAACATGGATTGAGAGAACAAATACCAGAGATTCCCACTTGGAAATTTATCCAGAACAACAAAAGCATCCTGTAGATGTGTCCAGAATGCAGCACTCCCCAATTCCCTGCCCTGGACCCTCTCCCTGGTAAGCATCAGTGGTTGTTGTCCATGGAAGGAGAGCACAGCCAGGGATGTTGCAGCTCTTTACCTTCAGCTCGAGGCCTCGGATGATGTTCTGGTCCAGCTCGCTCTGCCTGCGGAAGGCCAAGATCTCCATGCTGGAGCTCTCCACCTCCTTGTTGAGCACTGCCACGATGTTCTCGAACACCAGCAGCTTGTTCTCCAGCTCTGACACCACCTTCTCCCTCAGCAGCTGCTGCAGCACAGCCTCCTCCTCCTCAGGGGCAGCAGAGCCAGGCAGGCAGTCCAGCTGCAGCTCCCCACTGCTGTCCAGGCTGGAGATGCCTTTCCCTGCCCCATTGAGGTTCAGCTCTGCCAGGGGGGTGGCACCAGGGGCAGCCCTGGCAGCACAGCACAAGGTTCCCCTCAGCTGCCTCATGTGCTGCAGCAGCAGCAGCATGTGGGCCCCCACGGCGGATTTTTCGTGCTCCTTCAGCTTCTCTTTGCTTCCCTGCAGGAAGGTGACAGCGTCAGCACACTCTGTGGCCACCACAGCTGGCCTGGGGGCAAACCCAGCAGTCCTGCAGCTTTCTGGGAGGGGCAGGGATGGAAGAACTGCAAGATGCAGGTGTAGAGGCATCAGAGACATGCAGAGGGCAAAGCCAGGAAGCCCTCTAAGTTCAGGCTACATGTGTAGGATCATAGAATTGCTAAGGCTGGAAAGACCTTTAAGATCTTCAAGTCCAACCATGTCCATGAGCTACATTAAATTAAATTAAAACAACTGGTGGCAATTCTGGTATTAAACAGGATGCCAGGCAGAGTCCCAGCAAGATTCCCTGATAAGCCAATATTTAATACCTGTACTGTGCACAAAAGATGAGAGAAGGCAAATAAAATGCTTCTAAAGAACTAAAGAAGTGTTGCCTCTGTTGTGAGAGACAGACCCAAACCAGAGTGGAACATTTGGGACCCTCCTGAAGGGACCTGTTTCACTCACCCAAAATGAACAGCCCACTTCAGAAAAACGACACCCATCCTTGTTGGCTGGGGATGGAGAGAGGCTCTGCTGACAAAATGGAGAGAAAACAATCAAATGTCAATTAAAGTGATTGTTTTATTTCCCTACAAACAGCCAGGCCACAATCCCAGCAGCTGTAAATCAGGTCAGCTCAAGTCAAGGCATTACTACAGCTTAGAGTGTCCAGCCAGCTTTGAAAATTGATGGCAGATCAATTACGAGGTGATTGATGGCAAGTTTCTTGCAGTAAATTGCCCATCTGACAGGCCCCAGAATGACAGAATATAATTTAACAAACCACAACTTCTCATCCATAAGATGCTTTAAATACACTTCCTGCAGCACAATCCTCTCCTGCTCATGTGGCTGCTCTGAGTGGATGAAAGGAAACAAGAGTTTCCCCATTTTATAAGATTAATTGGGAAGATAATTTACTAAAGTTAATTGAGGGAGCAGGAAAGAGAAGGCAGCAAAGCTTTGCTGGGATGTCAAGAGCACCCAGACACAACTGTTATATCTGAAGATGTTCTCAGGTGCCCTTTAATCTCCATGAACAAGTGATAATTTTATTAATTGACACAAAACTGCATTGCACCCACTCATCTTTTACCCACCTTTTCCTTTGGTGCCGTTTCTGTTTGCACAGGTTTTTGTTCCTTACATAAACTGCCCTCACAGGAGTGTTCCTAAAAAATAATAATTCAGCCCAGGATTAAATGCAGGGTCACCCTGGGATTTGGGACACCAGAAGGAATTCCCCTGCCACTGGTTCCTGTTGGAATGTCAGTACTGAACACAGCACCTCTCAGCTTTCCATTCACACTGTCAGGGCACTGGGTTTAATCTTTATTAACTCCTTTTCATACCAGCCCTGAGGTTTCTCTTTTGATTCTCAGAAACGCAGCCACAGGTTTTTCTCCCTCCCTATCTCAGTTTTTAACACTCTTTATCTGGCTGTTGCACAAAATATGCCTTTATTTCCTTCCTTTCTGCTCTCTCAGCCCTCAGATCACTCATTTCTTGAGAGGGAGAGAAGTTTCCTTAAAATAGAGACTTGTGCTCCAGTCCCTTCTCTTCTCAGTTGGGTTGGAAGAGACCTCTGAGATCATTAAATCCAACCCTTGATCCAACCCCACTGTGATCACCAGCCCAGGGCACTCTGTGCCCTGGGCTGGTGATCACAGTGGGGTTGGATCAAGACATGGTGGATTCTCCATCCCTGGAGGTGTTTAAGAGGACACTCAGAGCCACATCCAGTCCCTTCTCCAGCCCCTCAATCTCCTTCCTGAACTGAGGGGCCCAGAACTGAAGTACAGGGTGGGGAAATGGCCTGGTGGATTATCTAAGATAGCAGCCCAAAGCCCCAGTTTGCAGGAGGAGTGTCCTCACCTGGTGCTCAGTGCCAGGCAGGCTGCGCTGGCACTGCTGGCACAGCGTCACGTTGTTGGCACAGCCGTTCTCCAAGTGCTCTGCCAGTTTCCTCCTCATCACCACGTGCCCACAGCCCGTGTGACAGGGGATCAGGGCATAGTCACACAGGCTCTGGTGCTCCTGCAAGGCAGAAGTGACAGAGCAGCCTCTGGTTAATGAACTGCTGACTCACCTTCTCCAGAAATAGCCCTGCTCGGTGGGGAAAGTCCCACTGCTCAGTCACGACATCACTGGGGGAAAATTCACCAGCTTCTCTGGGGCTTTTCTGTTAATTCTTGAAAAAAAACACCAAACCAAACAAGGTTTGGTAAGTTCAAACACGAGGTCTGCCTTGGGCTGCCCAAGTGCTTTTGTTTGAAAATAACCCAATCCTGGTCTCAGCTCTCTCCCTTTATTCTAATTTGCAAGGCAGAGTCACAAATGTTGCCCCATTTAAATATTTTACCTTCAGATCAGCCTGAAAAAAATGATGAAGATGTTTTAGATGTTTTGTTGGTAGAAATCACACTGTTGTCACAGATTCTCATGATGCTGCATTAATTTGTTTGCTGGGAACTTGGTCTCACTGTCCCTGCCCCCTCTTTCAGTTAAAACCTAAAATAAACTGATTTTAAACATACCTCAAAATCTTTCATGATCCCAGACCAGCTGCATCCAAGGGTCACACAGTGGACTTTGAGTTCAGAAATCTCTTTATTAATGGCAGCATCACCAAAAGCCTGGAAAGCAAACACAGGAAGGAAAAAAAAACCCACTGGTCAGAAAGTGTTCCATTATTTTCATTATCCTCTATTATTTTTAATTTACTGTACTGCCATAAGACTGTAACCTAGAAAGTTAATCTTATTGCAGCAGAAGCCCAAATAATTATTAAATAATTTCTCATTGTTAGAAAATAAACTACTTGAGGTTTTAAATTTACTGAAAACACACCCAGCCAACTACAGCTCTTATTTTACATTTCTTTTCACAGAAGCCTGAAATATGTCCCATGCAAGGAATGTGCTGACAGCACCCAGGTCTCTTAATGAATGCATTTAATTATCGAGGTCATTAACACCTCCTAAACGTGCTCTGCAGATCGGGGCTGTTTCCATTTAGCAGGCATTGAGTGCTGGAGAAATGTAGACCACATGGGAGTGGTTTGGGGGTTTTTATTTTTTGCACTGCAGATTTTTGCATTTTATTAATCGTGAAAAAAAAGTACAATTGTTATGTAAATTATGAAATCCTGCACACTTTTAATACCACACCCAGAGTTTTTGGACACTCTGGAGGTAATTCCAGCACAGAGAAGGGCAAATATCCCATGGAATCTTTGCAAATAGAGGAGGGAAATATTTACAAACCATGCCCAGATTTCAATAAAGGTACTGAAAATCCACCCAGCATTTGTGGTGAGTGATCTACACAGGCAGATCTTCCTGACTTCACTGGACACCCAGCAGGGGCTGTTTCCAGCCACAGAAATTCCCAGCACATTCTGGGAAAATCCCTGGCAGAGAAATCCCAAAGGGACCACGAGTGACATTCAGTGCAGATTTGAGTTCAGCTGCACCTATTTGTGGTCAGAAATTCTGGGAAATTTATTGCAGGATTGAGGATTTTTTCTGAGATATCACCAAGTTCAGCATTAACAGCGTTTTGTTTACTGTCAGCTGCCTATTTGGGTTAATTTTCCCCTAAAAAATGTAGATGAAAGGTGTGTGTGTTGCTGTTCCTGTATGGAATGAGAAAGGAAGGGAAAAGACAAGCTGGGAGTGGGCCCTGTGGCCCAGTTTGTATTTGGGATACAGAACTGCACAGCAATTGGCCTGAAGAATAACCCAACAACAAGAGATCTGCACCATGAAATGACAGAGGAAACATTTGCCAGGGAATAGTTTTTATCAGTCTTTATGTTCAGCTCCATGTTTGTAGGGTACAAGAAACCAAGAGGTGGGAAAACCCATTAAGGTCCTTCCTAACAGCTAAGACATTATTACAACTAGGAAAGCAGTAGTTCCTTTGAGACAATAAAAAGTTATTTATATGGAAGAGGGTGGGATATTACACTGCAGACCCTGGACTTGGAAAGTCCTAGGACTGCCATCACATTTTACATCATTCCCTCCTGAACTGGAGTCCAGTGATGACTCCAGGGTAGCCCAGGTAATGGTTAATGGTAAATTAATGGCTGTGACCAACTCACCTTTTCTTCTGCCAGTAAACTTTCCTCACTCAGAGTGTCGGGGTCTTCCTCCTTACATTTCTGGCAAATTGCATTTTTATTGTTTCTGGCAAAAAGAAAGAACAAAGAAATAACAATCAGTCACTGTAGTGTAGTTTAGGATGTCTTTCTATAGGCACTGACACAAATAAACCCCGAAAATTGTAATTTCCTCACAAAGTCCACATCCCTGTTGAGTAAAGGGCCAGTTCTGAACACACTGATGTCAAACACCTCTGCTCTTCTATTCTTCTAGACCAGGACTAGACCCATAAATTTTAGCTCTGTTTCAGTAACATAAGAGCACCCTGGATCATAAACAAGAATAAAGATGGAAAATATTTATCTCATGAATTATGCAAGACCTCCATATAGGAAGGGTAATACCAAACCTAAAGTCTTTTAGAACACAGAAAATGCCCATTTTGCCAGAGCTCTTGGAGCCACAGCCTTGTTCCTGAGCTCAGTGACATCTCTGGGATCTCCTGGACCCACAGCCTTGTCCCTGAGCTCAGGGACAGCTCTTGGATCTCCTGAAGCCACAGCCTTGTCCCTGAGCTCAGAGATATCTCCCCACATCTCCTGGAGCCACAGCCTTGTTCCTGAGCTCAGTGACATCTCTGGGATCTCCTGGACCCACAGCCTTGTCCCTGAGCTCAGGGACAGCTCTTGGATCTCCTGAAGCCACAGCCTTGTCCCTGAGCTCAGAGATATCTCCCCACATCTCCTGGAGCCACAGCCTTGTTCCTGAGCTCAGTGACATCTCTGGGATCTCCTGGACCCACAGCCTTGTCCCTGAGCTCAG
>JAWWEV010000039.1:2096110-2108291 GCA_035583235.1 Hafferia zeledoni | reverse complement strand
CACAACACTCAAGGTGTGGCCTCCCCAAGGCAGAGTCCAGGGGAAGGGTCACTGCCCTGGACCTGCTGGCCACGCTAGTTTGGATCCAGGGCAGGATCCCATTGGCCTTCTTGGCCACCCGGGCACACTGTTGGCTCCTGTTGAGCTCCCTGTCAATCCAAACCCCCAGGTCCCTTTCTGTCCAGCCACTCTGTGCCCAGCCTGGAGCCCTGCGGGGGTTGTTGTGGCCAAATGGCAGGACCTGCACTTGGCCTTGTTAAACCTCATCCCATTGGAATCAGCTCATCTTTCCAGCCTATCCAGATCCCTCTGCAGAGCCCTCCTGCCTTCCAGCAGCTCAACCCTCCCTCCCAAGTTGTCTCTGCCTCCCCTGGGCACCATAAATCTCCTTTACCCCGACAAGCCATTCGGCTCCCTGGGCTCACCATGACCCGCAGGGCTCTGACGAGGGTCTCGCTGCCCCCGGGGATGCTGGTCAGGGTGAAGTTGATGCTGTGCTGGCCCAGCTCCAGGGGCAGCAGCCGGAAGGCCACGGCGGCCACGCTGCCGCCCCGCAGGGTGCGCAGGGCACAGCGCCGGGTCCGCTCACTGCTGAACGTGCACACCCCGCTGCCCGCAGCCAGCTGGGCACAGAACTGGCACAGGGGGAAATTAAATCAGTGTTTGGGCTCTGCCACAGCTCCAGAGAGAGAGCAGAGATGCCTGGGGAGCCCTCAGGGAATGGGGTTTGTCCCTTCTACATAAAATCATATGGTCTTATAATTTAGTATGTAGTTAAATTATAATTGATTATAATAGATAATGTAATAATATAACATATTATAATGAATTATATATTTTAATAATATAACATATGACAATTAATTATTATATATATTGTAATACTGTAACACATTATAATTATTATATATAATGTAATAATATAACACAAAAGGGGGCGGTCCCGTGGTGTAATGGAGAGCACTCCGGTCTTTGAATCCCAAGGTCGTGAGTTCGAGTCTCAGTAGGGACCGTCCCCGGCAGTTAAAGCCTCCCTGTCATCCGATCCCACAGTCCTAAGGACTTCACTGTCACTGTCCAAGCTTGCTCGGCCGTGGCAAATGAACCTTAGGACTTAAATGGTGGGGCCAGTTCTGTGCACGCTGCGCCTCACCTAAAACAAAAAACAAAATCCACTGCACAGGCTCGAAGGGCACACCCACATGGGGAGAGCCCTTCCCAAATCTTCGTTCGTGAAGGTTGGCCATTAATTAATTAATAACACATAATGATTAATTATAATACATAATTTAATAACATAACATTATAATAAATTATAATGTATAATAATATAACACATAAGTATTATAATCACAATATATAATGACCATATATTATATATAATACTATATCTAGTATATAATTATATAATTTATAATATATATTAATATATTACAATGTCAATAATAGATTAATATATTATTACTATATATTAATAGTAAAGTAATAATAATATATAATAAATGTTATAATTACATAATAATTCTAATACCCTAATCTTCATTCACGAAGCCTAGCCATGAATAATTATGATATAATATATATACAACTTAATCATATAATTTTTAATCAGACCCATACTAACTTTGTATTTCATATTAATGTTTGATTTTAGCTTGTACCCAAATTTGTCAGTTCTCTTAACCATGCATGGCTTTAGACAAAGAGGAATTTAACCCTGGAGCTGTAGGATGAAGTTTGAGAAATAAACCAAAAACCTGTCTGGAATAGAGGCCTGAAGATGTAACACTCTTTAATTAAAGAGGAAATGCAGAGATCAGGGCAGCCCACGGGAGCTGTTCAGTCACCCCAAATATCCTGCCTGACTTTGGGGAGGGGTTTCAGTTGTAACTCAGGATATAAACTTGGAAACACAAAAGTCTCACTGAACATCTTTGGTGGGGTCACCCCCACGTTCCCAGCACTGAACAAAAGGAAGGATTTTGTTCTACTCTATTTGAATGTTTCTTATTTCACACTGAAATACCCTTAATTGCTGTAATGTTCCCTTCTCTCTACAATACACACAACACCAGCTTAAGGACTGCAGAAATGTGATCCAAGGATCTGTTTATACTGGATACTGGCAGGGGAAGTGCTTTTTGGGTTTATTATGTTAATCTTTCCCCAGAACTCGTTAGCACAAATTACCTTAATTGCAGAGGCTTTATGGTTATAAACTGATCCTTTTAACTCAATTTGTTCTCCTCGTACCACAGAATAAGGAACATGAACATTCAGGAAAATGTCTTTCACAACCTGGATTTCCAGAGGTGCAGCAACACATATACCTGAGAAAATTAAAAATATAAAGCAGAGTGTCTTACCCACCCTCTTGACAAACAAGTTTGAAGAAGTCCTGACATTCTTTAGTGATGATTTGCCATTTTTCAGTGGGTACTTTGAACCTGTCCAGGCTTTTTGAAGTGCCCAGGCTTTTGCTCCATGACCCAACCTGTTCTCTCCCACTCTTCATACACTTACTGCCATACCAGGTTTTTTGGGTTTCTACTTCCCAAAGGGAGAAACAAATTCTCTGCTTGGATCACCAGATCTGTTGGAAAATCTCAAATCCCTGAGCTGTGCCAGGGGAGAGTCATTCAGTGTTTGTTCTTATGTTCTTCTTACTCCCTTTTTAGGAGCCACTGGCACACACAAGACATGCTTTGTTTTCCCAGCCACTGACATTCCTAACATGACATGATTTCCTTTCCCTAAAATATATATTTTGATGGTTTATTTTCCTGTTTATCAACCAGAGAGTATTTTATAACACATGCCAGCCTCAGTGAGAGGTTCTGCAAAGCTCCCTAATTCTTTAGCTCCAAACTAATTAGGTTGCAGTTCTTACCTTTGTCAGAGATGCCAACCCCTTGCACTTCCCAGGTGGTCAGTGAGTCAGGCAGGGTGACAGACAGAGTCTTGGACCTGTGTTAAAGTGTTAGTCCATTTATCCACTGCCAACAGCCATCTGTAAACACCATCAACTCCACAACAGGACCTGCCCAGAGCAACTCCTGTATCTGAGAGAGACTCAGGAGAGCTGTGAGAGCTGTTAGAGAACAGCAATTCTGGAATTTGGTGTGAATAAACCTGGGTTTAGCTGATTTCACAGCAGCTGGTACTTAGCAAGGTCAAAAGTGAAAGGCAAAGTGACTCCAGTGTGGCACCACAGAGCATATCCTGCACGAGGGAAGCATGGCAGGAGTGGCTTGCTTGGCTAAGACTGTGTTTCAGCACACTCAGATTGCCCAGCTGACCTCAGTTTTAGCACTTCCTTCCTAAAAAGTTGATTTGAGAAAAGCAGTACCTTGAGGACACTTGATGGACTTCCCATAACCAGCTTTCAGGGAAGTAGCTGCGAACTTGTGGCTCTTCCAAGAGATCCTCAAAATCTGAAGAATATAATAAATAGAGCAAGTCAAAAACCCCAACAAAACCACCTGCCAAAGGCCTTCCACAAAGGCTGCAAAACGATCCTGTCCTTTTGTCATACTGTATTTTGCTCCCTTGCCTCAGGTTAGTCCTGAGATAAGCACAAAGGGATCTGAATACTCTCAGTGAAAAGTCTGTGTTAATCCCACCTCATCCACTCACACATGTGAATACCTGTCCAATATCCTGTCCAACATCCTGACAGATCCATTTGTGAACTAGCAATTACAGGCAGAGACTGGGAGACAAGGAAATCTCACACTCCTGCTGATCTTCCCTGAGGCTGGTGTTTTGGGGCTGGGCAGAGGATTCAAATGGACCATTCAAGGTTATTATTCCACTCTTAGAGCAGTTCTGCTTGTTCTTAATGTGGGTGAGCAGAACAGAGAACTGAACAGAGAGCAAGGAACTGCTCCCCTGCCCTTCTTTAGGGATATACAACCAAGGTCTTTGCAGGCTGGAAAAATCATTTCTAGAGTAACCCTGAAAGGCAGCAGGGAGGGGTTAACAATGATCAAAGGTGCAGCCTCTGTTCTGCTGGAATCATCCCCAGTCCTGCTGGGATCATCCCCAGTCCTGCTGGGATCATCCCCAGTCCTGCTGGGATCATCCCCAGTCCTGCTGGAGCTCCCAGCTCTCCTACTCACGCATTCTGGCCAAGATCACAAGCTTTTTAGGCTCTTCCTGCCTCAGCCTGTTGGCAAATTCACAGCAATCCTTGAATGCAGAAATGCACTCCTGGCTCTTTTTGATCCTCTGGGCTCTGTCAGAGCAGGTCTCAGACACTGGGTATGCTTTGACTCCAGCCATGCAGCATTTCCGCTCTGGGTCTTTGTATTTGGACACTGAAAGGAAAATAAAAGGTGAAGATTTTATTTCCCAAAGCATCTTGACTCCTTTGCAGAATTTCAGGCAAGGTCCAAGTTTTGAGGATGAACAGAAACCTGTTGCTTTTGAAAAGCTAGTGACACACAGTGAATAGTTACTATTCTGAATTGAAAATACAAGTTAAAGAACAAGAGTTGTGCTACATTTTAAGGTTTGTCAGTCAGAGATTCTCCTGACAGGCTTGGCCTGGCAGGTGGGCACTGGGAAAGGCTGTCATGGGGTACAACTGCGAGTTTTCAGCTATGCCTCTTCAGAAGAGGAAGATTACAGAAATCAGAGTGGTTTGGGTTGAAAGGGACCTTAAAGCTCATCTCACTTCATCCCCTGCCCTGGGCAGGGACACCTTCCACTAGCCCAGGTTGCTCAAATCTTAAACAAATGATGTATTTTCAATGTGAACTTAAATCTTGCTGACTTCAAATTCAGCATCTGCCTGAAAGGCTTTATAAATGGGGTCCTCTGTCCTCATTTTCCATATTTGCCATCTCTCCCTCTTCAATACATTAGAGGTATTAAACAGATTCTTGATTTCTAATGGATGTGACTGTTTTGCATAATTATACACTTTAAAAATATTTTTAGCACCTTCTTCGTCTATCCTGTCCTTCAAGTCAGACCGTTTGGTTCTTAACACTTCATGGCAAGGTTCACCTGTCAAAAAACGAAATAAATAAGTACAAAAAACTTCTTTTGCAATAGCAGAGTCCTCTTAAAAACAATCCCAGATAACCACATTGCAAATTTGGGAAACTTTTTCTGTTTACTCTTTTAGTTTTCATTTCAACTGAGGCAACTCATTCGCAAGTCGGAATATTTTCCTCCCACAAAAATCACAAGTATAACCACCCCCTGTTAATTAGAGCTCAAAAATAATAACTGAGAGTGCCAGTGGAGTATTTGAGGATGCACCTGCTCCACTGGGGTCCTCAGCATTGGCGTTGGTGAGGAAGGACAGCCCGGCCATGCGGAACACGTCGAGGTTGTTCCGTCCCCCTCCAGCCCCACAGCCAAGGTCACTCTTCTCCAAGTGCAGCATTATCTGAGGGAAAACACACCAGGAGGAAACTGCAGCACATGAGGAATGACACAACCTGCAGAAAGAGCCCTGGGAGATGTGCTCACCACACCTGGCAATAATTGAGCCAATTCAAGCACCAGCACTGATGAGACAGTTCAGATCTGCCTTTAAAAGCACAGTTTACTTTTACTGGAAATCAAAAGGATATAAATTAACTCTTTTTATAATTTTGGACTATAGATTTTGACCAACAATTTTTAGTCTGGCTTGAATTGCTCCTCTGCCTGTTTTCAGGCTGACTGAATGCACAACCCCAAACTGAGTGCAAATGTGGAACAAAGAGCAGCTTGATTTTCTTTTATTGCTGCTACTTAACCTTTTCCATTGGTCTCTTCCTCCTTCCTGTGATTCCATATATTGCCTTGTCAAGAGATGACAAAGCCACAAAGGAGCTGGCCTGCGTTTGCATGGTGAGTGACACAACCTCTGCTGGCTTCAGTGGCTCTTTGCTTGACTGCAGCTTAATCTACAAATGGAAAACAAATATTGGGAATTTTGAAAGCCCCTTGTTAAAAAAAAAAAAAATCAATCCACCTGAAGGCAGACACTCTTAATAACCCCAGAAGTGTTGCAGAACTTGTGTAAGCCCAAGATAAAATCTGCCCACAAAATGAATGCACACCCACAAATTTCAGTGTTAAAGAACTTGTGTAAGCCCAAGATAAAATCTGGCTATAAAATAAATACATGCCCACAAAGTTCAGAGCCTGTTTTGCCACTCACCTCAAGACTATTCCCACACTTCTGTTCCACATTGAGCCAGACTGAATCAGCCACTAACTCAGCAGTTGCTTCTCCCATGACTATGTAGTAAACAATCAGACGTGCTGAGGGAACCATTTCCTGGGTTATCTGAAAAGTCAGATGTTCATACTCCAAATGCTTAATTCTCTCCTGAGTTCCAAAGCTTACTATCTTCCCTTTGGATGTGATCTGTAATCAAAGACATGACAGAGAATAACAAAGCCATGTTTTATATTTGATATATTTTTCACATGTAATAATTACCTGCATTTACACACAAACCAACATACAAAAAATTGCATTTGGGACCATTTCTCTCCCTCATCCCCTAAAAAGAAGGGCTGTGTCTGCACCTCTACATTTCAACTTCTGAAATAGCTCTTGAGATGGCACTTCTTGTTCTCAATCCCATTCAATGTCAGATGAGAATTTTAAAAAACAGAGACTTAATATGTAACTTAAAGGTGAGATTGTTAATTTTTTCCTCTAAAACTGGCAGAGTGTATCTGGAGTGTATCTCCTATTTTATCCTGCGGTTTCTTGCTGAGGTTTTATCATCTATGACCACATATATTAAAACACAAATCAATATTTTATACAGAAATATCTATTACTTACCAGATAGCTGTAGTGATGTATTTTATCTATATAGGGACTGTGTGGGTAAACATTAATATTTATTACATCCCCCACTTCCAGCACTTTGTGGTTTGAAGCCCAGTCAATGTAGAGATAACTCTGACTCAGTGATGAATAAGCTTTGGCTTCATAGGTTTTACTTGCTTGGTTCTCATCTGAGAGATGTGGATCTGCAGTTCTGACCTGGGAAACAAAATGCCTGGATAGTTTAAGCACAGAATTATTCCTAAGGAAACCAGTAATGACAATACTGAAAGCATTCTGCAATATATTGCTCAGAGGGACTAATAAAACAAAAGCCAAGCCAAGACTTCAGTGTTTTCTTTAATAAAATATCTCTAAATAACAAGACCAATATAACAGGGCAGGGTAGAAGCACATCCATAAATAAATAGAGCAGGAAAGGTGGAGGATGTCTCTCCCTCCAGGGAGGGAAGCACTCTTAGAGATTTGTCCTCACACAACTAATTTGGAGGGTTTGTTTGATTATTAAATAAATATATGACAGATTACAATATTTAGTTTCAGAACAACTAATAAAGACTTTAATAGAGAAGCAATGTTTCTTTATTATTATTTATTACTTCTAATGCAGCTGCATTTCACAACTTTGTAACTCTCCAAGTATACAAACTCATGAGTGCAAAATCCTCACAAAACCACAATCAAACCCTCAAAGGAATTAATTAGTGGGACAGTTGAACTCACTTGAAACTCCAGCCCTTTGCTGTCTGCAGGGATATTGACCACAAACAGGGCAGTGCCATCACTTGTGCTTGTCCTTCTCCTCCCGGACTCGGAGCCCTCTGAGATCAGCTCAGTCTCCTCCAATTGCTCACTCAGGGACTTTGCAGTGACAGTGATGGGCACATTTCCCACCATGTCACCCCCTGTGTCCTTCACCTGCACCTGTTCAGCAGAACAAATAACAGTTCTGAGATGAATGGGGACGTTTTTCAAGAGGCTTTCAAGCTGCTTGTGCTTAAAGGTCAGTGGAAATGGGAAGAGCACAGGAATAAAGACAGAAAAAGGAGAGGGGTTCTCACTGTGGGGTCTGTGTTGCCACTGACCTTAATGAAGAAGGGAAGTCCAGGCTTCACAAAGAGAGGAGTGGCAACCAAGTTCAGCTTGTAGGGAGACACAGTAAACCTGACTCCAGCAAATTCCACTTCCCCACTGAGGCCACCTAAAAACACAATGCCCTTTTTAACATTCCCAACCTAAGGACTCTTTTCTCCTCTTGCCTTCCAAGCTGCCTGTGAAGGTGAAGCCCCTGCATGTAAAGAGTCAACTCCCATCACTGCTGTGAAAAAAACCAGCCCCAAAAGAATCATTCAATCCCTCAGCATTTTCACAGTGAGGACAGGCTGCTCTTCCTTCGTTTTTGGAAGAATTTCCTGGTATTAAAGAAACTCTGATATTAGGAAAGTTATCCCTAGAATGTTCTTTTCTAGTCCTGTTCACATTTACAGATGTGTTAAAAAAAAAAAAACCCAATTAACAACCAACTTACCTGTTGACTCCAACACAGATGCTGCAATATATAAATATGAGCCATCCAATTCTTCCAGACTCTGAAACCCAATGGAACTTGCTGCTTTCTTGCTGTCAAAATTGATCACAGCAACTCCATTTTCAATCTGGAAATGAAACACAAACCATCACTTTGTGGGCAATAATTTGGAAATTTTATAAACTACATGTAAATTCAATGTGTTTCTGTTCATTTTCAGAGGAAAACAAAGGTGCTGCTTTAATGAAGAATTCTTTATTCCCTAAAATTATTGATAATCAATCAACCACTGGCACATATTGCAAAGTTTGATGGAGGCCCAAAAAGAGGAGGAATAACACAGAGACATCTCCACTAAATGAGGAAAGGGGGTAGAGGAGAACACACTCCCCACATTAAATCAACATAACTTTGATCTGTTTGCCTCCATTTGATTTCTTTCATTTACTCTGACAGCATTACAGTTATCTCACAGAAATTTTAACCACACAGCTTGGTCATGAGAGGAGTTCAACCAGACTGAAATGACACCAGTCCAGATGCTGCTGCTGAGTTTCATTTCAAAGGGAATTTCTCTGGTGACACAGGAAAAGTTGACACTGGAGAGCTGTGGATGCAAACCAGGATTTGAGGGCCATTCTCACCAAATTAAATGGATAAACTTCACGGAATTAGGTCAGTCCTGAACTAATAAAGTGACACAGCCTGGGCTTGCTGCTTCTTACCCTCGTTACATGCAGGGCTTGAGGCATCATTCTTTTCTCACCTCCCTCAATTATTCCAAAACGAAGGAAAACATCAGCACTTGGCAGCTTTTTGTTATAAAAATAGCTGAGAATAAAACAACAATATAAATGCTTTTAGGATTGCTGTAATGGGTGCAACAAAGCGTTGGTTTTTGGAGAAACTTCCTGGGCAGGAGACAGAAAACAAATGTCCAAAGAGCTTTTAAACATTTGTGATGAAAAATAATCACTGTGGAAGGGTTTTAAGAAGGGCACTTGGAGCAGAGAGGATTTTGATGAAAGGGCTTCTTGAGGGAGGAAAACTCTGGACACAGGAGAATCATCTTTTAGGAGTAAGAAGAGATACAAATATACTTAGAAACCCAAGCCCAGTTTCCTTACCTTGCTTTCACGACAATCCTGAAGTTCTCAAACTTATCAGAACTAATAAAATTACTTTCTGGCTCTATGCTGATGGAAAAGCTTGGCATTGCTGAAAAGGGAGAAGAAAAGAAAGGCACTTAGATGTGTTTTGGACATGGAGCCACAGGGCCCCAGAGATGCTCCTGCAGAGCCAGGGAAGGACCGTTGTGTTTAAAGGGGTTTGAGTCGCTGAAAATACAGAAAAAATGAAGGTTCACACTCTGGGCACATCTTACCATATTCCTTAACTTCAAACTCTGCCACAGCTGAGGTTACAAAATCCTTCTTATACTTGGCTTTAATCTTCCAAATTCCATACCTACAAAATGCCAACAATCAAACAGTTTTCAAGATGAAAATTAAAGTTGAAGACAAAAATTAATATTGCTGCTGGCTCATATTTCATGGTAATAATTATCTGGAATGGGAAACTCTGCACTGAAGTTTTGCACGTGTTCAGTGCCTACTTTGAGAAAATTCTTTTGGATATTTCAGGAATTATTTCAAGCTCATTTTAAAGCATTGAAAGGAACTGGAAAATAAAGTCAGCCTCAGGTTTTCAAGCCCCTTTATCATCCTTGTGCCAACTCAGCAAAGCTCCAGCACCCTCTCAAGACTGAAAGGAGAACTGAAGGGATGTTTATTTTTTATGCTGCTGCTCCTGGGAAAGTGCTGGGGATGTGTATAAATACATGTAAGAAAAATGAGCATTTCCCCTCCCTGAAATCAACATTTCTTTGACACTTTCTGTCTCCACAGCAGAAAACTTAAATTGTTTATTTTCCTTTTTAATTGAGCACAACAAACCTGCCACCAACTGATCTGTAAGGGGAATTCTTGGTCATAAAGTCCTTATTTATCTCCCATGGTTCCACCCTGTGTGGAATGTCAGAAATGTCCAAGTTTCAAGTCATGCCCATCCTGCACAAACACTTTATGAGACTCATTAAAAAAAGGCATTAATATGTTAATAATTCACCAAAGAACATTAAATAAATTACTTGGGATTAGGAGGAATCTTGAAGTCAGGAAAAGAAACTATTCCAGTGAAATCTTTTTCTTCTACAATATCCACTTCTACTCCTCCAGGATCCTTTAATTAAGAGGAAAGAATCAGCAGTTACAGGTTGTTCCCATCAAAAGGAGAATTTTCATCAGTGACCTCAGTGGCAGTTTGGCCACCAATTAATTTTCCAAGAGTTTTGCCCATTTCACAGCAGGAAAACACAAACATTTGTAGAAACAACTCAGACTGAAATTCTGATCAAATATTTCACTCTGATTCCAACAAGTCAAAGCTGTGATTACACAATGTTTAAAAGAGCTAAAAAATTACTGTAATAACAAGCCAATTGTTAAAGGCTAAAAAAACACAGTAGATATTGATTATTTTTATATCTTAAATTAAACAAATAGTATGAAACCCATATATTATTATCATTCCCTCAAAAATTCCTTTCCCCAAATATTAATTTTTTTCTTTTTTTTTTTTCTGTTCAGCTCTGGGACCCAAAAACTTCTACCAACTGTGCAAAGAAATGTTTTGATGTTTTAAAAGATGTTTTTCTCCCTGCAAAAACATCAAATAGTTTTATTACATCTTGATTGCAGTCCTGATTCACCAGCTAAGTGCATTTAGAATATTGAATACAGAATATTGAGGTTAATTCAGTCCCAACTCACCACAAAAGTCAGGACAGTGTCTCTCCGAGCTGGTTGCAGCTCCTCATTCAGGGAGTAAACTCTGACTTTCACTGCAAAAAAAAGGAGCAAGAAATCTCAAAGTCAAACCAGAACAGAGATGAAAAAAGCCCACAAAAAAACAACCCAAAAAAATCACACGTATTTTTAACGAATTCCCAGGAAAATCTTTCACTCTTGTGCCACAAATTATTGAGAGAAATTATTAATTTTTACAGTGTGATCAAATAATTCTAAACACTGTTCAGCTGATGGCAATTAAACATAACATTTAAATCCCAATTCCTTGGCAGGGCCAACAGGCTTCAAGAATTAAACCCCAGCCAAGAGCAATCAGCATTAATTACCTGACTGATCAGGAGTGTAAATGGGTTTGTCTGTCTGAATGAACAGAAACCCATTCTCGTAGGAAACTGGGATTTTCTTCTCTCTGGTAAAATGTGGAGAAACAGCTTCCAGATACAAATACTTGTCTGAATTATCAGTTCTTGGCAGATCTGTTGGTTGAAGCTGGGGGGGGAAATGAAATAAAGACTTTTAAAGAATATTAAAATATTTTTAATGTATTTTTTCCTACAGGATTCCTGTTGAAAAGAGTATTTGAATGGCAATTACTGTCCTGTGGTTGAGTATATTTAAATAAAAATATCAAGACAAGGATTTATTCTTGGTTACATGACAGGTGATGATCTGCAGTATCAAGATACAGATAATTTGAAATTTGGGATTTTATTTACACCCAGATCTAAACCAGCAAAGCTCAAAGCCCAGTCATGAGGTTGTAACAGCACAAATTATCAGAATCCCATTTATACACAGAATAAATCCTGGCCACACCAAAGCAGCTCTTGTGGGTGGGGGTTTGGTTTGGTTCTCTTTATTATTTAAATAATAAATGTTTCTAATGAATAAATGAGAGGGAAGGGAGAAGGGAAGGGAGAAGGGAGAAGGGAAGGGAGAAGGGAAAAGCGAAGGGAGAAGGGAGAAGCAAAGCCA
>JAWWEV010000039.1:2064334-2086715 GCA_035583235.1 Hafferia zeledoni | reverse complement strand
AATTTCCCCTGGCAGAGCTTGAGCCCATCGTGCCCCCTTGTCCTATTGCTGAGTGCCTGGGAGAAGAGACCAACCCTGAGTGAAGTACACAAGAAATGTAAAGATCAGTGATCATTGACTATGATTGTTATCCCTGAATAAGATTTAAGTGCAACAATGTAATGCATGAAGTCTAATCTGTATTACTATTAAATCTAAAATATTAAGCAGTTCCTCCTGTTAAATATCCACTTGCATTTCACATTTGCAACAAACTGGGTCTGTTTGGTTAAAATCCCAGACTGTTCTGAGTTGGAAGGGACCCACAAGGGTCATCAAGTCCAGCTCTGAAATCAATGACCCATACAAGGGTTTGAACCCATGACCTTGGCATTATTAAAACCAGGTTTTAACCAACTCAGCTAATCAATCAGTTTAATTCCTTTGTAAAATAACTGCAATAATTAAGGCCAAACAAGTCAGGTGTGATCTGTTCTCCTCTAATTACTCTAATTCCAAACTGGTTTTCCTCTCTCTGCTTGGGCAGAGAGTTAAATGTGTGTTATGGGTTGACTGCAGCCAAACCTGTGAGATAAAGACACTGAGATAAAGCCACTCTGCCCCATCCCTGCAGGAGGCTGAGCTGGACTCTGTGCCTGGGGAGAGCCCCTACATTGGGAAAGCCAGGTACAAAAGGAACATGTTTGTGAGGGAAGGCTGCGTGGCTGCCAAGGCTCAGCACCTGGGCAGGGGGCACACAGACCCCTGCAGGAACACCCAGCTGCAGCTCCAGGCTCTGGAGGAACTGCTGGAGGGGAAAGAAAAAAAGATTAAAACAGGTAAAAATCTTATTTTTTATCAAATAAAATTAATAAATGTGTATCAGTGAGGTTTATTCCACTGATTAAATGCTTGGCACAGATTTGACATGAGAATAAAACTGTGACAAAGGTGTAAGTGTTGTGATTTCTAAACACTCTATTTGATGCAGTTTTTGTGTCAAAAGTTTTTGTACAGTTTTTTATTGCTGTTAATTTAGACAAGTCTGAATGAAAGGATTACATATTCTTGAAAATATAATGCTAGGGAGGTTTCCTATTTGATGCATTAATTGAATTGTGTAACACTCATTCAAAAAACTTGGGACATGCTCTATGAGAAACCAGAATTCAGTGGCTGTGATTCTCACTGTGTGAAGAAAATGCTGATTTTCTGTTAACAGAAGCTGTTTGTCAATGTCATACACAATAAGATAATGTATCTTGTGGGACTGTGGGGTTTGTGATGGGTTTTTTTGTCTGCAGCACAGAGAACATTAGAAGAACTTCAGGGTGCAATTGGAGATGCAGAGCAACGAGTTTGGAAAGTAACAGAGGAACTGCAACAACTGGAGGCTGCTCTGGATCACAAAAAAGTAAGTTGTTCCACAAACAGCAAAGTGTTTGAAGAACTGTTGGTGTAGAAAATACAACTTTTTCTCCCCATTCTGTTCAAAGAGGCCACTGTACATGTATAAACCATTTGTTATGCATCAAAAAAGTCTGGGAGGTTTCAGAGAGCTTGTTTATAATGAGCTGTCAGAGTTGTGCAATTAATGGCATCTAAATGTGCTCCACATGTTGCTGCTGCTGATTGACTTTCCCCAGAATGCTTTGGAAGAACCTGCTGTGTCTGTTTAGTTGTGCAGCTCATAAGCAATGTGGCCCCAGAACTGGCAGCAAGAATTGATTGGAAAACCTTTATCAGCATTAAACTAAAATTGTATCTTCCATTTCTTCAATTGTCATCAATTATTGCTATTTTCAGTCTTTAAACTTGCCTTAAAATCAATGAGCAGGATCCTTATTTAAGTTAATTTGTTTAGCTTATTTAACTGTTCAATATGCTCTTGCTCAGCTGTTTGCATTAAACCCACTAATTAGTTAAACCCTAATGGTTCTCCAGATATCCCAGGCCAACAGGGAAGCCCTTGAACAGCAGCTGAGTGAAAAGATCCAAACCCTGCAGGAGCTGCAAAAGGAAACCTTAGAACTGGAGAAACAAATAGAGAAACAGAAAAGAGAAATAGGGAGAAACCAGAAAGAGCTTGAAGACTTGCAGAGTTCTCTTGCTTCTGTAAATCCCGAGGATCCAAGACATGTAAGTAAAAGCAGAATCTGAAAGTTTTATGTTTGAGCAGTGGAGTAAATAAAGGGCCAGCTGGATGCTTTTAAGTAAGCAAAAAAAGACTTGTGCTTGGCTCATGTTTTCAGGAGAGGCCTGTGAGTTAAGAAACAATCAAATCCAATAGGATAGAACAAAATTCTTCCTTTTATTCAGTGCTGGGACCATGGGGGATAATTCCACCAAAGACATGTCCAAGGAGACTTTTGTGTTTCCAGGTTTATATAGTTGGTTACAACTCATAACCCCACCCCAAAGTTAAGCAGGATATTTTGAGTGACTTTTAACAGCTCCAATGGGCTGCTCTTATCTCTGCAGCCCTTTATTTCCTTTAACTAAACAGTGTTACAGCTTCAAGCCTCAGCCTAGAGGGGTTTTCTGATTTATTTCTTACAGCTCAGCCTTTAATATAAAAACAAGGTTTTGGGTCATTTCTTAAAGTTCAGCTTACAGTTTACAGGGTTAAATTCCTCTTTGTCTAAAGCTCTGCATGGTTAAGATCACGGACAAACTAAGCTACAGGCTAAAATCAAAATTAATATAAATACAAAGTTAGGCAGTTTTGATTAAAATTGGTAAAGACCTTATGATTTTTATGGAGAAGGGATAAAATCCTTTTTCTTGAGGGCTCCCTGAAACACTTTTTTCAAAAAATCAACAAAAAAAAGGAGCCTTTTTAAACTTTTTTCCCTCCTCGCCGCTGGTGGCGGGGCCGGGGCAGGAGTGAGCCCGGCCCTTCGCTTCGAATCACAACACAGGAAGCGCTGCGGGGCCAACGGCCGGGATTGGGGCTGGGACCGGGATCGGCCCCGGGACACCCCGGGGATACCCCGGGGACACCCCCAGACCCCGCCGTGCCAGCCCCGCTCACCCAGTGCCCGGAGCTCGGAGAGCAGAGCAGAGACAAAGGCAGGCTCGGAGTGCCTGGGATTGGAATTTCCAGCGGCGGCGGGTGCGGGATGATGGACTTGTTGCTGTTGCGCCTTTGGAAGCTGGATGGGAGTTTGTTCTCAGCGAGGTGACAAGCGGAGTTGTGCTGGGAGGGATGTTGGAGTTACTTCCGGTTTAAGGCGTTAAAATGCAAAAGGTTTTGCTTTTCCCTTTCACTTTTACTATTGGAGCAGCTTGATAAGTCGGGCTTTTTTTAGAACTTGCATTTACATTTTCTACTGCTGGCTCGATTTATTCTTTTGAGCAGTAACAAAAAGATGCTGTTTATCATGGCAGTGTAATTCTTTATTTGCTCGAGTTTCTGCTGGGTTTGAGTCTTTTCTGAGCCATTTCCCAGCACTGGGGAACAACACTGTGTTCTGTTGATAGCCATGCTTTGTATGCAGCAGAAACAATCGGCCAGTTCATACTAAATGCATGAAGCCTTGAAAAAAGGCTGTGTGAGCTTCAGAAATGTTTTAATAAAATAATAAATATTCTGCTTTAAGTAAATCTTAACTATAAACTTGGCCTGACTTGCTGGTTGTGCAGAGTATTTTCCTGTGCTGACTTGACATGTTCTGAGGCATCACCTGCTCTGAGGTCAATGCAGGATGACAGGATTGAGGGTTCTGGAAGAAATCATGTTTGTTCTTGACTGAGAGGGGAAATGGTAGAATAAAAAGTAAAGGCAGGAAGAAAGATAGTAGCCATGAGTAATGATTTATAAATGCAGGCTTTATTCATCATGCCTGGGCGGGGGGAGACTCCAAACAATGCTGCTTGTCACAGATTGCTGCTTATCTGGGGTTCTTTGTGGGGCAGGAGTGAGGGAAAATAACCCCCAAACCCCACAGTGTGTGCTGAGCTTGTGACTCCGCTGCTGATAGAGAGACTCTGCAGAACTGAGACAAAACACTGCCTTGGGTTTTTAAATCTGTATTGATGTGCTGCTTTGCCTTCCCACTGCGATTCCCAGGCTCACATGAAAGCTCAAAAAGCAGGTAAAGAGCAGCAGCTGGATATGATGAACAAGCACTGCCAGCAGCTCGAGGCCCGCCTGGATGAGATGCTCTCCAGGATTGCAAAGGAGACTGAGGAGATCAAGGACTTGGAGCAGCAGCTCACTGATGGTAAACCTTCATTTTTAATTACAGTAATTATTTAGCTCAACGTGACAGTTCAATTGAGGATCCACTTCTGTTTGTCTTTGTGCAAATGAAATACAGACTGTTGGAAAATGTTGAGAAACTCTTAACTGGTATAAAAGGACTCTGCATTCACCTCACTGATGCATGGCTGGGGAAGGTCCTTTGCAGGGCTTTGTGTTTGCTTTTTCCTTAAGGTGAGGAGTGATAAGGTTTGGAAACTGACTTAAAGTCAATGAAATAAATTCATCTATACATTTGCTATAAAAATAATCTATGAAAAAGTGAATATCACAGATAAGAGCACGATTATAAAAACTGAAACAAAATTGACTTAGGTGTAAAGGCAACAAATACCACCTTAGGTGGGGGCAGGAATGCACAAAGAGCTGCAGTTTCTTTCTAACTCTCCAGTGCTCAGGTTAATACATCAATATGGTAAATCCTGAAAACAGGCATTTTCTGTTCGAGTTCTTGGCACTTGCTGTTATTCCTCCCTCCAAAAGGCAAACATTTAAAGAAGATGAAGAAAGGTGGTTTTGTTTGTTTTGTAAATAAACGTGGCTGCTTAACTATCTCGCACTTGGTTTGCATTTCCCCAGGTCAAATAGCAACAAATGAAGCCCTGAAAAGGGACTTGGAAAGTATTATCGTTGGATTGCAGGAATACCTGCAGAGTGTGAAGTGTCAGGCAAAACAGGCCAATGAGCAGTGCAAGAAGTTGCAGAAGGATAAAGAATCTTTGCTAAAGAGATTGGCAGATCTAGAGGAGGATAAAAACAACCTGGAAGTGGTTGCCATGGATGCAGAAAATATGAGAAAAGTAAGGCCTAATACCTTTCTTCCCAAATTGTGATATCTAAGACTAAACTTGGGAAAACAAAGTTAATGACCAAGCTGGGCCTGAGGAAACAGTTCCTTGGACAAAGCATGAATTAAATGTGCCCACACACCTTGAGAATAGAACCTGCCCTTTAAAACCTGTTGCAAGAGACTTGCAATTTCTGGCAGATGCCTCAGAAATGCAGGTTTGACCTTTGGGGCATCACTACAGATGGGTTTGCAGGTGGTGCTGTGGGGAACTGGGCACTGGCCAAGGGTGTGAGTGTCCCCAGGTTGGCTCTGCCCTGTCAGCCAGGGACTGAGGGAGCTCTGTCAGCATCCAGAGGAGGTTTATGTGAGCCTGAATTCAGGGACACATCATTTGTCACTCCAAGCTCCACCTTTCTAACCTGAGTGGAGGTTTTTGAGCAGCACCATTGCATGTGAAGCCCCCCAGCTTCCAGTTTAACTGTTAATGAGTTAATGGGGCAGAGAGGCACTGTAGTCTGGAGGAGTCTTGGCTCTCCTGTGCACATCCCTCTGAAATGAATATGGAATTCCAGGAAATTGCAATGCTGGAGAGAGCTCTCCAAGAGCAGCAGGAGGTGACTGAGTCCCTTCGAGAGGCCCAGGGGAAGGTCAGTGCCTATGAGGCTGAACTGGAGGCCCAGCTGAGAGAGAGAGATGCTGAAGCCAAGCAGCAAAAGGAAGAGTTTGAAAGACTGAAACAACTGAGCCAGGTAAGAACAGAGCTCTGGTGCTGCCAGAGGTGTCACCACCCTGGGATGGGGGAGCCCCAAACTTCCCCCTGTGCCACAAATCCAAGTGTTGGTTTAGGTGTGCCCCCACTTTGCTGGGGTTTATATCTTTGATGGTTTGGTTGGGGTTGTTCTGTTGGGTTTATTTTTAGGAGGTGTTGCCATCCTGTCACTGTTTTAGGAACTGCATCTGTTGTGTGTTTAGTGACAGGTTGGGGTTGGGAGTGGGGACATTAATCTGAAGGTTTTCTGTGTTCGTAGATGGAACTGTCAGCCCTGCAGGCTGAACTTGAAAAGGAAAGGCAAGTGTTGGAGAATGCTCAGACCAAAGCACAGCTGGCAGAAGAGAAGGAACAACAAAACCACAAGCTCCTTTGTCAGTTCAAACAACTGCAGGTGGGAAGTATTTGCTGTATTAAAAATTTTAGCTTTTATCATTTGTGGGTTTGTTCACTTACATTTGTGTGGATTTTTTGTCTTTTTTTTTTTAGGGAGACAATAATCTCCTGAAAGAACAGCTTAAAGATCTTCAGAATCAGCTAAACCATGCAGTTGGGAACTTAATTCATCCTGAGGAGGTCTTGGCTTGTATAAATGAACTCAAGCAAAAGCTCCAAGCAGGAGCTGGAGAGTTAAAGTGAGTAAAATAAAAGGCTTCATTATTTCAGTGTTGGGTATCACAATTTAAAATGGGTATTTTCTGTCCTGGAACCTGGATTGTTTCTCTTTCAGATGTCCAAATTCAGCTGATGTTGTGGGGAAAAGCCTTGCCAGTCTGCAGAGGGAGTTTAATGACATCCTTGCTGATGCTGAGAGGGAAAAAGAGAAAGCACAGGCTGGACAGAGACAACTGCAGGAGGAAATGGTGTCCCAGCAGGAAAAACTGGAGGAGTTACAGGAGAAATACAGAAAGGCATGTACCAAACTACAAAAGTTAGAGTGGTTCAACTTGGGCTGAAAAATGTAACTTGCAGCTGAAGGATGAAATTTCACTACATATGAAGCTTTGCTGCATTTTGTCTCTTGTCTAACAGTGGAGTCTGATTTTAGTTTTAATTAATTTCTGATTTTTTCACTGATTATTTTCTGAATTAGAATTTAGTCAGGGATGTCTCAGAGGCCACAAAGAATTTAATTACTGGTAGAAAATTACAGCTGTTAACCTTCTTGAAAGGTCACTATACATAACTTGGGCACTCTGAAAATGTTGTAGTTGCAGAGGCAAAGTGGTTATTTTTCCTTTTTCTTTTGGTACAAAACATGCTGGAAATGCATTTCCCAAAAATTTGTTTAATTAAATTAGAAAAAAATTAAAATATTTCTGGCTACTCATTCTAACTTATTTCACTTACAGGTTAAAGCTGAAAACAGGCAGAATAAGAACAAGGTCCATCAGTTAGAGAATGAAATTCAACGTTTACATGAGAAGATGAAGAGCATGGAAGAGATTCAGGGCCTTGCTGACCAGCAGCTCCAGGAGGCAGATGAGGAGAAAGAGGCTATTCTGGCTCAGCTGGAGGATTTAGAGAAGAGGGTAAGGATGGTCAGGGCAGGTCCATGCCCTTTGCTCAGGAAAAGATTGAGAAACTTGTGAATTATTTGGCTTTCTAAGATAAAACAAATCCAGGCAGGAATACAAAGGTTAAATAGAACATCTTTCTTTTCCTTTTGCCTTATTCTTTATCCTTGCTTTAGGGTTTTTTTCTGTTACAGGATGGGATATGTGTGAGGGGAAAATGTCATTCCAACAGAGCCTTTCTTCCATGCTCCTTTTTACTTCAAACATTTAAAACACACTGTTTTCCTGGTTTCAGAAAAAAATAGAAGATGCCAGGGCCCAGCTGCAGGTTGTGAGTCTGGATAAAGAGCTGAAGGAGCTGCAGAGAGCCATTGTCACCTCAGATAAGTTGGCAGCCACAGAGCTCTCTGCTGCTAAAAACCAGCTCCAGGCCCTTCGGGGGACTGTGCTCAGGATCAACCAGGAGAGAGCTGAGGTGAATCAGCCTGGTTCATTAATCCTAATTATCATAACTTGTGAATGGGAACAGCCCTGTCTGTTAAATCAGGTTCAGAGCTTTGTGCTGTGCTGCTGCACTTGCTTAGGGCAGAGTTTGGAGTGCAGGGATGAAGGAGGAGATTTGGGTATGGATGGGGGTTCCTGCTGTGTGATGGAAGGACAGAAAGGCAAAGGAAATAAATCTCTATTACCTGAAAGTCAAGCAGTAAATAACACCTTGTTCTGTAAGATAGAAAAGGAAGGATTATAGAAGTTTGTGCTTGCACAAACTGGAAACAGTTTTTAAAACTAGAAAGCAGTTTTGCCTACATACTGGCACCTCCTCTGTGCAGATGCTGTCAAGGTACAGCAGAAACACTGTTTTACATGAACTTTGCAGTCTCTGCAGTGCCAGAGCAGGCAGGTGCTGGTGCTTCTTTGGGTCAGCTTTTCCCAGGGACATGTACCAGCTTTGGGAGTGTTCCTGCAAACTCAAGCTCAAGTGGCAATCTGCATTGCAGGAGATGGAGGAGACTGAAGAGTTCTGTGCTGAGGCAGCTCGGGCTGCCCAGGACCTGGCCAGAGCAGAGGCAGAAATAGAACTGTTACAGCAGCTCCTCAGAGAGAAGGAAGAGCAGGTAGGTTGCCAGGGGTGTTTGCTGTGTGTTCTGTGGTCACACACATATCAGGGAGTTTCTCAATGTGCCATGTGCAGAAGTTCTTGCCCTGCCCTTTTTTCTCAAGCTTTCCCAAGTCACAATTCCCTCCACTGACACCTGCCCAGAACAAAATGAAAACCTCACTGTCCACAGTAACTGAATTTTTAAGGAAAACCATCACCTGCTCACTTGCCCTTCTCCATGTGGCTGTGGCTGAGCCTCAATGACATGAGGGAATGGGATGAACAATTTTGTTCCATTACTGTGTTTTGCTGTATGAGAGTTTTTGTGGGGATGGATGGTCATGTTCAAAAAGTTTTAACACAATCTGATTTAAACTGAAGTGCTGAAGTGCTTTGCTGTGATTTAAACTTCTGTTTCAAATAGTTTCAGCGTGAGATGGAGAAAGCTGGAGAGAAGGCTGTTGCAGCAAGCACTCAGAAGTTTGAAATAGATAAACTAAATGAAGTTGTGGAGCAGCAGAAAGCAGAAGTTGACCATTTAAGATGGTTGTTGGATAATATTGGGACAGGTAATTCTCTTTGCTCTCCACTTCTTGCAGGGATACAGAGGACTGCTATCCCAAATTTCTCTGAGCTGAGAGGCTGGAGAATAAACTGTTGGGAGTTTCTCCATGTACAGCTTTGAACAGGATGTGTTAATTTTCACTAGTGTGTATTAACAGCACTTTTTACAGCTATTTAAATAACAGTCTGTGCTGTGAATTCATTTATACTCCTCTGACATGTCAGGGGAAGGAAAATGAGCAGCAGTTACCCCTGTGTGACTTTGTATTTCTAGTCTTAACATGCCAAACCTCCCAGGGCCAGTGGACATGTCTGTCACTGTATAGGACATTTAGTTTGGTTCCCCCAGCAATTAAATTGTTTAATTGTTTCAGATTAATGGGGTAATAACAAGGGAAAAGCTGAGTGCACTGTTTATTTAATTATTTGCCTTCCATGCCTCTAAACCTGTGATTAATTTACAGTTAACAAAGATGAAGTTGACAGCTTACAGGGTGAGATTGCAGCCCTCAGGAATGTGCTCTCCCAGCACGGTGATTGTATCCCCAGTGTGGCAGATCCCTGGAGGAGAAGAGGGTACTGGTATTACCTGCCACCATCTCAGGTCAGAAATAACCCAGTTATGGATTCCTTTCCTCAAGGAAAGCCATTGGATGTGGGAAAGTGCATTATAAACTTCCTGTAGTTGGGAGGAACACAAGAACAAGAATTGGCTGCCATGTAAGAGAATCAGTCAAACAAAACCCACACAAATGTTCCCTGATAAAGCCCATTACTGTGTGTAATGGCAATCCAGTGTACACAACATTTGGAGACAGCCATTCAAAGTGCAGTGCTGCAAATTCATTTAGGTGAAGGTTAAAAGGGGATGTTGCAGACCAACATTTACTGGAAAAGAGCATTTGTCTGAATGGAAAAGAAATATGGTTAAAAATATTTAATGGTCCTTTCTTAAAGCAACATCATACTTTGAAAAGGGAGACAGCAGGGTGTCTTTTTCAGCCTGTTCTGAAAAATCATCAGAATACTGCATCAAATACTTTATTTTACGTGGTTTGTCATTTCTAGATTAACACACACTGTATTTTTTTTCTTTAGGCTTCAACTCCTGCTTCCCAGAGCACAAAAGACTCTGGAGTGTGTTTGGGATGTTCTGGCACATCCCCACCCAAGAGAGAGGCTGCCCAGGACAGGCCATGTGGGAGGGAAGACTTGCCCAGCCAAGGAGGGTGTTGGGTTTATTCCCCAGTGAGAAACAGGTTGTACAAAGCAAGTTCTAGTAGAGGTGAGTCCCTGACAGAGTCTCAGGGTGTTCAGGAGCCCCCTAAGGATGGGCTTGCTCGGAGTGAATGCTTTGAGTGAACAGAAATGCTTGTTGCTGTTGAACAGTGTCAAGTTCAAGCAACATTTGCTGCATTTTTGTACATTGCACCGAATTCACAATGTGTATTTGAAGACTGCTGAGAAAATGATTTAAAATAACTTGTGCTGGTTTTTTTTTTGTAGGTAAAGACAGAAGAGCAAAAGCAGATGGTGAAGGAAAGGCAGGAACTCCCGTTCCAGAGGAGCCTCCCTGTGTGCCCCCACCTGGCACAGTTATTTACACTGCCCTCCCAGGGGGTGTCCCTGCCCCTCAGGGCACGGGGCTCTATGGCCCCCCTCCTGCAGCTGCAGTTGCCCCTGGCTCCATCATCCACGGCCCACCCCCTGTGGGAGCCCAGGTGGTTCCTGGCCCTCTGCCCCCACACTGCCCAGTGCCCCTCGTTCCCCTGGGAGTGCTGCACTGCAACGTGCCTGAGCACCAGGACCTGGTAAGAGCACAGGGGAGCTGGTGCTGTGCTGGGAGGGTTCTGCAGCTGGGAGAGCTTCCTGCTGGATGCTCTGCCCTCAGTGCTGGGAGTCTTTGCTGTCTGTAGCTGCTCCTGGACTACAACGTGTCCATTTCCCTGTTGTGTCTCCTGTGTGCAGGAGAGTGAGGTCTGCAGGCTGGAGGACACCATGTGCTCTTTGAAGTCTCAGAGAAACAGAGAGAGGTGCTCAGAGGCAGCTGAGCACAAATACAGGAGAGAGGTGGAAAAGCTGCAGCAGAATGTGGAAGAACTTGAGCGTGAAAGAGAAGAGCTGGAGTGTGAAGTGGCAGAGCTGCGACGGGTGGGACAGAGACAGGGCAGGCACAGGTGGGGGCACTGCCAGCCTGCACTGAAATAATGAGGCTTTCCCACTTAAAATGTCAGTTTTGACTCATTTATAATTCTAGAACTTCTGTAGTTTAATTCCATGTTTTTCCTCCTGACCCTGTAGGGACTTCATCGACGGGTGCAGTGACAGCCTGGCGGCAGAGCTGCAGTTGGAGAGGTCCCTGAGGCAGCAGGAGGAGGCTGCAGAGGAGCTGGGCTGTGTGGAGAAGACCCTCCTGAAGCGCAGGGCTGAGCTCAGGGAGGCAGACAGGCTCCTCTCAGAGGCTCAGGTGGAGCTGCAGAGCACCAGGGGCAAGGTGAGCAAAGCCCAGCTGAGGGCAGAGGCACTGCAGTGTGGCACTGGTGGTTTTAAGAAGAGGATTTTTGATTGTTTAAGCAGTTTATTTTCACATGGATAACCTGAAGCTTCCTAAAATGTTTCTCTATCAAAGTAAGTCCTGGGTTAAACTGTGCTAAAAGCAATTGCTTTAGTTTAGTTGAGGAGGAAGCTTTTCTGCTGTGGACAAGAGAGGAGAAAAGGTTCTGCTTCATGGCAGAGAGAGGGAGAAGGCTCAGGTGGAGTATTCAAGTCAGAAAGAGATCACATTTAGACAGCTGAGTGCAGGTCATGGATGTGGAGAGCACAGGATGAAATGTGTTGTCTCAATCTTCAATCTTTGCTGCAGGCTAAAGAGACTCTGCAGAAATACAATCGTGCCAAGGAGCAGCTGTCCTGCACTGAGGCAGAGGCCAAGGAGCTGGAGCAGAGGGCTCAGGACATGGCCACCAAACTGGTGAAAGCTGCCCAGCAGCTCAGGTACACTGTGCTTGGGGGTTTGCAGCACATGGGGATGAGGACAAGGACTAGATGCTTTCCACGGTCAAAGTAGGGCTTTTGGAGAGGGAGAGCTGTGGAAATGTTGGTACAGAAAGGTATAAATCTTTTTGTAGGTTATTACAGACAGATACAAAGGATTTGGAACAGCACAAGAGGGAGCAGGAAGGTATTTTGAAGGAAATCAACAAAATGGTGGCTGAAAGAGACTCTGAGTTCCAGTCACTAAACCAGAAGATAGAAATGCTCTCTGAAAGGTGTGTTTAATTTACCATAAACTGTGTTAGATTTAATAAAGATTTCCTCCTCCAAGAAGCTACTGCCTAGGAAATTCTCTGCTCTTCTGGTTCATGTTCTGTCCTCCCTCCCAGTCTCCAGAAGCTTCAGGGAGATATTAGACTGGCAGAAGGTAACGAGGACCATCACCTGCAGATCATTAGAGAAGCAGAAAGCCTCGTTCAGGGCAAGAAAACTGAGCTGGAAACACTGAAAGATCAGGTAAAGCCTGGCTACTGACCCTGGGCTTATCAGTTCTGTTGGGTGTGATGTAACTGAAGGCTCAGAAGTCTTAAGTTCTGAACTGCCTTGTCTGAAGAATTTCTTGTGATGGTGGTGATTTGATTTGACCTTTTTAAACTCATAATTATGATCCCAGTCCCTCTGACATGCTTGTCCTTTGTGTGTGTAGCTCCAAACCCCAAATCCTTCAGAGGGTTCTCCTGTTGTGCCCTGCAGATCTGTGCCCAGCAGCAGGAGCTGCTGTTCCTGGAGCAGCAGGTTGGCCAGAGGACAGGAGAGCTCCATGCCCTGCAGGGCTGCATCTCCCTGAAGGAAGGAGACCTCAGAGGAGCCCTCCGGGATGGGGAGCTGGAGGCCCAGGAGAAGCTGCGCCACATCAGGGTGGGTTTTCCACAGGACACCTCAGTTCTCTGCAGCAAAAGCTTTGGGGTGTCAAAAACTCTCCCTGGAGTTCCCACAAAGTTGGTTTTGCTTTCTGCCACCTCCCCAGAGCCACTGAACAATGGAACATGCAGGTTTGTGGGTCTGTGACTAAGCTTGGCCCAGATGCACAGCTGTAACTCCGTGGTGCCAGAAATTCTTACAGGATTGGTCCCTGGAGAGCTGAGTGGCATGAAATGTGAGTGTGAAGCCAAGCAGTGGGATCAGTGTGTGTGAAACACCACAGAGCTGCCACCCAGCTGCCTGTCCCACCCCCATTCCCACTGCACTTCCTGGCTGAAATAAAAACACAGTATAAGGTTAATTATATTTTGTGGTTTGGTCTTTTTATGGGGCCTTCCTGTCTGACTTTGTTTTAAGGCCTGTTACTCACTTGAAGGGCAGTGTTATGGACAGACTGGTAGATCAAAATCTGCAGAATTACTTCTCTGAAGAATCAACAAGCAAGACTTTAAGCTAAATATTCTGTATTTTTTGTTTGTTAAATATTAGAATAGAATTAAACCAACCAGAATATTGAACACGGACTTAATTAAAGAATTTTATAAATATCTAGAACTCGTATTTAAAGGAAAGCTTCATTTAAAATTGCAAACAATGACACTCCTTGTAACACTGATAAATTTCAACAGGAAATAAAAGTGCTTCTGGAAGAGCTTCATGCTGAGAGGAAAGAACTGGATGGCCAGTTGAGTGAGAGAAGAGCACAGCTTTCCTTGCTGAACAAGGATATCAGAAAGGAGGAGGAAAATCTTCAGGGAATACTTGGGCAGATCACCAAGCATAAGATGGGTCAGTCCCTGGATTTACTCAGTGGTGTTTTGATTGGAAGGAGACACACAGAGCTCTTGGTTGTGCATCACCACAGTCTTCCCACCCTAATTCAAATTTTCTTATTTTTTTATTTCACCTTTCTAGAACTGAAACATGTTCTGGAAATGCTGGAGATTGAGAGGAATGAGCTTCAAGGTTTGAAGCTGCAGCATGACCAGAAGGTCAACGAGCTGGACAAGGCTCAGGTTGCAATTCTAGAGGTGGGTGTTGCTTCTGAAGCTGGTGCAGGCACTGGGGGAAGCTCTGTGGTTCTGTTAAGCTCTGGGTGGTAGCAGAGCCCTGATGCTTTTAAATCAATCAGTTCCTAATCTGATTCCACCTTCTCACAGAAAAGCCTTAAGTCTGCTTAGGCCCTTTAAAGTAATGGGATTTTTGTGGTGCTTGGGAGGGAGAGGAGACAGAGGAACAGAGGGCTCTTCTGTGGCTGGTGAGTGATGGACAGTTTTCTTAGCATGATTTTCCAGTCTTTTTGTCTGGATTCTCTGTCCCTTTCTCTTACTGAGCACTCCCAGCCCTCAGAGAGCTCGTTCTCTGAAGATCCCTGCACTGAAGGAATGTGCTGCTCCAATGGATGGGCAAGAAATGGTGGCTGAACTGATGGAACAAAGATTTGCACCCCTGTGTGCCAGCTCTTGTGCTCATTTCCATCACAACCTTCATCATGAACACCCCTAATTGGCAAGGCTTGGAACTGCTGCAGGGGGTTGTTAATTGTTCTGCCTCTGCCTCATGTTGTCCCAAATCACGTTCTCTGCAGGAGAAGTTAAAACTGGAGAACATTCAGAGATTATTCCAGAGTCAGCAGGGGGAAGTGCAGTGGCAGGAACAGCTGCTCAGGAAGGACCAGGAGGAGAAGGAACATCTGGTGTCCCAAGTGAGAGCTCTGCAGAGTGACATCGAGGCCTTGGCTAAAGAGAAGGAAAAGCTGCAAGAAGACTCCTGGAGTCTGGAGAAGAAGTTGTCACAAACCAGAAGGTGGGGGAACATTTTCTCTCTGCAAAGATCAGGAGGGGTGGGAAGTGCTTGGAGTGTCAGTTTATTGTAATTAAAAATACAGCTGTAACTTGGAGGTGCCAATTACACAGAACATGCAGCTTTTTCTGTCCTGTGGAGGTTTTATTTTAAGCCTGGCTCCAGCAGGCTTAGAGAGAACAGTCAGCAATGGAGCTGATGAATTCAACAACATTTGTTATATCCTGGCAATGCTATGGGAAATGGTATAGAAACTAAAAATGGGAGTCTTGGAACAGGCCACTTGCCTTGCTCTGACTGCTGAGGCTGAGAAGGTTTTATTGATGTTCTTAAAGTTCTCACCAAGGATTTCCAACAAACCAAGAGTGTCTGTTCCCATTTTACAGAGAATTAACAGCTGCTGAGGACAGCAGCAGAACTGCCCTGTCCAGTGTGGGAAAGATGGAACTGAGTGTTCAGAACCTGCAGCAGGAGGTGGAGCTGCTGAGCCAACAGAAGAAAGCACTGAATGGAGAGATTGTTGCTGTCCAGGAGGACCTTCAAGGTAAAGATCAATTTTTGGGTTTCAGCTGTAATACATTTGAAGAGAATTGTGTTAAAAGGTACACTTTGACTGAAGTGTCTGATATTAAATCCCCAACACACTCAGATGTCCACAGACAGAAAGTGTTGAGCATGTCCAAAAGATGGGAATGTTAGAAACTGTTTCTTTTGTTCATTGTTCACTGAAGTAGAGAGAGAATTCATGTGTGCAGGTATTTCAAACTGCTGACTGCAAATCTCTTGTCTCCAAACACTTTTCTAGGGAAAAAGGAAGAACTGGAGGCAGTGAAAGGAGAGCTCAGTGACTCCAGGCAGCAGCTCCAGCTGGTGGAACAGGTCAGGCCTGGTGAAACGTGTGTCTGTTGTCACACAGTGAGTGCTGTTGTGACAGCCCACCCCGTTTCTCTGGGCACACATCAGAGCCCTGCAGAGCTCCTGGGCTGGTTTGGGCCTTGTGGGCAGGGGGGTCAGTTGTGTGTTAGGAGGGAGATACTTTAAAACCAACCAACCAAGCAGCACTGGGTTTATCTGGTGGTTCCTGCTGTGTTAATACACTCAGCAGGTGTTTGAACAGCAGGGAACCCTCAGGGTGAGCAGGGCTGGTCAGCTCTGTCCCCTCCTCTTGGCAGCTCCCCTGTCACTTGGGGGTGTTTGTTGTGCAGGGTCTGAGCAGTGCCAGGAGGCAGCAGGAGGTGCTGCTGGCAGAGCAGGCAGCCCTGAGGGGACACATCCAGGAGGGCCTGAGGAAACGCAGGGACCACCAGGAGAGGCAGAAGAAGAGGGAGAACCGACTGCAGCAGCTCCAGAAAAAGATTGAAGAGAAGGAAGCAGAACTGGCCCAACAGGAAGTGGTAACGAGCCCCTGACTTGCCTCACTTCCTCTGACCTGAAAAGTAATGCAGCCAAAAAGTGTGGGGTGTGAGTTTGCACATCAGGCTTATTTGGGATGGAAAGACCTCAAAGCCCACCCAGTACCACCCCTGCTATGGGCAGGGACACCTTCCACTGTCCCAGGTGGCTCCAAGCCCTGTCCAGCCTGGCCTGGGACACTCCCAGGGCTGGGGCAGCCACAGCTGCTCTGCCCACCCTGTGCCAGGGTTTTAGGGAATCCTCACTGGCACCAAAAAGCTGTTCTGTGTCAGTGAAAACCAGAGTGTCCTTGGCAGGGCCACCAGCCATGGAACTGGTGAGGAAAGGGCTGCAAATGAGCTGGGACAGAGCTCAGAGAACCCTCCCCTTGCTGTGGATCTCTGGGAGATGAACACACTGGAGCACCTGAGATGATACAACAGATTGCAGTGGATCTAACAAAGCTGAGCTCCAGCTGCATTCCATAATTCCAGAACGAAGCAGAAAGAAATCACTAAAACACAATGCAAATTTTTATCCTGCTGTCCCCTTTTGATTTTGAGGGGATCACTGTTGGCCACCAGCTTTTGTCCTTCTCTGTGGTGTTTTTATGTAAGTCCCATTGGCTGTCCATGAAAATTAAGGCTTAATCACAACTGAGCAAAATTACCCTGGGTTGGGTGAGGAGTTTCAGCAAAGTGTTAAAAGGAGAACTGAGGGAGCTGTTCTGACAAGGAGGGGGGCAAGAAAAATTGTTTTAGTCAATGTTAGATTGGAGTTCTTTCCAATTTGTGCTGCTTTAACTTCTAGAATGTCTCTTAGAGGCAGTTTTTGTTCTCCCTGGTGCTGGTTCAAGCTCAGGGTGGGGGTTTCTGGCAGGTTCTCCATCACCTCAAGCAAAGTTCAGAGCGTGAAGGAAAAAAACTGGAAGAATGTGCAGCCAAAATGAAGGATCAGAAAATCCTCTTGGAAAAGGAACTTGCAGATCAACAGCAGAAACTGGAGCAGACAATTGCAAGAGTCAGGCTGGCAGAGGAGAGCCTTGGGAAGCTGGAAAAGGAGGAGTCCAGATGTGCAGCTCTGCAAGAAAGTGTCAGGAAAAGCAGTAAGGCATTGCACAAACTAATTGTTGCCATCTCTGGGGGCTGAGTGTAATGGCACCAGCAAATGCTTCTGATCATCTCACTTGGTTTCTTGGTGTTTGAAAAATACCTGCTGTGTTTGTGCTAATCAGGATTGTTCTTAAACATGTCAATTACAGACCAACAGCTCTCAGAAAAAGAATTCCAGTTACAGCAAAAAGACAGAGAAATAAAGTGTCTTCAGAAAGAGCTGCAGGTCTCCAAGTCTGAGCTAAAGCAGCTCCAAGATCAGATGGTGTCAGAGAGGAGAGAAGCAGAAAAACAAATCTTGAGTCTGAAAGAAATACAGGAAGCACAAAGGATGGAGCTTGAAGGAAAACTGCAGGTAAGTCCTGGCTGAGAGGGGAATGTTTGGGAGGTTTTTTAAAACAAAACAATGATAGAACCCCCACTTTTGTATAGTGTTGGTAACTGGGGAGTGTTCAGGAAGGCCCTGCAAGGTCAGAGTATGGCAGGTTTAACAAGTTGTGCCTGTTCCTGTCCAAGGGGCTTCCCTGGCAGAGTTGATGTCAGAACTAGGGCAGCACCTGGGCAGAGGTTTGGGATTCCTGACCATCCCAAACCCCCTGCAGTGCTGATGTTTGTAAGAGAGTGCTGAGACTGTTCTGTGCTGCAGGTTGGAACCCAGGAAGACCTGGAGGAGAGACAGAGGGAAACGGAGAGTGCAGCAGCATTGCTTAACCTGGAGGTTGAAGATGAAATCAGGACAGGGTTTAAATGTCCAAGCTCATCTCTAGCCCCGCTGAAAGATCTGGAAGCATCTCTGGAAGCCAAGGGCAGCCTGTGGTGTGACCCTGGTGCCTGGGGGAGCAGCCCCTTGGCCGCTGGGGGCACAGAGCTGCTGTCCCTGGGGCAGAGCATCCTGCTCCCGGTGAGAGGGGCTGGGGCTGCCGTGCTCGGGCCGGGCCGGGCCGTGCTCAGGCACTGGGGCTGCCCCGGGGCTGCCGCGCTCGGGGCGGGCCGGGCCGGGCCGTGCTCAGGCGCTGCTGTTTCCACAGGACGAGCAGTGGAGGGGAGAGGCCCTGCGGGAGCGGCTGCAGCAGCGCCAGGACCGGCTCAAGGTCTGTGCCCGGCACACTGAACACACACCAAACGCCCCTGGAGTGACCAGGGACAGGAGCTTTGGGTGGAACTGAAAGCCTGGCACTGCAGGCTGTTGCAGGACGAGTCGGTTTAGTTGGCAGTTAATTGGAATTTGGAGTATTCCAACAAGGTTATCTTTTAAAGAGGGTGGGAGATGCCCCTGCCTGGTGTAACCAACAGCCCTGGGGCTGTATCCAGGGGAAGTGCCCCTGGTGTCACAGCCCTGTCTGTGTCCCTGGGGAGGTGCCCTGGTGTCACAGCCCTGTCTGTGTCCCTGGGGAGGTGCCCTGGTGTTACAGTCCTCTCCCTGTTCCTGGGGGATGCCCTGATGTCACAGCCCTGTCCTGTCCATGCTCAGTGGGAAGTGCCCTGGTGTCAGAGCCCTGCCCTGTCCCTGGGGGTGCCCCGGTGCCCCAGCCCTGTCCCAGCCCCGCTGTGACACCGCCCTGTCCCCGCTCAGGCGCAGCTGCGGCACTGCCTGGCCCAGCGAGCCGAGGTTCTGCTGCGGGGGAAGCGCCGCACGGCCGGGAGCCTGCGGAGCCTGCAGAGCCAGCTGGACACGCTGCACCAGCTGCTGAGCAGCACTGCCCCACCTGCCCTGGGGGCCCTGCACAGCACCCTGAGCCCAGCAGGAGCCCAGGTACGGGGCTGGGGGGCAGCAGCTCTCTCGGGGTGGTGGGCAGGGGTTCCTCAGCCTGGGTGAGCACACCCTGCGCTTACTCGGGCAGGAGCTGATGTGTTTGAAAAGGCTGAGCTCTCCTCGGAGTGCTTTGGGTTCTGTTTTTTAGCTTTTATTCTCTAAAATCCAGTTTTTTCCTGTTTTTACAAAGTTTAGGATGTCTCTGCTAACTGAAGACTGTAATTGCTCAGACTTTTCTGCTTTTCCCAGGCCCCTCTGCCAGGCCTTGCCGGGGCCCCCAGCAGGCCAGGGAGCGTGTTGGGCTCTCCAACCACCCATTCCTGCTCCCAGGGACTCTCTCGGTGAGCCCAGAGGTGAGACACAACTTCAGCCTGGTTCCAGAATGCCAAGTGGCCCAGGGCCAGTGTCCCTTCCCCGAGCCAGCATTCCGTGGTGTCCCCTTTGGTTGAGGTGTGTGTTGTGCAGGACGAGCCTGGGCAGGAGCTCCCCTGTGACCTGGGGCACTTCTGCTGAGATGACCAGGTGAAACACGAGGCTGTTGCCATCCTTGGTCCTTCAGGAACACCATTTTGGCTCAGTAACTGTTCAGCCCAGTGGCTGAACCTCTGGTACAGCTGGTTCCACAGCAGTTTTCTTTTTTAACGGTGTAAGTTAAAAATGTTACTTGAAAAAGCTCAGGGCACTGCACAGCTTGGACAGGGGCCCTCTGGTGCCCCCTCTGAAGACTTCTCTACCTCACTGTGTGAGAGCCTTGTTTGAAAAGGCCTTTGCCACCACTCCCAAAGCTGCTGCAGGGCCTGCACTGTACTGTGAAGGTTTTGTACAACTGAAGAACAGGTTTATGTATATATAAGTTGTTTTTTTTAAAAAAAAACCCCTATTTTAAATGAATATTTAAATGTGCCCAAAACAACCTCCTGTCTAAGTGCTCAGCTATCAGCCAGCTCTGACTCTAAACAAACCTTGTTACAAGGCTGGAGTTGTCCCTTGACCTGTTGCCAAATGCATGGAGGTCTAAAAAACAATTATTTTTTTGAGCACTTTCTTAAAATAAACTTTTGTGATTGATGCTTTTATGGGGTGGTGGTTGTGGGTTCTTTTCCTTGCAGCTGATCCTGCACCGTGCTGGAAGTGGCACAGCTGGAATCAGAGTCAGTATTGCCCTTTCTCATCCACATTATTTATATAAACCTTTTCAATGCAGGATCACCCAGAACTGCCCCAGTTCACTGGGAACAAACACCCCTGCCCTGTTCTCCTAAAGAACAGCTCTGGGATCTGGGAGAGATTGGTTTGTACCACTTAAGGCCCAGGCTGAGCACAGGAAACAGGAGCAGAAGGAGCTCTCACCCCTCAGAGATCCCCACCAAGTAACACACAGCAGTGAGGTTTATCTAGATACAGGTACTTTATTTACAAATATTTAGATTAATAGCATCGTTACATCAAATGAGGAGTACAGCAGTCCAACCAGATCCTTTCTGTGACAGAAACAAGCAGACCTACTGCAGATTCTCTGGGAGTACAGGTATTGCACCTCAACAAGCTGTAGTCATGACAACACTGACTTCACACCAGCAGCAGGTGGTGGTCCCTGGGCAAGCTCTGGTGCAGCCTCGGGTTAAGCAGGATGCAGGAGCTGGAGATCTTGAACAAACCCATCTACTGAGGAACAGGAGGTAAAAAAGGACTAACCAGACGAAACAAAGGGACAGCGCACAAGTTACCCAAATCCTATTTGTCTGCACATTCCAGTTTGGCTTTTATGGAACATTGACTGTACAATACTCTGGGACCACTGGGTACTTACAAGTCTGAACATTGTCGAGTTTAGTGTCAAGAGAGGGATTTTAAGACCACTTTGTATTTGAAAGGCTGCAGTGAGCCTGAAGTGGGACATCTCAGCGTGGTTAAGCACTTACCCCTCCATCTTTAAACCATGAGATGTTCTCCCCCCGGGAGCTGCACCCAGAGCCACAGTAAAGCCCCCCAGAGTGCAGCAACACCCACCCGGGCAGGGGCACCACGTGACATCCCCTCTCACGTGCCAGGAAGGATGAGCTCGAAGGCTTGATGTGAAACCCTTAAAAAACCCCTCACACAAGACTGATAAAAAATACAAGAGCAGTTAAAATCCCTAAAGAGCACACGTTGTTCCAGCTGTCCAGTTCAGCCCCTGCAGGTTCAGGTGTGAGAGCAGGGGGTGTGGGAGAGCCCCAGCCATGGCTGGAGCCTCAGAATAGCCAAGAGAAGCAGAGGGGGAGAAACCACAGTGCAGAGATGAGACAGATCCCACTAGTGTTAGTGTCTGTGTCCCCAGCACCACACCCATGGGGACACCGGGAATGCCACCAGGGAGCCACGGCTGGGCTGGGCTGAGCTGCCAGGGCAGGTGGCACAGAGAGCTCAGACTGTACAAAGGGGGTCTCTGACACTGTTCTAATGCCAGGCATCGTTTTCTTCATTAAAATCATATACACAGGATGTATTTAACTGTTAGCTCAGTTCCTTCAAATTTTATACATATTTACGTTCTGTTAACGAATGTAAAGGAGAAAAGTGGCAAAACAAAGGATGTAAAGCTATCGAGCACAAGAATGGACAGGTCACTTCCCTGCACCACCCCGACCCCCAACACATCCCACAGGGGATTCTTCCAACAAAGCACATCGTTACAGAGCCCTTGCTACCATCAGAGTCATTTCATTTCACAGCAAAACAGCCTGTACTAGGGACAGCTCCAACAGTTAGAGGTGGGGGAGAAAGGCCAAAGAACCATAAAATTAAACCATACAAGACAAAAGCCCTGCAAAAGTGTAAAATCAGGAGTCCAGCATCAGTGCTCAGTTTAAATTATGTATCGGTGACACTATCACAAGGACAATCAAGGAAAAAAAAAAACTTCTAGATTTACCATGCAGGAGAGGTTTTATTACTCTACTTGCCTTTGATAACCTGATTACATCTAAAGTCGTTTAGCAGTTTAGTACTGTGTTAAACTCATCTCAGAGTTTGAATTAAACCCAGTAAGATGTACAGAAGACGGTGTGTGGGGAGGAGCCCTGAGGGGGTCACTAGCAGCCACAGCCTTCCCTCTGCGGCTGCGGTTCGCTCGTTAGCCGCCCGCCCTGCGGCGCCGACGGCTTGTGCTGCACGCCCGACTCGGCCGCGTTCAGGTCCAGGCTCCCGTCCTGGATGTTCTGGTAGATCTTCTTGGCGGCCTCCAGGAAGGCGTCCTCCACGTTCTCGCCGCTGCAAGAGAGCGGCACAGTCACCGCGGCGGCACAGCATGGCTCGGCACGGCACAGTCACCGCGGCGGCACGGCATGGCTCGGCACGGCACAGTCACCACAGTGGCTTGGCC